>VWZV01011993.1:0-11331 GCA_013397155.1 Irena cyanogastra | reverse complement strand
TTCATTGGTCAAAACATCAGCTGATAACACTTGGATTTCTACACTGGCAAGCAAATATCTTAAAATGCTGTACCATGAGAGGCCTAGGAAGCATTTTAGTCTATTTTACAGCTAAAGCATCCCATTGCAGACCCTCCAAAGCCAATCCCTCCCACAAGATTTTTATGATGCGAGAGAGGGCAGAATATTCACCTGGTTTGTTCAGAGAAGCTGTAAAGGCCTGCTGTATCCCACTGATCTATCGTGTTTGGTGTACTCAGTCCCCAAATTTCAGAACAAGTGCTGTGCATAATAAATTGAAAACAAAAATAAAAAATTGATATGAATATGGAATATGGTTATTCAAAACACTATGGTGTCAAACATGAAAAAACATACAGAATACTTCCTTTCACATAGAAGATAGAGCATTGTTAGACTTGCATTTAGACTGACATCTCATGCTATATTTTCTATATGAAGGAGGCTTTCAAAATGGAAGAAGTGATTCAAGGTAAATGATAAATGTTTTCAAAAGTTGAACAAGTTCTCTGCTTTTAAGTAGTCAATACAGTTGTAACATTACTTAAAACAGGCTAAACATCTTCAGCCTAGATCTTAAAAAAAAATCAGTTTTAAAGGGTAGTTTCTGGGTTTGTTTCTTGGGTTTTGTTTGTTTGTTTTTAAACATAAGCTTCCCTAAGACTTCAAACAAATGCCATGTATATCTGAAACTGAACATCACAAACTAATTTTCAGATATCACCACTTAAGCACTAATCTCATTCTCTATGCACATACTAATTTGCTGTTTTCCCCAAAAGAGGAAAATTCAGACTTTAAAGAAAAGCACATCATAGCTAATACTTCTCACTGTTTTCTGTACTCTCCTTGATTAAAGAACTAAATATTCTTTTCCACAGTATACAAAACACAGAATGTTTAATACAGTTTTACAGTATAGCATTTTAGGATTCAACTACAGGATAACAAAACTTTAATTGCTAAATCAAGAAGGAGGAAAAGAAAGACAACTAATTTTTTACCAAACTGGTTCAAGGACAAGATCACAACAGTAAAGAAAAAGGAAAAAGGAGCCTTTAGTTAGAGGCACAAACTAAAAGAAGCATCAGATTTAAACAAAGCAAGAAAACAGCATGGGTTTGTAAACAGAAAGCAGACTCAGAAGCATAAATCCAGCTCAGCTCTATCACAGACTTGCTCTGTGACCACTAAAAACGGACAGTTTATTTTTATATGTGACATACAACTAGGCTTCAAACCTCAGAAATTATGAAAATTTAGTTCACAAGCAACTTACATCTCTATTTCCCAATTACAGAGTCTGAAGTTTGACTGTCTGTTATAGTCCCTTTAAAATGAATAGCCTCTGAAAAGTTGCAACAGAAAGAAAAGAATCTAAGTTCACAAAACTCCTGGTTTTAAATATAGGTGTTGTGATTTAAACTACTAAACTTAGCTGATACAGTCACAAGTTTGGATTGAGTGCTTAAGGGAAGAGAAGTGAAGTAGGTATTTTTATTTCTCCTCCCTACACAGGGAAAATTCAGTAGTGTTATGAAACAAGAAGACAAACATAAGTGTGGGCTACTGATGAAGGGAATTAATGGTTCTTGTCCCCTTCTTGCCTGTCCCAAACATCTCATTTTTAGTGCCATTCCAGGGAGGCTGAAATGTTCATGCAATTGAGCAGCAACCCAAATTAATCAAGTGGCTATCTGACCACAGAACATACATGGCAGAAAATTTAACTTTTGAGAGTTACTTTTCATCTAGATCACTTCTATTCACTGTAGAGCTACATGAGCACTACAAATCAGGAATAAGATTATAATTGTGGACAGCAGCCTGCATTTATCACAAATAAAATTGTTACATAAAATATGGCCTTTGACATTTTACTGATTACAGACACAAAATCTTGTACTAGAGAACATTTGTCTAGTAGAGAGCAGCAGAGTGTCAGACGAGAAGGCCCATTCTCTGATTTAGATCCAGCTCTTCAAAAGCCAACTCTCCTGAACAAGTTACATCTATCTCAGACACAGGCAGCATCACAGATCTCTAGAAAGGGGGCAAAGAGGGATCCTGAGCATCACTATATCAGCAGAGCATACACCCTCTTTTTCACATTCCTAAGATGTCTCTGGGATGGTAGACTGCCAGAAGCTGCATAATGATTGAAATAGTTGCCCTGAAGACACATAAGGAGCCTGTGGGATGTCAGGGAGCATTCCAACACTGTACTGTATCCTTAAATATTCACCACTGCTGCTTGTAAGACAGACCACTGTGGAAACCCTGGGAGGCATTCCCTGGGTTGGGATACGCAAGAAGCTTCCCTCAAAAGCTGTTTTACCCTATTGGCCCCCTTCCCTTGCTCCTATGCCCCTCAGCCACTCCCTCCCTATTCCCCCATTTGCCCTCACCTTTGTACTGCCCCCATGCCCCTGTTCAGCCCCTACCTCTCGAGATACAAGAACCCCGACGGGGCCCGAAGTGCCTGACTTGTGACCTTGAACATCTTACCGTGTGGCAGAATAAAACATCTGTGGGTACTATGCTAAGGCCCTTTTTGCTTCCCTGCCCTGGACTTTATTAACAGCTAAACTGACTGCAACAGACCATCACATACATTAAATCAGAAGAACAATCAGCAGACACAAAGCCTGCTGCATATTAATTGACATAATCAGCTCATTACCTTTGAGCAATCGATCCTTTATACAAAGCAGTGCTCCAAAGCTGACACTGTTACAGATTACACATTCCCAAAATTGTGGGGTGCATCACTGGTGAAAGCATGGGATGCCATACATTTGCTGCACAAGACTTAAGACAGCACATGCAAAAGTAAAATTTCACAGTTCCTGACAAAGCATGATTAATAGGAACAATATTTTATATTACTAACATCTTTTCTCCATAAATATTCGAACTATCAAAGCTGACAGCATATTTCATAACTTACAGAAAGACAAACGGTATCCTGAAGTGACTGCACCAGAGTCATAGGTTACAATGAAGCTCAGGACACCATGGAGGGAAGGCAGGCCAGGAGGTACAGAAAAAGTGAACAGTTAGAAGCAGAACTCTGCTTAGAGTTAGGATTGATAGAAATGTTTTACTGGTTCATCTACACTATGACTATACTCAACTCCAATAATCCACAATCAAACACAGAAGAGCCTGCAGGAAATCAACCCATACAATCAATAAAGTCAGCTCAAAATAGCTTTTACTGTTCACTGAAAGAAACATCTGAGGAAATAGAGTGGTCTCTCCACTCTCCTGCTCACATAAAAGATCCATTGCCTGAGATGCAAGACTCTCTCCCCACTGCATCACCCAGAGAGTAAACAAGGCCTCTTAATATTCACACACACACTAAATCAGAATGAAATTCCTCACAACCCTAAAAAGCATACTTTATGCACAGCACTTCCATGAAAAACCACAATATGTTCATTCATATGCAAGCAATAGCCTGACAGAGGGCAGACACATCTATTCATCCCAGAAAGATGGTGCTGGAAAGGTGACTGCATTCTGAAAGATGTTTAAACAACCACCGTAAATAACCACTAAAACCCTCTGAAAGGGAAACAGGAGTACAGAATTACTGTCCCAAAATAAATAGGATGTATTCTCTCCTAAACCTACCATTCTGAAGCATCCAAAACCCCTTGTGAAGAGTCCATTCTATTCCTTATTCCATAAAGAATTTAGGAGAATCAAGAATTAACATCTGTACTCATAAGTTAAGTCTTGTCTGGAAACATTCCCATGCCCTGGAACATGATCATTTATGCTAGAAAGCAGCTAGGACATTCCCCAGCACTGGGCCATGCCAATTACTGTTCTTCCACACAATTCCCAGGTTTGTGAATGGCACATCATCAGAACCACTTCAAAGATATTTACATATGAAGTAACAGAAACTCTATACAGAAGTTGCTAAATATCATTTTCTTCTTCAGTCTCAGAAAGCAGAACTGTAAAGGAGCTTAAAAGGCACCGAGTTCAGTTGACAGCCTCCTCTTTACCTGAAGGGGTAGCACTAGAAAAATGGCAAATAAAACCTGAAATGCAAATAGCATCATGCTAGTCAAAGCCCACATTATACAGAAATCATTACAGAATGGTCTTGGACATTCACCTTGCTTATTTGTGAAATATTACACTGAGCCACTAACATTTCTACTGAATCTTTCATATCTTTTAGAATCTACAGCCACTAACAAGTTTGCCAAGTCCACATTCAAGGCAATCATCTCCATTTGTTTTTTTTTCCTGCATCTTATAATCACAAGCCTTTCTTCCATTTAATCTGTCTACCCCTACATTTTCTGAGGCATTTGTAGTGCTGGAGCTGTGACTGAAACAAAAAAAAAATAATTTCAGTAAACCATGACAGTACCCCATTTATCTATTTTAAAGTAGGAAATGAAAGTTTTCAAATTCTAGAATTGTTATGCAAAATCTTCCCTATAGATGTGAGCCTGACATTTGTTTTTACTCACATTTTCACTGAAAGACTAAACAAGAAAAATGCAACAAAAAATATGATCAGGTTTTCACTTGAACTGGAGAAGTTACTTAGCACAGGGACACAAACACCTTTATACCAGCCTAACATTTACAGGACTTACTACCTTGACTTACTACCTTTGTCAGGGGGGTAGAAAAGAGGTGCAGAATTTGCTTTGAGAGCTACACCAAGCTATCAAAACAAGAGTTAGAGCAATAAGGAATGACCACTAGATTTATAGAATCCCATTTTCTCACAACAAATGGGCAAATGTCAGTGCATTAACATTGCTCATGGCTGCTTGTGTAAAATTTGCCTGATAAAACAGGTTGAAGTCTGCAGATTGAAGATCTGTACCTTGCATACTAATTAGTTTTTGTTTGGTTGGGGTTTTTTGTGGGGTTTTTTTTGGTTCATCACTGGTGAAGCTCCTGTGAAGACACTGTCTCATTACACTCCATTGATACTAACTTTGAGAAAAGGATCAATGAATTGATGGATGAAAAAACAGAATCCTTCCTCTCATACCAGTTATCTTCTTCCTGATACACCTAAGGTTCAAGAACAGCTGGGAGGGAAACATACCAAACCTTTGGAACTAGTTCAGAGAGGGTCTCAAAGACAACAGTAATAAGAAAGTCTGATTTGACAAGGTTAGGTGTAATATACATGAAACAAAGATATTAAAAAAGTTCATTGGCTTACATTCAATATTGTATTCAGCACAGACAGTTTCTATCAAATCTGCCAAATTCCACCTTGGACTTCTGGTGGGCAGTCTTTGGCCTGTTTAGGACATTTATTGACAGAGTACCTGGGGAGTCAATCCTGAAGGGCAAAGGTGTCCAGGAAGGCTAGATGTGCTTTAAAAAGGAATTGTTAAATATTCAGGAGCAGGCTGTCCCCACGTGTAGAAAGACAAGTTGTCGGGGAAAGACCAGCCTGGTTAAACAGAAAATTTAGGCTGGAACTTAGGGGGGAAAAAAAGAATCTATCATCTCCGGAAGGAGAGTCAGATAACTTGGAAAGAATATAAGGATGTCATGAGGGACATATATAGGGAGAGGATGAGAAGGACGAAAGCCCAACTAGAAGGTGATTTGGCTGCTGCAGTTAAAGATAGAAAAAAAGTTTATAAATACATTTACAGCAAAAGGAGGGTCAAGGAGAGTCTCCATTTATTGAATGCAGAGGGTAGTGTAGTGTCAGGGTATGAAGAAAAGGCAGAGGTACTTGATGCCTTCTTTGCCTCAGTCTTTAACATCAAGACAAGTTGTCCTCAGGTAACCAGCTCCCTGAGTTGGAAGGTAGGGACCGGGAGCTGAATGAAGCCCCCATAATCCAGGAGGAGATGGTTAGTGACCTGCTATGCCAATTAGATACCCACAGGTCTTTGGGCCCAGAGGGGATCCACCCCAGAGTAATGAGGAAACTGGCAAAAGAACTTGCCAAATCACTCTTAATCATATACCAGCAGTCCTGGTTAACCAGAGAAGTTCCAGCTAATTGGAAATTAGTAAATGTAATGCCCATCTACAAGAAGGGTTGGAGGGATGATCCAGGGGAACTATAGGCTTGTCAGCCTTACTTCAGTGCCAGGCAAGGTTATGGAAGAGATGATCCCGAGTGCCACTACATGGCACATGCAGGACAATCAGTGGATCAGGCCCTGGCCAACATGGATTTACAAAAGGAAGGTCCTGCTTGACCAATCTGATCTCCTTTGTCCTGGGTAACCCAAAATATTATTGTATTCCATATCTATCTGTGCCCAAAATTGTTACTGTCTCTTTAAGACCCTGCAACACAGCCAGAAACACAACGATGGGGCAGGGGGTGCCCAGGGCTTTTAAAAGTTGAAACATGCAGGGAGCCCTCTCTCTCTTGCCATTTTGGCTCTCTCTCTTCTGCCTTGTAGCTCTTGCTCAAGGCAGAGGCTCCCTTTTGTGGTTTATTTTCTGTTTCTCTCTGGCCTCTGGAGGGGATTCTTTCAGGCAGGTTTCTGGACTCACAAAAGTAGCAACTCAAGAAGCTGCATTTCATGATCAAAAACTGTTTCAGAGTAAAATTTGCAACACCTGTCAGCAGTGCGAAACCTAAGCTGGTCTGGGGTTGGGCTGCCATTCATCAGTGCCTGATAGTCCATTTTCTTCCCCCCCATGAAAGCGGGGACTCAAGACAGCAGTGCCACCACCGGCAAAGTCCAGTGGGTGGCAGGCAACAGGAAGCAGTAGCATTGACCCTCACAAATGTCAGCAATTCCCATCTGCCACTAAACTGCTTAATAAGCTCCCACCTTCCTGTTTTTTTTTCTTCCAGGGGCAAGAGTGCACCAAGCGGGGTTAGTCTCCCTTTTGTCTCACAGACCACACAGGCACCTGAAGAGCATGCCATCTTGGAGGGAGGGCTGCCACTGTCTTTTCCCTTTGTCTCTCTACACACGTGGTGGGCACCCTCTTGGGGAAGGAGACACTTTACCATTTTGGGTTTCTCTGTTCACAGGGAGTCTGGGGGATTTCAGCAACTTTGTAACTAGTGTCTATAACTTATTTTTTGCCTGTTCCTGTTTCATTTTTTAGTAAACTAATTTTTTCACTTATATCACACACACAGAATCACACACAGAATGACTAGGTTGGAAAAGACCTTAAAGATCATCGAGTCCAACCCAGCCCTAACACCTCAACTAAACCATGGCACTGAGTGCCACAGCCAGTCTTTTCTTAAACACATCCAGGGATGGTGACTCCACCACCTCCCTGGGCAGGCCATTCCAGAACTTTATCACCCTTTCTGTAAAAAACTTCTTCCTAACATCCAACCTATATTTCCCTTGATGTAGCTTGAGACTGTGTCCTCTGGTTCTGTCAGTTGCTGCTTGGAAAAAAAGACCAACCTCCACCTGACTACGACCACCTTTCAGGAAGTTGTAGAGAGTGATAAGGTCACCTCTGAGTCTCCTTTTCTCCAGGCTAAACAACCCCAGCTCCCTCAGTCATTCCTCATAGGGCTTGTGTTCCAAGCCCCTCACCAGCCTTGTTGCCCTCCTCTAGGCATATTCAAGCGTCTCAATGTCGTTTCTAAACTGAGGGGCCCAGAACTGGACACAGTACTCAAGGTGTGGCCTCACCAGTACCGAGTATAGGGAAAGAATAACCTCCCTGGTCCTGCTGGCCACACTATTCCTGATACAGGCCAGAATGCCATTGGCCTTCTTGGCCACCAGGGCATACTGGTGGCTCGTGTTCAGTAGGCTGTCAACCAGTACCCCCAAGTCCTTTTCTGCCTGGCCACTGTCCAGCCACACCGTCCCCAGCCTATAACGTTGCAGGGGGTTATTGTGGCCAAAATGCAGGACTCGGCACTTGGACTTGTTAAACTTCATCTTACTGGACTCTGCCCATCTATCCAACCAAGGAGGAAGAAGGAGAATCAGCAAAGGAGGGGTTAGATCAAGAAGCTGCTCCTTCAACACTGAAAGGAATGAGGCAAATCAAACAGGAAACCAAATTTACTCGGTCCCTGACTTCATCAGAACTTCAAGGCTTGCGTAAAGATTACAGCTGCCAGCCAGGTGAGCGGATTTCTGAATGGCTGCTTTGATGCTGGGCTAATGGGGCTGACAGTCAGCAGTTAGGTCATGAAGCCCAACAGCTGGGATCTCTTGCTAAAGATTGGGAAATTGAAAGAGGAATTGGGAAGGAAGGAGCAATTTGCAGCCTTTGGAAATGGCTTCTCTCAAGCGTGAGGGCAAGATATCCATTTAAGGATGATCTTGTGAACTCCCCAGGGAAGTGGACCACTGCAGACAAAGGTATCCATTTCTTGAGAGAATTAGCAGTGCTGGAGGTTGTCTGTTGTGATCTACAAAATAATGTACCTAAAGATCCAGAGAATGTCTCTTGCTCAATGGCCCTGTGGAGGAAGGTGGTTCAAAGTTCCCCTGCATCATATTCCAGCAGCTTGGTAGCAATGTATTACTTGAAAATGGATATGCCAACTGTAGAGATGGAGCCAGGAAGACACTGAAACTCAGAAGAAACTCTGGATACTTCCACATCCCTACAGGCTAGCACCTCAGCTTTTAGGGGCAGCCCAAGAGATCAGTTCTCTCCTGCCCCAGTCAGAGGGAAGCCCCAAGCACAGGCCACCTAACAAACTCTGGTTCTTTGTGACCAGAGGGAGGACATGAGGAAGTCAGATGGTGAACCCACCTCTAAGCTGGAAGCCCATGTCGGTGAACTGAGAGGGAAGAGTTGTTAAGAAGGGGCTGCCCGAGAAGACTGTCAGTGTAGTTGCTGCAGAGAGACAAGAAAACAATCAGTGATCTCCCAGACACAAGTGAAATCACTTCCTTTGACCCTGGTGAGGAGACATCTGGTGTGGCATTGCAAAGGTCAGACAGCGAGTACTCTGACCAGGAACAGGAATAGAGAGTCCCTGCCTTCGGCCAGGAGGAGGAAAGGGACGACCGGGTATACTGGACTGTGTGGGTTTGATANAAGAGTTGTTAAGAAGGGGCTGCCCGAGAAGACTGTCAGTGTAGTTGCTGCAGAGAGACAAGAAAACAATCAGTGATCTCCCAGACACAAGTGAAATCACTTCCTTTGACCCTGGTGAGGAGACATCTGGTGTGGCATTGCAAAGGTCAGACAGCGAGTACTCTGACCAGGAACAGGAATAGAGAGTCCCTGCCTTCGGCCAGGAGGAGGAAAGGGACGACCGGGTATACTGGACTGTGTGGGTTTGATAGCCTGGCACATCAGATCCACAGAAGTATAAAGCTTTAGTGGATACTGCTGCACAGTGTACACTGATGCCATCAGGGTACAGGGGCACAGAACCCATCTGGATCTCTGGAGTGACAGGGAGATGCCAAGAATTGTCTGTATTGGAGGCTGAGATGAGCTTAACAGGGGGTAGATGGCAAAATCACCCCATTGTGACTGGCCCAGAGGCTCCCTGTCTCCTTGGCATGGACTACCTCAGGAGAGGGTACTTCAAGGATCCAAAAGGGTATTGATGGGCTTTTGGTGTAGCTACAGTGAATACAGAGAAGGTCAAACAATTATCTACCCTGCCAGGCCTCTCAGAAGATCCCTTCATCTTGGGATTGCTGCAGGTTGAAGACCAGCAGGAGCCAATTGCCAATTGCTAGGACATTGCACTGGCAGCAATATTGCACAAACTTAGACTCCCTAGCTAGCATCCATGAGCTGATTCATTAACTGGAGAGCCAAGGAGTGATCAGCAAGACTCACTTGCCTTTTAATAGTCCATATGGCCAGTGCCAAAGTCAGATGCAGGGTGTAGGTTAACAGTAGGCTATCGTGGCCTAAATGAAGTAATGCCACCACTGAGTGCTGCTGTAGCAGACATTAGAGTTCCAATATGAACTGGAGTCAAAGACAGCCAGGTGGTGTGCTACANATTGCTGCAGGTTGAAGACCAGCAGGAGCCAATTGCCAATTGCTAGGACATTGCACTGGCAGCAATATTGCACAAACTTAGACTCCCTAGCTAGCATCCATGAGCTGATTCATTAACTGGAGAGCCAAGGAGTGATCAGCAAGACTCACTTGCCTTTTAATAGTCGATATGGCCAGTGCCAAAGTCAGATGCAGGGTGTAGGTTAACAGTAGGCTATCGTGGCCTAAATGAAGTAATGCCACCACTGAGTGCTGCTGTAGCAGACATTAGAGTTCCAATATGAACTGGAGTCAAAGACAGCCAGGTGGTGTGCTACAATTGACATTGCCAATGCATTTTTCTCAATTCCTCGGATGCAGAGTGCAGGCCACAGCTTTCATTTGGAGAGGTGTCCAATACACCTGGAATTTACTGCCCCAAGGGTGGAAGCACAGCTCTACTATTTGTCATGGACTGATCCAAACCGAACTGGAAAACAGTGATGCCCCTGAACATCTACAATATATTGATAATGACATTGTGTGGGGCAATAAGACAGAAGAAGTGTTTTAGAAAGGGAAGAAAATAATTCAGATTCTTTGGAAAACTGAATTTGCCAAAAAGAAAAGGAAGGTCAAGGGACCTTGGGAATAAAATGGCAGGGTGGACACTGTCATGTGCCTACAGAGGTGGTTAACAAAATTGCAACTTTTTCCACCAGCTAACAAGAAGGAAGCACAAGCTTTTCTAGGCCTTGTGGGGTTCTGGAGAATGCATGTTCTAGGTTATAGCCAGCTTCTGAGCCCCCTCTATCAAATGACCTGAAAGAAGAACCTCTTCAAGTGAGGCCTTGAGTAACACAAAAGGTCTTTCATGAGAGAGAGAGAAAGGGGGAGAGAGAAGGGAGCAAGAGAGAGAAAAAGAGAAAGAGGAGGAGAGAGAAGGGAGTGAGAGAGAAAGGCGGAGAGAGGGAGCGGGAGAGAAGGGAGGAGAAAGAAGGGAGTTAGAGAAAGGAGAGAGAAAGAAGGGCAGAGAGAGAGAAAGGAGAGAGAAAGAAGGGCGGAGAGAGAGAAAAGAGAGACAAAGAGGGATGCATGAGGAGAGGGAGAGAAAAGAGGAGAGAGCAGAAGACAGTCACCACCTGTGGATCCAACAGCATCCTCTGAGCATCCTTCACCCTGAACTTTGTTGTGGGGGTCCCAGAGTCATTCTTCTGGGGGTACCAACTTTACACAGTCCAAGTTTTGGGTATCTATGGGGTGATCACAATGGCATTCCTAAAACTTGGAGTGATATGTGTATGAGCAGTTGCTTCCTTTCCCACAGTTTGCCATGGTTGGAATTTCTGTCCAGATGCATTAACCAGCATGTGCTAGCCAGATCTCACCTCT
>VWZV01011991.1:0-41626 GCA_013397155.1 Irena cyanogastra | reverse complement strand
TTAATAGTTGCATTATTATTATTATTATTATTATCTGAGCACCTGGTGCCAAGATATAATTTCTACAGGACTCTAAAGATATGCAAAGATAAATTAATAAGTCTTCAGCTTGATAGCAGTTCCATATTATGTGGACTTACTACGACTTAGATTAAAAACGTAACAAGCAGAATAACTCATCTGTGTATAAATTCTGATAAATTAATAAATTTGAACACTACTTCGTGCAATTTGCTCAGTTGAAGATAAACTATGTCAGAAAGTTTATCCAGCAATAGATTTGACATGTGCTTTGCTATGAAGATGTTAGAGTAACATTGCTAATGTAAACTTAATAAAGAGTAATAAAGGGATCAAAAAAATTAAAGACTAATACTAATCTTCAAAAGAAAGTGAAATAAAGCATAGGTTGATGTAAATTTTCTAAATTATAAAGATTATGCAAAACTACTTCTCTGCCCACAGTTTCATGAGGTAAGACATCTTGCCCACCAGTACCTAACTTGCTACAATCAGAATTCTGCCTAACAGTTCAAACATGGTGTCAAAAGAACAAAAAGGAAATAAATAAGCATTTGTACAAGTATCTCAGCAGAATTTCATATTGTCTGTTGGGTTGAAAAAAAATAAGTGATGATGGTGAGGAAATAATCCTTCTAGTTCTAATGTAAGCTTTTGCTTTTTCCAGTGATTCTCTTCAAAATATTTATGCTTCCTGGTGCAAAGAAGACAGAATTTTCCATGTGGGATTGTACATATAGTTACTTTGTTATGTGTTTGCTAGACAGATTAGGTGTTTCCAGAAGAGTAAGGGATCCACAGTATTTCAGAGAGCAAGAAACACTGCTTTGATAGTGTTAATTCACCAGCAGCTGGATTTGGCTAGTCAAGCCAGTTGCTACTCTCATTTGTCCCACTATCCAAAGAGGAATAGTTATTATTATGGAATAATAGAATGCAAATTTTTAATATTAGGGAGAAGAATTATTTAAATTGGTTAACTTCATAAACTTTATAAACATCTTTCTTACTCTCTACCATATACTGAACCAACCAAATTGCACAAGGTTACTCTAATAAGAAAACCTGATTTATATTACAAGACCAGATATCTAAGTCCTGTAAGATATATACTCCTATGACAATTTGATTTTCATTTTCTGTTTAAACTGGTTTTTAGGCTCAATCTATATGCAACAATTTAATAGGCAAGGTTATCCATCATCTCAAAGCCACAGCTCCAGTAACATTACTATAACAGTATCAAGCCTGTATTATAATTTCACACAGTAAGAATCAGCTAGATTTCTATGATTCATGGTATCAGTAATTATTGCTCTCAAGAATGTAAAATATAAGCTTTTACTTCAGCAAATGAGAAAGAGTTTTTAGGGGTAAAAGGTCATTGCAAACTGAACTTGTGTTGTGGGAAAAAACTTTGAGTGAAACACATCCAATTAGTAGTGGCCAGAAACAAACTTTGAACGTAAGATATCTAAGCAATCAAAGTAGATTACAAAAGCAGCAAAGGACCACCTTTCATCTCATTTCTGAAATTAGCATGTAATTGTCTATTTCCAGAACTTTTTTTCTCAGACAACACAAATGCCTTCATCCTGTCCCCACTCATGTGAGGCAGCATATGCACATCTCATGAGAATTGTGCCTACCAGAGGCCTGGATCCTCACTATATCACAGTATCCTCACTGTAGCCTATACTACAAAACTTAGTAAGAGAGGCTAAGGTTTAGTGCCACAGAAAGATGTTTTCTTTTCAAATACTTTTACTTTTTCATCATGCTTTTGGTTTTGTGCATTGAGGGTTTATGTACTTTCATAAAGACTCAAATTACGACCCTCTAAGCGCGAATTCACTCTCAGTTATGTAAGCTTTTTTTTCAGCAATGCTGTTAGATAACTTTTGAAGAAGTGAAATTTGATCTAAAGGCTTTGCTGATGTGGAAAGGTTTTGCTAATACACCCTGTGGGAACAGCTGACTACTGCCTGGGCTGTGGGAATGACTGTGATTTTTGGATGGCACTCTTCAGAATGACTCCATCCTGAACATTCTGGTGTCTCAAGACATTAAACTCATCCAGAAAAACAATTCAGAAATGTATAAAATATTTTTTTACCTCTTCTAATATAGCAGATGATCTATGTCCCCTAGGTTTTCCACAAGTTTTGGTGTGATTGTTCGCTGGTTTGTTTTAGGTTTTTTTTCCAGGGGATAAGGGCTAGAGGTTAATATCATTTGGGATTTTTTTTTTTTTAGGAGAAGAAGGTAAGTTTTCTAACATTTGGAAAACTAGATATTAATAGCTAAGGGACTATACACACAGATTCGTGCATGTAAGTTGTTGTATGCAGTGTTGATGCATTGAAGAGACATTCTGAACATTGGGGTGCATGAGACAGGATTTTTACAGGAAATGGAACACCTGACAGTGACTGGGAAAAAGGTTCATGGAAATAAATAAACACAGATCAACTCTAAATAAGACAGAAGAGGTTATTACCACTGAAAAGACTTTCATTACTTCTTTTTCCTTACATTACTTAGAAACTTACTGAATTTATTAGGCCACTGGCACAGTTAAAGACTATACATTTTTTTTTCCTAGACATATTAATGATTCCACTGTTACAAAATTTTCATTTCAGTATCACCAACTGTGGTAACCAATATAATTTTCTAATAATGTTCTTTATATTTAACCATAATCAAATATTTAATATATTTTAGAAGTAAAGGTCAAAGAGCCCACTTGGTACTTTTTTATCATGATTGGAAAGGTGAATTTAGAAGACTAGGACATCATTTCAGAAAAAAATATTTTAAAAAGATTTTCAAACACAGTTTTATAAAAGATTTTGAAATAGACAATTTTTCTAAGGCCTTCAGAAAAATTAATTCCCCTATTAGTTCTGCATATGTCTGCACTATTCCCAAAACGATTGTTACCAAAATAGGTTAAGGAAAGTAACATAAATTTAATAGAGCCACAGAAATAAAAGACACGAATTTCAATAATTATCACATAACACTGATAAAATCAAACGAACTTTAAACAGAATACAGTTCAAGAGAAACAAAAAATAAGCTTATAATTTATACTGCACTGGGGGAGGAAATACCTTTTCACAGGAATGCCAAAATTATTGTATTAGCCATGCAAAGAAGGTTGGCCTCAATATATGGAGAAATGGGCTGACAGGAATGTCATGAAATTCGACAAAGTGCTAAGTCCTGCTCCTGGGGAGGAACAACTCCAAGCACCAACATGTGCTCAGGGCAATCCAGCTGGAAAGCAGCTTGGCAGAACAGGGCCTGAGGCTCCCGGTGTGCACCAAGCTGAACACGAGCAACCTGCCCTTGCAGCAGAGAAGGTGAGTGATGCCCAGAGCTGCTTTGGACAAAGAACTGCCAATAGAAAATGATCCTGCCCCTCTGCTCAACACTGATGAAGCCACAGCTGGACTACTGTGGTCAGATCTGGGCTTTTCACTGTGAGAGAGACATGGAGATATCAGAGGGAGCCTTGCAAAGGGCAACAGAGATGATCAGTGATCTGGAACATCTGTCCCATGAGAAAAGGCTGAGAGAACCGAGCCTCTCTAACCTGGAGAGGAGAAGGGTCTCATCAATGTTACAAATACTCAGGGGATGGTCTGCAGAAGACTGAGACAGGCTCTGTTGAGTGCTATTTTCCGTCAGTTTAGGAAAGTTTAAATTCTGTTCTTACAGGTTTAGAAGAAAAGAAAATTGGGATGGGAGGGGAAGGGGATTCTTTCTGTCACTCTGAAACTGTCCCAAACACAATATCAACAACAGAATTATTTTTTTTCTTTTCAGATAATAATGAGCAATATGCTTGAATATTCCATAATTGAATCCTTTCCTCAGACTAGCCAATTTACAAAGAGATCTAGCCTCTGTTTTGAGGTGATTTCTAAGTCTGGGATGTTTTGCAGCTTTTATATGGACCTAATTATCTGTTGTGTAACTAGCAGATTTGCAGCTGAGGAACTTGAAACTATAACAAGAAAGAGCTTTTTCAGAGAGATCAAGAAGTCTTTTGACTCTGCATTTCCACTAAAAGTTTTACTTGGGAGGTCAGAAACTGAGACAGTCTAAAACCGTGGGAGTTCAAAAGACTCTTGGTGTTGGGATACCCACAAACATGAAAATAATTAGCTATTTCAAGGGGATTGTTTTTTGGGGGAGAGAATGGGTTTGTGTAATTCCCTTTTTAGTAGTTCCACTGAAGCAATTTTTAGAAGCTCCACATATATTCATTTACCAAAGGAAGCCAGAAGAAAAAAAGATAAATATCACCAGAAAGTAATGCTGTAAGATCAAAGAATAATATACACAGGGAGAAATCCTGAAGTTGTTATTCATCCTTCTGTTCAGGGAAGTCAAAAAACCACATGTTGAGCAGAATTTGGAGATGACATTCTTTTTTTTAATAATGAGTGCAATTTTATGAAAACAGTACTGTCTCAAGCTATTCTTCTGATTCCTCTGAAAGGAAGGATTTCCAGAAGCACTTAACATAATTTCTCTTTGCTTCAACTGAAATTAGTAAAACAGCAGAGGCAGGTCAACAGTGAAGAACTCTGAAAAATTCCTTGCCATAACTTTAATGGATTCTATTTCACAGAATGATTCTATTCATCAGGAATACCAACCAAAGCTGGGTGAGAAGATGTCCAAGATCCCACAGTAAAATTAATATGCAATTCCTTTTTGTAACTAGAAGAGCACCAAAAAGGCACTGGAGAGTTTTCATTCTTTGTTTGGTTTAGATTTTAACAGAAGAGAACAAAAGACTATAGCTCTCAGTAAGACAATTGTATGAATTTACAAGATTAATCAGAATAATTCATTTTAGTTGCACAAAATACTGATTGTGAATCAATTGTGGAACTTTATTTTTTTGTTTTGTTATTTTAAAAACTTCACATACAAAACCTGGTTTTACCACTCCATAAAAATAGACCTGTGGCAAGATCACTAGGGATAGAAATTAAATTCCCACAAATGCCTACACAAGCATTTCTGCTGGGAACAAGGATGAAACAGGGTGGAGACCAGCCTGCTTTTTTAGTTACATATCTGTGCTCCATAAATTTTCTGAAGAAAACACAGAGTACTGAAGAAAATAATGAATTTTATGGGTAGAAAAGGTATCTTCAGAGATCCCAAATTAATCATCACCTTGGATTTAATTTAGGTAATAATTTCTCTGGTGGAAAAAATTAAATACAGGTATAATGTTATTACCATCACAGTTTTCTGAGAGAGAAAATTTTATTTAAAAACACTTTCTTGCATGTTTTGCACCAAAACAATATTTTTTGTTTAAGATAGGAAATAAATTTAAATTAAATTTTTATCTTATAATCAAAAAATACATCCTTTTTGGTCAATGGAGGAATTTCAAGTGGCATTTCTTAAATAAAACTTTTTTTTTTTTAATATTTATCTCTGAAAAAAAAATCCAAACTCTCTAACACCAGATTTTAAAAAATTGCCCTGGCTTACTCGTTGGAGGGCAGCTGGACCAGCACAGTATACGTTCTGGAGAAACTGATCCATGCCAGGCTCCCCTTGCACCATTAAAACAACCTTGTGTTGCAGTTTCAGGGATAAATGGAATTTTCTCTACATAGGGAGTTCTTTCCTATCCTTAATTCACATTTGAACCTGAGTCTGGTCTGCAGCACGGGCTCAGCCTTCAAATTACACATGCATAGGGTCCATCCTTACCAAACTAGGTTGTCTGTTTCTCCCTTCTGCACAAATAGGGCAGGAAAATCTCAAAAGAACCTTTGAAAGAGAGAAAGAACAGCAATAAAATGCATCAGCTTACAGACAAAACAAAACAATGATCTGCTGGCCAAGGAGAAGCCTCCCTCAGTCCCTGGGACTGTCAGCAGCATCTACAGCCACAGGCACATACACCACCAGAGACATCTTGCCTTCTCCCAGCCACCAGGAATTGCTGAACCAGTGTCACCCATCCTTCCTGCATCTATCACGACCAGAGTCTGGACTCTCAACTCTTGATATTCCTGGCACTCATTGTTTGGAGGGGATCCTTGAAAAAGCCTCGTGTCATCATGCCACAGGAAGATAATGATCTTCAGATCTGTCATCCTCATACAGAAAGTCTTAAACTGGTGGGAGTAAAAGAGAATTTTTTTTTCCTCTTTTCCCTCAAAGGGTCTGAAACTTCCTGATATCTTGAAAAGGCAAGAGAATTGCCTTTCTTATGGTATGCAGAAAGCTCAAACTGAATATTTTTACAACCAATTTATGAATTCAAATCCCCTGCAAAACGAGTTACAGAAATTTACCCAGAAATAATTGAAACAATTAAGAAAAACAAAGCCTCCTTTTTGTAATAGCAAAATAGATTTTCACAGCCACAAGTATTATAGAGCCATGCTTTTGATCATCTTCATTATCAGGAAACTCATTTTTATACAGTGTGTTTGGCTGCATAAAGAAATTATACCAGAAAAATTATTTCTTCCACTAACATAGACTCCGATCACTGAATTCTTCCACTGTGTTAAGACTTGGAAATGACAGAATAATGTTGTGCCAGTTTTATTATCACTTATTTGCAATGCAGGGCTAGAATTCTAGGTGTCATAAAAGAGAGACACTAAACAGGAAAGAACTAGTCAAATTTTTTTTTCTGTCCAAAACAAAAATACTAAAGTCAGGTGGTCATTTGAGCTTGGAACACCAGGGAAGCTCCAAAGAAGTGTTTCTTCTTACTTACATCAACGTAAAATAGATATATTTAAGGATGAAATTCACTGTCTGCCTGAACAGATTTAAAATCAGGACTACCACAATCAGAGTTTCTACTCTTTCCCTTGTTAGTCACCTGATAAAGCAATGAGGTGATTTGAGAAGTCATATGGTCAAAAAGCCAGTTTTAGAGCAGACTTTTTTTAAACAAATTACTCCTCTGAACTTGGTTGCCATCATCATCTCACAGGAATACTGGCCCAGGTCTAAGGGAAGATGCAGCATGAGTGCTGAAGTTGTGTTTTAGATTAGATTAAGATGTTTTACAGTTATATCCTAAATCCTGAGCTTTGCATGTACTTTAAGCAAGCAACCCTGTTGTGAAAAGCAGGGTCACTTTATTCTCGGCTGTTAGGCCCTGCTCTGCACTATCCTGTCCCTTACAGCAAGGCATGAGTTTGCATCAGTTTGGTAAACTTGATCCAGACTAGAAATACCACAGGTCAGCTCTTTAGCTCCACATCATTGCCACACAGATGTTCACGCTGACAGGAAGGGAGGGAAGTGGGCTGAGGGTGAGATTGTGTCTTCCAGAACATGACAGCATGTTTGGAGAAACTGTGAGCTGTCACTGAGCAGGGTGGTCTTTTCCCCAGCCCCAGCTGCTGTTTCATTTCCGTGCATGAGATGAAACTAATCCACAGCTGCAGGATGAGTCACTTTAGCAACCTAATATAATGGAAAACTAATTTTTGTTTGCTTTGGGTTTATTCTTTTAGTGGTGGGCTAAATTTCTGTCATTGGATCTGGCTCAAGGGAAATACTGAACACACGCAGCCAAAAGCAGGAGCAGAGAAGGGAAGGAGTTTCTTTTAACACAGCTCACATCTACACTACATTAGGGATAATGTACTATCTGATAGAGAAAGGCAGAAAGCATCTGTTGATTACTCCATGCTATCCAGTAAATTTCAGGCAAACTGAACTCAACGATATTTTGCTACTGAACTTTTTATAAATATGGAATTCTGGTCTTACTGTGCACTGGCATCATCTCCAATAATTTCCATTTTCCCTTTTTTGGAATGTAACAGCCTGCTTATATCAAAGATATAAGATATTTCAAAAACATATCAAAGATATTTCTCAGCAACAGAGAGGTTTATATCATTGTCACCTCTCACCCATTGTCAGCTGTTTGCTCCCACACTTCTCTCCTGCCAATTATGTAGACACAACTGTCTAACCCTTCCCTAAGGCAGATCTGTGAAATTATCTAGGTTAAGGAAAACAACACTGTTTTAAAACACCTCAAAAATAAGTAAATACTGGTTTCCTTCTAGACAGATTATTTGTATATTCATTTGAATAAGCAATTCAATATGTACTTATGTCAGCAGAAATGTGGGGATAGAAACCTCCAGCAGAGTTACAGAAGTATTGAGGGGGAAAAAGGCAAAGGACACCTTTGATCCCATTTGTCTTTGGTTCCAATAGAGTCATTCATATGTCCTGAATGTGACTTTTATTACTAAAGGTGTACAAATACAAACCACCTTTCTAACCACTTATAAAGTGACTGAGGGTTTATACCATATATTTTTTAGTGACACAATTGAGAAGTTTGACTTCTGAGGTTAGGCAATCCTGTCTAATCCACAGGACTCTGACAGATGCGTTGAAGTTATAAGAAAGCAAAAAATACAATTTACTTGTAAGTATAATATTAAATCAATCAGATATTATAACTTCACAATGTCACTAACAATTTCCCCCATGATTCCCACCTCCTTACAAAATCACACACACACACAAAGCTCAGCACAGACACAGACTGGTAAACAACAGTGGCAGCAGCACTGTCTGACATCTCTGGAGGACAGATTAATCATCATCTTGGAATAAACAGTACATCATGACTATGAGCATGAAAACAAGAACAATTTAGCTATTTAAATGGAAAATATTTTGAAAGTAAAAATAGCTACTTAAAGTGATAGAACTGTCAGTTACATCAAACATTTGGCTCATACTGTGTATAATACAGTAGGATGTCTTAGGACTCCATAGACTAGAAAAGAATGGGCCAACCAGAATGGGGAAAGCAAACAGCCAAATTAAGGCTCACTCTGTTTCTAGTACAAGAACAGCATAGTCAAAATGTTAAATTTAATTTGAGTCAGTAGAATCGCTGTTATAAGAAATAGACTATGTCCTAACAATGGTGGTTAAGGGATCAGTTCTTCAGCACAGAGAAATTCAATAACATTAAGTTTAAAAAATAAATCATATTAAACACTCAGTTTCTCCAGTAGCATGCTTTTTTCTAAAAGTAAAAATCACTTAGAATAATAAAATATGCACTTCTAGTGCAATCTAAGTATCAGCTTTTCCTTTTGTTTTTTTTTATATTGGTGGCACTCAGAGAATGTGTACTGTACTGATAGGTGTGAACCCAAGATGCTTCTTTCTAAATAATTTGCAGCCTAAAGACATAATCGTAGGAAGAGTAGGAACTCCTAAAAAAAGGAAAGCATTGTAACCAGTTGCTGAAGATTATAGATTATGTTCCACATGTTATTATCATGCTTTTCTTATGTTTAGAATTTCCCCTTAGATCCATTTAAAAATCTTTTTCTCCCTTCAAAATCAATGGCAAAAGTTAATTTTGATCCTAATACTTACAGTTTCTCAAATATTCTTATTAACATGACTATATGGCCCTTTTCCTAAAAAGATTCATACTCAGATTTTAAACATCTCTGACCTTCTCAAGGTAAGTATCTGTATCATAAATGTACATCTACACACTGACCAGATGATTTTGATGAAGTGCACTAAAACATAAAAGGCTTTAGAAATGAGTCTTCTGCACCTAAGAAAACACAGCTGTACACAGTTTGGGCCACTAAAGGGTTTCTGTTTTGAACTTCAATATTTTTAACTCTTTAAACTCTTTTTTAAAATTTGAACTTAAAGTTTATAAGTAACCTAATAACCTAATACTATACAAAAAAATAAAAGGAAAATATCATTAGTGAAAGAAAGAGATGTATATTTAGAAAAGGTTGTCTGCATTTTGGTAAGAATTCTAATTTCTTTAGCTAGCCAGCAATTTAAAATACAGGAAAATGTTGTCTCTCCAGTGAGTACAACAGTAGAACAAAACTGTCCAACTTTTGCCCTAAGTTACTTTCGCATTTTTCTATTCCAGAAGTAGCTCACAGGTAAGCTTTATTCCTTAGAATGTCATGGAGCTCATATGGGCTTAAAAATTAAGTTCAACAATTTGAATTTAAAGTATTAATAGTTTGTTTGTTAATGACATTCCTTTGCAAATTAAATCAACTACCTTATAAAAAAAGATTTTACTATTGATTTTTATTCAGAGCTTGCCTCATTGATATTCTCCTCCAGCCACTGCAGCAAAATGACACATCTGTTTTAATTTTTATATGACTACAATTATTTTCATTGTGGGTTGTTTTTCTTTTTTTTTTTTCCTGTTGACACTGTGTGGCAAAAGAAAAGATTTGGCTCTAAGCTATATTTGGATCACAAGGCTTGGTTCACAGTCAACCTCACGGATCCTCAGCTATTCAGGGCTCCATCATCCCTTCAGGCACCCTGCATAAAAAGACACCAATCATTTTCCATACCAGAACAACCCACCACTCAGGCAGCCTGAAAGAAGTTCTTGGTGGAGAACAGCATATCAATTTTATGTTTTTAGACACTAAAATGCTTCTTTGTTGAAGTCTGTGCTTAGATCGGTTAGAGCAACTCTTTTATTCCTTCTATGTGCTCCTTCAAGATAAGTCTGGGAGAGCTTATAAAAAAAATTTACTTGCATATCGTGTGCTGGGAAGAAATTTTCAGAGCTTCTAAAACTTGTAATTTAGGTGAATTTCACAGCCTGAGGGTTCATAACACCAAAGCCAACCAGTAAAAGCGACCAGTTCTGAATTGTTCATAAGATTGATGAAGACATAGGATTATTGGACACTGAGAACCTCATGATATACGAACTACAGGTAACAGTAACTCTGAAATCCAGGTCTGAATTTAAGTTTCACTTACAATTTTTGAGGTGTGACTACATACATCTAATTCAGCCTATTACTGAAAATGGAAAAAAGTTGCAATTTTGCACAGCATATGTCACAGTTGATTACTCTTCAGATTTAGGTGCTGCTCATCGAGGTATACAGGTCTGAATCTACATCAATCTACATCACCCTAGGTCCTGTAAAAACCCAGTGCAATGTGTCCCCAAGTCATCATGTGGCACTCAGGTTGCACTGCATAATTGATGACAGAGACCTCTAGGAAACAGTCAACCCAAGCACCCACTCACACATTTTGCATAAATTGATTTTGAACCGAGTCCTTTCCTTGTGGTTAGAATTTTCATCTTTCTGTATGTCAGTGGCTACCCAATAAACCCCTCCCATAGGGACATCTCAAGCACATCAGATTCTTCAGGCAGCAAAGTTTGATTTCTCAGGTATTTGTTCTTTTTCCATTTGCATATAAATATTGAGAATAACCCCATGCAAATCAAAGTGAACTCCCTCAATTTTGTATTTTAGCACCATCATTAGTCAAAGCCTAAGGGTCTCATCCAGGATCCATCTGCAATGTGCTATCAAAGCACATTGCAAATGTTACTGTAACTTCAAGAGCTGATTACTTGATATTTGCCAGAACTGTGAAGAGAATGCATGATACACAGAAACTTTGTGCTTGGAATGGAGTGAGTTTTCTTCACAATAGCCAGCATGGTGCATTGTTTCGGGTTTGCAGCTAAAAGAGTGTTGAGAGTGCAGGGAAGTTTTGGTTGCTGCTGAGCAGTGCTTATATAGCACCATGGCAAGGAGGCTGGGGGTGCCCAAAGGTGGGGAGGGGACACAGCCCTGGCAGCTGACCCCAAGTGACCAGAGGGACATTTTACACCATATAGCATCATACTTCATAAAAAAAGCTACAGGAGAGAAGGGGACTATAAGGAATTATGGTGTTTGTCTTCACAATTAAAAGCTACACGTGATGAAGACCTGCTTTCCTGGAAATGACTATGAACCTACCTGCCAATGGGAAGTAGTGAATAAATTTCTTATTTTACTTGGTTTGTGCACACAGTTTTCTTTCCCTCTTTCTTTCCCTCTTTCCATTTTGCTTTTTTGTTTTTGGTAGCCTGCAAATTTTCACACTTTTACTGTACAAATTCACCCCTGAGGAGGTGTGAGTGAGCAGCTGGGTGTGGCCTGACTCCTCACCAGGGGTAACCCATAAGGGTATTTTCCATTGTCATTGAAATCTATTAGGTGACATAATGACTTGTGAATCTAATTCTTTTCATGTATCACCACCACATTTTACTATTCTCCCATTTATGAAATATAGAATTCTGAAATGTTTCCTTTTTATTTAAAACAAACATTCATTTCATCTTTTAAGTGACTGTATAACCTTTGCAATACATAAAAATATGTACTTTGCTATAAAAAGATAAAAAATTGAGCATTACTTTATAAGCTAAACATCATCACTTATAGTTTTGCAGAATTAATAATTATGTGCTTCATTAAGTCCTCAATTTAACAAAAGGAAGTTAAAACCATGTGTTTCATCACTTGCCCATAGGAAGTAGCAAATTAGAGAAACAGACATAAGAAAGTTGTATAAAATGTTCTGATTAAATTTTTAAAAAGTAAAGAAGACAGTCTAAAATTATCACATGGAATTTTACAGGGAAGTGTCGTTCTGTAAGAATTTATAGTAGATTTAAATGATATATTTCTGGCTTGCAGAATGCCAAACAAGCAAGACACTATAACACCAAAAGGATGGATTTTAATTCAAGCCCCAAAGTGAACATGATGCAAGTTTATCTACTGTATTTCTCCTTAGTGTTTCCTACAGGCTTCTAAAAGAGAAGGCCACTGAAAAGGAGACTTAAAGTTTCTCCTTGGTAAATTTAACCTCCACAGGTTTTCTTAAAGTTTCACTCCCTTCTGCTTTTTTCTACTGGCTTTGTATAACCGTCACTTCTGTAGCCTGTGTAACCTGAAGATGAATATAAAAAGAGGCGCTGACTAGACAGAAATAATTAAATTTAATTAGCTAATTATATACTAAGCCTGGTTCTTATATTATACCCCCTCTCCCTTGTTTTTACTTTGGCCATGACCATTACCTTGCCGGGTTTACAAACCACAGAACAAACTAACTCCTCCCTTAGAGACACCGTCTGTTTGCTCTCACTTGGGAAATAAATCTGCTCCCATGTTATTTATTTCTTCTATTACTGCTCTTCATCTTCTTTAAAAGAGAGAAAAAGAAGAATAATTAAGCCCAGTGGTGCCAATACAATTTGTGTTTCACTTGATATAGATACACCAGAGGAAGCTATTTGCACCTACATGAAAAATGAAATAACTGCACAGGAAGAAAAAGGTTGCAGCATGCTGAACAGAAGTCATAGATGCCTCAGAAAGAGGCAGCAGCATTTTTAAGATATCAGCTAAATTAAACACTCACACAAAGTCATTGATGGTAGGGAAATTATCATCTATTGACATTACAGCCATGTCAGGATTTAATTTACCCTTCAATATAGTGCCTCCAACAGGGTTTTGTAATTCTTAATAATAAAATGGTTGTCAATAGCCATATATAAGTATAGTGGCATGGCTCCCATCTCAATGTTTATTTTGGTTCTAAAATATTTCTTCCTTGTATCTAGTTTGAATTTACCTTCTATTAATTTTAAACCGTTACCACTTGCCTTACAGCAATAGGCCCTATTAAAAAGTTTGCCTCCATCTTTCCCACAGTCTCCTTTAAGCACTCAAAGACCACCCAGACCCTTCTCTTCTCCAGGCTGAACAACTCCAAATCTTAGCCTTTCCTCATTGGAGAGATGCTCTGTCCTCCGGATCATCTTTTTGTCCTCCTCTGGTCATGCTAAAACAGATCCATATCTTTCCCATACTGAGGACCCCAAAGGTGGATGTGGTATTGCAGATGGGATCTAGGAAGAACACAGTGGAGGGGCAGAATCATTTCCCTTGAACTCCTGGTCACATTCCTTCTGATGCAGCCCAGGATACAGCTGGCTTTTCAGATGTGGGCGCACATTGTTGCCTTAGATGCAGATTGTCATTTACAAAAATTAGACTAAAATAAACTTTTGAATTCCCTCTCCTTACCCATATACAAGGATCCCAGATTTCAAAAATGGCCTTGTGTTTTTTCCTCAGTAGTCAGATTTGTGCAGCATGGTTTTTAATTCCCCTTCCAAAACAGCTCAGGTTAAACATGACAGTCAGTGACAGTGTGCTTTGAAAGTTGTGAACTACCATCAACTGCAAATGGTTGAAACCAGTTTTGCATGGATAGCCAAGAGACAGTCTGTTATGGAAATCTTGTCTGTCAAAACAGTGCACTATCAACTCCTGAGTGTCCAAAGTCATATTACACCTCTTTTCTTCTCACAGCTGTTTGCTCCAAGTGGCTTGGAGAAATAACTATGAATCTGAGAAAACTGGAAAACTGGAGGACATTACTACTAGTAACAGGGACAAAAGTCAGAGCAGAAGATTAACAGAGAAGAAGCCAGAGAATTAATAGTGAGCCTCTACACAATAACTACACATTCCATTCACAAAATAAATACATAAGGTGCTTGGCAACAATCTTATCTTTGTATTGCAATAGTTTCATGTCCTTTTCACTAGAAAGTGAAATATTTGGTATGTGAAAGATAAGAGAGGTGGGAAAGCACGTAAACAGGGATAAGTGAGTGAATACAAACATCAACATTTGGAAGTTGTCACTAGCATGCAAACAAGAAAAGCTGCTAGCAGCAGTTAGAGCCTGGATGTCAGAAATGTTTGTTTTTCACTCTTGTAAAGGGCTCTTTCTGTGAAATTTAATTACACAATTAAAGTCATAAGTGTTTTCTGCACATGTAAGATCCACAATCTGCTGAGCAGAGCAGCTCTGTTTTGTAGCTTTATACTCAACAAACTCTGCTGTAGATATTGTCTCAAGCTAAGCCAAAAGAAATGCTTATATCTGACTGCGGCCTCTAATGGCTAGTAAATAAAGAGCCTCCTTTTACAAATACCACAGCATAAACGGTGCGTACTGGGAAATATGCACACATTCCCTGATACATCCACAGCAAATGTATTAAGTTTGCATAACAAAATCACATTAACACCTCTGCTAAGGCAAGAGTCACTTGGGAGAAAAGCAAGCTGTGGCACTTGCGTACGAGATGAGGATAATTCCCCAAATGCTATCAGAAAGAATGAGAATTTAATATATAAGCCTCTATTTAACTCTATGTCATCCTAGTACCAGGCGTTTTCCTGCACAGTTGCATCAAGTGTGATGCTGTGTACATGAGAAATAGAGCAGTAATAACATGAGTAAAGAACTGCAATTCAATATATAGATCTGAAGATTTTGCTCATGCCCATATTACATCATCATAGTTTACAAGAAAGTAAAAATGCCAGCTGCACTTAAAAAAAGTTATTAAAGACAGGGATCACAGTAGGAAAATGGCTTAAAGGGAGTATGCAGGGAGTATAGGAACAAAAGTGAAAAGACAAGTTTCTAAGTAGTTTGCAAAAGTGGCAATGGTTTATCATAAATTGCTATATAGATTTACATTTAAATTTAGAATTGCTTATGTCTCTTAAACTTGGACTTACATTCAAGTCCATTTAAACCAGCCCAGGAAAACCTTCTGTCTTCCACTCAGTAGTAAGCATTATTTTTTAAAAAGTCTTAAGACAAAGCTTCTAACAGCACAGATTTATGCTATGACAAGCATATCTTTTTCTGAAAGTTTAATTTAACTTTCCAATATTTGGGAAACATCTCTGTAGACTAGGAGATCGTTTGACTACATCTATTTCATTTTGATGAAAAAGATAACAATATAGATATTTGTTTAAAGTAAACAACTTCTACAGCTGTGCAGAGACTTACAGAGTGCAAAACCATGATTTTCCAGCTAACAAAAAAGACTTAAACCAGTTCAAAAACCTTTATCTGAACAAAAGTTGATTTTGTTGACATAGCACTCAACTAGTGTTCGTAAATTGCAGTGATGAATATCAACCAGCTGTTAGTGTCCTGCTCTGGGGAATGCTGTTTAATAAAGCTGTTCTCCTTATGAAACTGTTTGACTGGTACCTTTGACACTGCCTTTGAGAAAATGTGTCAAGAGTTTAAAAACTGGCAAAACACAAGAGGCAACTTGGAAAAAAAGGCATAAAGTCAGTTTCCCAAACCCATTTTTTCTAGTCTTTCAGATTCATTAAATTTCCTATATCTTTAATTCCTAAAATTCTAGTAGTTTTAACTGAATTGGGATTTGTCTTTTTTGGGATTTTTTTTTTTTAATGTAGGGCATTTGAAAAGCAACCAAACTTGGGGTTTTTTAATGAAAAAAGGCTGTATAAACATTTTCCCTGTAATGTGGAAACCTCTCTTCCACTCTTGCAAAATATGTGACTGGTTTCTGCTTTCATCTCCAAAAAGTTGTTCTCCCTTTCTCAGTTTGGGAAACTTTATTAAAGCACTGTCCTTATGTTATGTTTATTCTTCGGAGTGTAAAACTTTGAATTTGGTTTTATTAAGTCTGGTGTGCATTTTTTTCAGTATTTGAGCATTGTCATTGGGTTCATTTTTATTTCTCAGACAAAATTAGAAGAAAGAAGAATTGCCACTTCCCCAATTTCCCTTTCATCTAACAGGATAGTCCACCAAACAATAAACAAATCATGTATATCTTTATTTATTCACTATACTCTGTATTTAATATGCCTATAAACATGTTCACTTGTTCATCTTCTGTTCACTTGTAAACTGAACCACACAGGATGTACAACAATGATTTAATAGATTATTCAGAATATATTGCAAAGAGATGTTTCAGGGTATCAGGAAGGGTCAAGGTTTCTGCTTCAAAATATATGCACATATTCTGTCTGAATCTTGGAAAAATCATCACTGCTGATACTCTTTTTTCTCTTGTAAGCAAATAAGTAACAGTGCCTGGAGTGCTGTCATTTATTGAATGTCATTTATTTCCTGAAAGGAAAGGGTTTGACTGACTATGACTGCTACAAAATTCTGTAACTGTAAATACTAGAATAGATTATATTCCAAATAATAAATTTCCATAAAGGAATTAATTCTGTCCGACAGTCATCATCTCCCTCTGAGATATGTTAGCTCAAGGCTATTGACTGGGCTGGTTACTCCTATATATATATATATTACATACTGAATGCTCTTCAAGAACAAAAATTGAGAACAGTTTTGATGCTGTGTTTTTTGTATCTGCCAATATATCTTAACACATTAAAAGTGCCAAAGTAGCACCAGATTTTAAAACTTTCCTTGTAGGAGGCAAAACTTGGAAATTTGAAGCAACTTCTCTACCCTTACATTCCTACCTTAGGGTCTTCCCATTTCAATAATCAACTCCACACAATTGTAAAAAACTAGTAAATTCATAGCAGTAAGCTTGGGTTTTTCTTGGTCAAGCTACAAGACATGAACTTAACTGGGACCTTAGATAGTATATAAATGAAGATTTTTTTCACTTGATGAAAAACAGTGTGGCCAGCAGTACTGGGGCAGAGATCATCCCCCTGCACTCATCATAGGTACAGGCTGCACCTCAAATCCTGTGTTCAGTTTTGGGCCCCTCACTACAAGAAGTACATTGAACTGTTGGAGTGTGTCCAGAGAAGGGCAACAAAGCTGGTGAAAGATCTGAAGCACAAGTCTTATGAGAAGTAGCTGTGAGAGGTGGGGATGTTTAGCCTGGAGAAAAGGAGACTCAGGGGTGACCTTATTGCCCTCTACAGTTCTCTGAAAGGAGGGTGTAACCAAGTGGGGATCAGCCTCCTCCCAAGCAACAAGTGCCAGGACAAGAGGAAATCAACTCAAGTTGTCACAGGGGAGGTTTAAATTGGATATTAGGAAAAAATTTCTTCAGTTGTCAAGCATTGGAACAAACTGCTCTGGAAAGGGGTTGGACCACTAACTCTCGAGGTATTGAAAAGACATGTAGATGTGACACTAAAGGACATGGTTTATGCATTAATCATTAGATACAATGATCTTTCTCAGCCTAAATGATGCTTTAATTCTTTGATTCTTTGTTGTCTCCTGCATTTGGACTACTTAAACATCCTCAGATACACACTTATGTCATTAGATCTGAAGATAAGCTGATGCTATTGGTAATATTATTGAAGATGACAGAATTCCAAAAGTCTTGGGAGGAGAATAGTCACACCTTCTTTATTTATTTTTTATTTTATTTTATTTTAAATTTGTAAACCATAACTATCATAGGCCATATGCCCATTCCTCAACATTCAAGGCTTCTTTCTTACTTCAGGCTGGAGACCCAGTCATTGAACCATTGACCCAGGTTGAACTGCTGGCTGTGGCTCACACTTAGTGGAAGTTGTAATGATAAAAGTTCTCAGCTCTATCTTCATTGCATGCTGCAGTACTACTTAAGAAGCCCCAGGGTAACAAATCTTTTTACTGGTCTCACATGGCATATTTGTATGAGAATCTGTATGATTTGACCCAAAGAAACATAGCTGATTATTAATAGCAGAAAGAACACAAAGAGGTCAAGAAAATATACTGTGCCATCCAGTGTGCATTCCAGACTGCAAGCACAGGGAGCAATGAGAATTTAGCCATGATAACTATGGACAATTCCATGATGAATGGTGCAGACTGCCAAGCCATTCTTCACCCTACATGCTGATGGCTGAGTCTTCCTTCCAAGTCTCCATTCAGTAGACTTAAAACACATTTATCCACTAGACTGATGTGGCACTATCAGTGAGACACCAATTACTCTGAAATTAGCTAGAAAGCCCAGGTGAAAAAAGGGGGTGAGAGAGAAAAGTCACAAGCATGGGGACTCTCAAGACACTGGACTCCTGATGTTGGCCCAGGGTCAGCTGAACAGAATTGGGTTAAAAAACTTCATTCACTGCAGTCAAAAGACTTAGATGCTATGAAACAGCAGCTCCAAAGACACAATCAAGAATACCGCATCCCAAAATACCACGTAAACTACAGGATGGAAGAAAGACAGAAAATAATTTTGGAAATCCCTCTTTGCAGATGCATGCCATAATCACATGAAGACTTCATTAGAGAAATCACTTATTTTTTTTTATCTTTGTCATCTCCAGAAAGAAAGGATTGATGGATGTATGCCTATTTAAGAGAAGTCTTCAGATTCACAGTCTTGAAGTCTTTCCTGGAATTAAATGCCTAAATACCTACTACAGCAAAAACCTCCTAACCTTTGAAAGTGTAAAATGATGACACTTGCAGCTCTTCAGGCCTTCTGGTGGACTATTTGTTTGACATATAATGAGAAGTATGACTTCTCATTTTCACATTTAATCTGGGTTTTCAAATTAGTGATGGCAGCATTTCCTGGCTCCATCTAAGGTTTTTTGTTCCCTTTCCTCATGCTGCTGTAGGATATTGCAGCATCCCCCACCAGGTTAACTCTGGGATCTAGTTCACTGGTTTTCCTTTAATCTTGACCTGTCTTGTGACAGAGTTTTTCACAACATGGGAACTAAAACAGACCTTTAACAAGTCTGCTGTAGACAACTAACTGAATTACGTATGAAAAAATAACAGTATCATGTTGGCCACTGGCATTCAGACGCTTTTTGGTTTGTTTGAAGTGCAACTTTCAAAGAATGCCCCTGTTAGGATTCCAGGGCTGATCTCCATCCTTTCTCATATGTAACATAGTGATTTATTAAGCGAGATACTGTGCTGGTCATACTTTTACTGCAGTTAATTCTATATGCTGCACATACACATTTTAGAAATCAAAGGCAGAACACAACAGTACTTTAAAAAAATGTTCATATAGAAATTTTATAGCAGGAGGAAATGTTTGGGGCAGGAAATCTGGACATTTTGCTTCCATAAGACAAGGAAGAGACCTTCCCAAAATAAGCAGTAGCAAATTATTCTAAGCTGGGGGCAGTTTGCACATAATTAAGACCTTGCAATCTAACTTCAACAGCCTCAGAAGAAAATAATCACACATTGCCTCAAAGCCTGAATTCAGTAGCAGGAAAATCTAAATAGGCAAAGTTCAAGACTGCTTTGTTCAGTGCTGTTGCTGCAGGGCTCTTGTCTATAATCTAGCAATCACAATATTAGCCTACTACTATGAACAATTCCCTATCCAGCACTCTGCAGCTCAGCCTGATGCAAACAAGCTTAAGTCTCTATGCCAGATTTTGTCTTCAGATGCACATGCAATAATCCCCCTGATACACGTAAGAAAATTCCTTCCAAAGGGAAAAATAAGAATTTTTTCACGGACTTGAATCTGAGTCTCTGTCAGCATTAACAAGAGTATGGTAGAGAAAGAAACAGAGAAAGCATATCACTAACACTCTATAATTAAAATTATGAAATATAAAACAAATAAAATAATAAAATTAAATACATTTGAGAAAGGTAATATTTTGAGGATGAAAGCTACAGTGCTTAGCTTAAAATGCGTTAACACAGCTATTTCACATCTTGAAGTTTTATAAGAGAATCACACTCAGCAAGATTTGTAGCTCTCCTTGGAAGGCTGTGAATTAGTAAATCAGGGTATAATTTGATCAATGGCCTAAAAATGTAGGACTTTTCTTTCCACCCAAACTGCAGCTATATAATACCAACAATCTTCTTTTCACTTGTGTTTTATAGAGTGCTGTTTCTGTGAGAAAACGAGAGGACACAAATTTGAAACAAAAAAAAAGTGAGCAGAACTAGAAAAAATTAATCATTAAGATATCAAAGGCAATTGTTCTATAAAATGTACTTTTTAATTTAAAACAAAGGAATAAAGGTTAACTTTTAAGACAGAATAGTCAGCATCTATGAACAGTGATTCACCAAAGCAGATTTTTATACAGCAGTCTTAAGAGTAATTGAAATAAAAATTAAAAGGATACCTTCACATGAAGTTTTACACTGCATTTTCTGAAGAAAAGTGAAAATTTTGGCAAAAAAAATTCTAGAGACATGATACAGAAGGTAATTAGATATTTGCCTGAGGTTCAATTACTCAAAAGCATGCTAAAATTTTGATTAGCAACTAACAGAAATATTTATTAAAAATAAGTCTTAATTGTAAATGGTTACAGAATATTTTCGGAATTCATCTTCGAAACATCTTTACAGCAGGCACATTTGCATACTAAGTGCTGAGCGTAACATATTCCTGAGGCATCTTTTCTTCACTGATATTTTAATATCAATTTAAATGTCCCTTTTAGTCCAGACTCACTACGGAATTTCAGAAATACACTCCCAAGTATCCATATTTGTTTTTCTGTATGTGAAGAATACAAGAAGATTCACTTCTATCACTTGGTTAAAAAATTCATAAAATTGTTCTTCTTTGAAAAATCTGACTTTAATTTAAGAGAAAAATACTAATCATTCTTATGTACCAGGCAGTAGTATACTGTGTAGGAAAGAAGGGAAAAAAAATCAAACCAGAGGTGGAAGTTAACACCACTTAATAGACCACATGTGAAGTAATGCTTGTCAAGGGTTACAGCACAGGTGCAAAATATGATGTGACTAGACTGACATACGTGTACTTTCTCATCTGCTATATTCTTCCTGTCCAGCTCACATTTTTGCAAACAAAATTCAATAAATAAAAGCAGCCCCACTTTAATCTTTCCCTCCAACACAGAAATTCAGCTTCACGCTGAGAAGTGGGCATGTATAGCCAAAGTTTTTGAAAGGTTGGACAAATGAACGTCCCAGCAATGAACAGATGTTTCTGCTCATGCAGAAAATGAATTTACCACTAGCTACTCATATTTGTCTCCTCCAGCTGCTCCATTGTACTCAGTAGTAAAGCTTGACCTGATAATATCTTATGCTCTTCCTTTGTAATATCCCTCAAGAACATCAAGAAAATAAAGAAAAAGAACATTCCACTTAAAAAAAAAAGATCAAAAGAATTTTTATTGCCTTTTGAGATGAGCTTCAGTAGTTCTTGGCAAGATATTATTCTCTTGCTAGAACACTTTAGGATAAAGTTGACCAAACTTTTGCTTATCTCCTTGCATGTGCTGTCTTTAAAAGTTTGTTTCTCCAGAGGAAATAAAACTACTATCTTAAGACTAGAGTTCCCATAAGAATACTAAGTAGTTGACAAAAGTCTTTCAAAAATCACCTTTACAGGGCACCAAAGAGTTCAGGACAAACAGTATTCATCTCTTATTCAAGTGTGTACAGAAAGTATTAGTCTTGTCTGTGGACACCTATAAACCACAAAAAGATTGTGGTGTCCTGCTAGGGTACAAACACACAGAAGACTGTCAGCTGTCAGCAGTTCAATTCCACAGTTGTTCTATGCCCTACACTCCCAGCAGGTGTGCAGTGAAATAACCTTGAGAAAGTAAGGAAAAAAAATTGAAAAACAATCAATGTAATGGATGTTGCAAAGAAATAACTAGATGGCAGTTCCAAGCCTAAAAGGGAGGGAAGATTCTGCCATTATAGTTGATTCTGAAAGAAATTTTTGAGTTTCCCAGAAACATTGTCTTTTTCCTCATTTCTCCAGTCAGCCTAATAAAAGACACTGAGATATTTCCTCTGTTATGTTTCACAGATATCTGTTTTGTAATTCTCTCTCAGAAGAGGTAGCACTTTATAATATAATAAACAGACAAGCAAAATCTTTATGCATTATTAAGATAGTAAGTAAATTTATTCAACTACTAAAATAAATAAAAAGCTATGCTCATAATAAAAAAATTCGTAGCAGTATCAAACTCTGTGAAAATCAATGAAGAACTAAAGTTGTTGAGATCAGTCTAGTATAGTTATAGGACATTCATCCATCTTTCTTTACATGCTAAGATGATCCTTCAAACATGTTAGATATAGAAATAGTCCATAAAAGAGCATATTTTATTGAAAGAGAAAAGGGAAATGAAAATCTATACCCTCCAGAAAGAAAAAAAAAAAAAAACAAAACAAAACCACAAAAAAACCAACCAACTAACCAACCAAACAAAAAGTTTCATATATTTTCAACCAATTTCAAGAACATCTTAATATACCCATAGCTGAATTACTTCATCTGGATTCTGTCTTGAATAAACTTTTATTGGAATTACTGAAAAAAAAAGGTCCTAAGATGTTCCAAATTAAAAGCTTATTGCCATCAATAAATTATTCACACACAGTTTAAAATTCATACTGTTTCCAAAGCATTTACTTCTGGATACATGTAGTACTATATATTTTCTCAGTTTGTGGTAGAAAAGCAGAGCCTCTGTGGTTATCAATAGACTCTTTTCTTTCACTTTATAAAATGAAAACGCTGCTAGTCAGTTTCTTTGCTCTACAAATATTTGAAAACTACATTCTGCAATAACTATCATAAACACAACAATGAATTATACCTTTTTTTTCCATCTCAGAAGCTCATTAATAAGGAGAATTCAAAATTTTGTAGTCAAGACCAAGCAATTAGTCTCATAAACATCACCGATTTGATGTTTCCCCTGGCAAACCATCAAATAGCCTTTTTTCTTTCAGAAAAAGTAGAATCAAATAGGCAAGCTCTGAATGAGATATGTGAATGTGAATTAGTTTATGAACTAACTCAGTCTAGACTGCAACTTTCATAAATATAATATACAATTCTCCTCAATCTGTCTGATTTTTATACTGACAGAACTATCACATGCTGTACAATGATCAGTGAATGCCTGCGGCTGCTCTGGCTCTCTATGAGGCACTCCTCAAAGACAGTGAAAATAATAAGTGTGTTGAATCAAAATAAAGATGTCTGTGCCATAAGAGGCATACATCACTGAGTAAAAATAATTTCGTGCTAACAGTTTCTGTTGGGAAGGTTTCTTTTGATTGGCTGGTTTGTTTTTCATGTGGGATTTTTTTGTGGATTTTTAATTTTTTTCCTTTTTTTCTTTTTATTTAAGGAAAAGAAAACAACTTATCACCATGCAAGAATAAAACTGGTGAAGATATATGTTTGTTGTGTAGCTGTTACTTGCTTCTTATCCCCCAATTCCCACCACCAATTATCTGAAAGACCACGGGACTACTTTATGAAAAGTAAGTTGATTGGAGAGCTGTTGGCATGCCTCTAAACATGGCATTAATTAATGTATGGGGTGTTTTTTATTTCCTCAGATGAACCAAAAAAGTTATTTAGAATTCCAGATTTTTGCTAGCATCAGGCTAAATTGCAGAGCTGCTTTCATATCATCTTTTGTGCCATGTACTCTGTGGTAATTGTAACCTTGGGTCACATTAGGCAGACTACATTTTTTATCTTCTAAGCTGAAAAACAATGAATAGAAAAAAAGTCTCATTGACGGCTATACTATAAATTTTCCAACAGTCTAATTCCCACAAATTTTTGTGGGCAGATCTGTCATGTAAGAGCTCATATTAAAATAAAATTTAAAAAATCAAACAAGAATGCCACTGCAGCAGAGAGAATATTTGCTTTTCTGCTGGATGACATACTTGTATATTGCAGTTATATCTAAACATTGTCAGCACTGGCGAGGCCATTTCCTAGTAAAATTTACTTTCCCCATTCTCAGTCTTTTGCTACCTAGATTTCCTGATGCCAGGAGGACTGACATATTTTAGCAGAAAGAGTAAGTCACACATATTATCTCTTCAGTATGAGGGTTCAGGATAAACTCCACATGACATGGTAGCCATAACTGAAGCATGATCTATAGGAGAGGTATGCATGCCATGCTGGAGCTCTGGTGTGGGTGACAGAGTTTGCTTGGAATCTGACATAGCAGGTGGAAAGGATTTGTAATTTTATGGTGTCCTAGTTCCAGTAAGGACAAGGTTAATTTTTGCAGTAGCCAGGTGGGGGTACAGCTAGGACCTGGAGGTTTTTCTGTACCACTTCATACCATTGCCAGGAGCAGAAGGAATGGATAATGCCTGCAGAGAAGGGGTTCCTTCCAGTAGTGTAAGGGTGGGGGAGGGAGAGATTGGGTAATGCCAGTTCTGAGCAGTCACATTTGAACCTTTGCCTCTCCTGTACACCTTGTTATTGATATTGTAGCTGTTACAGTTCATTTTCTGATCTCATTGCTGTTTCCAGTAAACTCTTCTTATCCCAATCTGTGATTTTTACCTTTTGCGCCTCCAATTCTCCTCTCTAGCCCACCACAGGGAAGGGAGAGGGAGACCAAGGGAGCAGCACACGGTTTCAGTGGCAAAACTAATTTGGGGAATAACATTCCTAAACCACAACATATGGACACCTAAAAAAGAAAATAAAGTTGGGAATAAAGTTGCATTACTTAGTACAAGACATTGTTCCAAGCAAACTGCTCACACTTTTTCCTAAGTATGCTAACAAACAGCCAGAGAGAGGATTGGTATTAGCAATCGGTTTGGCCTGCATGTGCCTGGAAAGCTGTTCTAACATGTTTTTAATCTATTTACACATAGGAAAATAGTCAAAATTAGTCTCATTTACAAAAAATTTCCAGAGTGCGAACAGGATGAACACCCATGTGTATCTAATTCCCTTGTTGCTGCTGTTTTAATCTGCATTCTGCTATTTATTAAAGTCCAGGAAGAAGTGCATTTAAGTCCTGAGACTCAGAAACTAACAATTCCTATTTGGCTTCCTGAAGGAAGAAATACTGTCAGAACACAAACCAGTAAGCACTACTACTTGAAGAAAAAAAATTACATCTGTCCTAGTGAGTACTGTCCATTTTAATATATAAAATAAAAATCCATTCCTGCAATACTACTTGCTTGCTCTAAAGACTTATGCTGCATATTTGTAGCAAGTAACAAATGCATCAAGTTAAAAATGAGGCACCTTTTCTTTGAGTAGATGCTTCTGTGAATGGATTGCTGATTTTCAGAGTGAAAAAGCCACCCTGAATATTCACGTAATATAACATATTCAAAGAAAGGTTCAGGTAGGAAGGGATGTTTAAAGACCATTTAGTTCCAGCCCTCATGCCATAGGCAGGAACACCATGCAGCAATTAGGTTGCTCAAAGCCCCATCTAGCCTCATGTTAAAGACTCCCACAAATGTGGCATCTACAACTTCTCTGGGAAAAAAAAAATCTTCCTTTTCAATCTCCAATCTCGTTTAAATATTGAAAGGCCATAATAACATGTTCCTAGAATGCTCCCTTCTCCAGGCTGAATGATTCCAGCTCTCTCAGCTGTTCTTCTCAAGCAACGTGTTTAACAGGTCTATGCCTTTCTTATGCTGGGGACCCAGAGCTGGATACAGCATTGCAGGTGGAGTCTTACCACAGCAAAGGGGAGGGGCAGAATCACCTCCCTAGACCTGCTGGCCATGCTGCTTTGGATGTAGCCTCAGATACAATTGGACTGAAAGCACGTATTGATGGCTCAGGTCTAGTTTTTCGTGTACCAGTATCTCCAAATCCTTCTCTGTGGGGCTTCTCTCAATGCCTTAATTCTTCAGCCTTTACTGGTATTAGGGATTTTCTCATCCCAGCTGCAGCACCTTATATTTGGTTTTGTTGAAATTCACAAGACTATGAGATTGATACAGGCCCACACCTTCATCTTGTCAAGGTTCCTCTGAAAGTCATCCCTTCCTTCCAGTGAAGTAACTGCACCACTTGCCTGATGTCATCTACAAACTTGCAAAGGGGGCACATCCATATCTCTGAGGAAGATATTAAGTAGTGTTGGTCCCAGTATGGATCTCTGAGGAACACCGCTTTTAAATGGTTTCCACTTGGACCTTGGTCCACTGACTATAACTCCTTGGATGTGACCATCCAGCCAATTCCTTATGCATCTAATAGTCCATCTGTCAAACCCTTCTCTCTTCAGTTTAGCAGCCAAAATGATGTGTAGGACCACAGAAAAGGCTTTACACAAGTCTACAAGTCTAGGCAGATTACATAGAAGTTGTTACCTTGCCTACTGACGCAGTCAGTCCATTGAAGATGCTACTTTGCTAGCAATAAAATAAAAAAGTGGATGATATTCCAGTTCCTACCACTCTTGTACCACTGGGGCTCTATTAAAGGCATAATAATGTTGAAGACAAGGAGAAAACAAGTGTGCTGGTTTTGCATTGGAGCCAACCACGGAAGTGATTTTTTCGGAGAGAAGCTGTTAAGAGCTTCCTCTGTGCCTTGCAAAACCAATAGCTAGCTAGCTCTGAAAATTGACAACCAATTAAGAAAGCTACATCTGCCTCTGTGAGATTCACATTTTAAAGACGGGCAATCCCGGGAAAAGCTCATTTTCTTCCAGCCTGCGAACAGGTAACAGGACATGGGCCCCACCGGGCCCCACTCTGCCATGTCCCACGTGGCCTGGTGGGATCAGGCCGAACTCCAGCGGCTACCGGGCAGGGGCGGGGGAGGCCATTGGCCCCGGCGTGCTGCAGTGAGCCCTAGCCTGGCTGATAACATCCCAGCTGCTCCTGCCCCTCCATCTCCCAGTGCAGCCGCTGAAAGAACCTCCACTGTAAACACGTCTGGGGCTGGCTGCTGAGTCATCTTGCCGAGGGATTGTCCCGGTGTTATAGATATGTGTTTAATTTGTGCCTATAAGATATATAACTGCATGATATAAGAATATGTATATATTTTGTTAAGCTGAGGCATGTGCGGGCCACACTCCCTGTGGAGCACATTCCAGTGAAGGGGGTGTAATGCTTGCAACATCTACTGAGTTCCAGGAAGGCATTTCCAATTCTAAAGACATGGCCAGACAGGAGATGGGCCGTCATCTACGAAGGTCCACCCAGCCATCATCACCCTGATAAGATACCTGATGGAGATATGCAGAATCACTGGGACATCATCACCTTTCCTGGACTCAGATAAATTCATCAATAATTCATCACTTCCCTGGAACAGTATTATCTTCACCGAGGCAGAGCAAGACAAAAAATTGAATATTTAAACACAGTGAGACTCTGAGACTCTATTTGCCCCCGGCGAAATAAAACGTATATAAACCCAACACACCAGGACATTGATGTGAATGGGGTTGATCTGGTACTCTAGAGGCCAGGTCGCTGTTCACCCAGCTATTGACTACCTGGGCTCAAAAGCTGACAACCTGCATTGTGGCTCCTTCTTTTTTTTTTTTTTTTTGATANTCCTTTTTTTTTTTTTTTTTTTTTTGATAAATTCCTATCAAAATTATTGTCAAATAAATCTGTTTTATTTGATTAGACAAATTGGCTCTGTGCATTTATAACACCAGTGAGGAGGGAGATCATGCAGCTGAAACAAGATGAACGCAGCAGGGGCCGGGCCCCTTTCTTGGGGAGCCTGCCAGGCCCCTGGAGTGACCCCGAGGCCCCTGAGATTCTGGCACAGGCCTCCAGCGCGACCTGAAAATCCATCACCATGCGTGCTCCGGCCACCACTCAGCACAAATCACATGACCATATACAGGCCCGGGGAATATTAACTCTTTCAGCACTGTAAAACTCCCCAAAACAGATGAGACTTGCAGATGCCAATCCTCCCTCAAGTGAGAGAAAAGGACAGAGTGAAGACACATAGAGAAACAATATGAAGACACCAAGGTCAGTAAAGAAGGAGTCAAGTCCCAAATGGGAGGAGAATGAGGAGATGCCTTAGGCTGAAATTCTTTTGGTGAGGCCATGGTGACTGACTGTGATGCACTAGAATATCCATTTAAGTCATGGAAAGCATGGGGGGATGGAGCGTTCAAACTATAGACATGAGCAAAAGCACCCATACTGAGGCAAGCAGATGTTGAAGTAGTTGTGATCCAAACGAGAAGCTTGAACAGAGTGATGAAGGCACAGATAAGAGTGATGAAGACCCTTTGCCCCCAGGGAAAGAAGAAGACCTCTGTTCCCAGACATGAAGATGATCTCAGAAATAGATAGAGAGCCTTTGCTTTTGAATAGCTCTTCCTTAAAATAGCACCCCATAAGTTTAACACGGCCCATGAAGGCAGCTGTGAGAAGGCTGAAAAAGACAGGAGGAACTTCATGATTGCAGATTTCCAGGCAGCTGCTATTCGTGGAAATTAAAAGCTACGAGACAGCCGTTTCTTGTGTAGAAGTCTCCGTAGCATGGCAAGAGAGACTCCTCTCCCTACGAGAACTGATGAAATACTATATTAGAGGTGGTAAACTGACAGAAAATCCCAGGTTTTGTCTCTATGTTGCCAGTGGGAAAGGAGAGAGGGTGTGGGGTGTAGGAGAAGTGTTCTGAAGGTTTTATTCTGATTCTTCCTATTCTTTTAGTTCTGTTAATAAAGTTTTCTTTATACACTTTAAAGTTTTGAGCCTGCTTTGCTCTTCTCCTAATCCTATCTTACAGGAGAAAAGGAATAAATAATTCTAGTGGGTGCATAGGCATTTGGCCAGAACTAAACTCACTACCACAAGGATCAGTTGAAAGTGCTTCTGAAAACAAAAAGAGAAGTTTGCAAGAGTATGAACATAGAAGACTGGAAAACACATTTATTTTTACTACATATCAGACTTGTCTTTTAGAATTATCTTAGAAATATCCTAACGCCAGATTTAGAATAATTCTGAGTATGACTGGAGATTGTTGGAAAATGACAGCACATATGCCTAACAGCAGTTACTTCAACTTCATACTCACCTCACCTGCTTACCTTCATTTCTTGGATTTCTCACTAGTCTCCTTGCTGGGCTTAGGTATAAATTTTAGATATCCCTTCTTCTATTAATTCAATCTTTATTCTTGCTGCTGATCACAACCTGCTTATCATGGAGCAGTATGATTATGACACCTTCAGTGTGCTAGTCAGTCACTGCAATGTGAAACTTATTTCACACTTTTTGCATGATGCAATCTCTTTGCTAAATATGACTTAAACCTTATTTTTAATTAGAAAATCAAAATCTTCAATCTAAAATTTTTGGATCACTTCATATCTACAGAAAAAAAAAAGTCATTTGCATGACATTTATCTCATTCAGAAATCAGAAAAGCAACTCATTGCACATGCAAACAAGCGAGCTTTGGCATAATAAATGAAATCACTGCATTAATGAAGTGCTGTGCCTGAGATTCTTCATGTTTACAAATCTTGACAATCTAAGACTTCTATTTTTCTTTCAAGGACAGAATTCTGTGTACTTAGGTTGTTTTACAAGACCATATCACATTAAAGTATTTCATACAAAACACATCTATACGTGCGCAGGACTTAAGACATGATGTCTTAACTTTATTAATACAGCCAGCTATATTTTTGTTAACACTAGAGTCATTAGCAGCCCAGATTTGATCATCATGAGAGTTGATTTTTCAATAAAATATGGTCAAGTAATTGAATCTGTAAAAATATTTATCAGTGTGACACCTCCTGACTTGCACACCCTGATTTTTGTCATGGTTGCCATTCTAAGCAGTGTTAAACCTACTTACAATGTGTATTGGAAGAGATTATCTTCTCCTAAACAGCATTGAAGTCCTTTATGAGTATTTGAGAAGTGAAGGAATATATTTGCCGACTAGAATACATATCAGTTTTGAAAACCTGTCCTATTTCTGTAGTGCCTCTCAGTATAAATACTCCCAGCATCAAAGAAAATTTTGCACAGTAACACAGGTGGATTAAGAAACTGAAAGCAGAATTAGTCCAAATATATGCTCCACAATCAAGCAAATCTCCTAGAAGCTAAGGTGTGGGTTGATGTCCAGCCCTGAAATAGCACCTGCAAAATTATGTCCTGGTTTGGTGGCTTTGCACATCTGATTTCCCTGTGACTTAGCTCACAACAGACCAGACTGGAACCATACAGTCTCAACGTGCTACTCTTGGCAGAGAAACAGATCAAAAATTCCTGTCTTTCTTGATCTCATCCCTTTTTCTGCCCATACATTGCTTTCTGTGCTTTTTTTTCAGAAGGTTGTCTTTTAGTTTATATCAGCCTAGTGATTCAGTTTTTACTGAAGACAGAAAAAAACTGCCAGCACAGCCAAGGAGATTGTGAAATCTTACAGAGGGATCAGAAGAAGAAGTAGGAGAAACCGTTCCATAAATTACTTCATAGACTACCTTTGCTGTTAAATCCAGCAAATCCTGAAGTACAGTCCAAGTAGAGAACACAAGAGAAGCAACACAGCAGCTAAAGCAGGTCATCAATCAACAGCATTCTGCTAATGTATATTGCATGTAGCTGCAAAAAATAAGGAAGCACGACATTTCGGCATCCCAGGAGCTGAGTGAACAGACCAGGGGCATAATAGCTTTCATTCACTTATGGCTGAAAGCTTTTCAAGACTACAGCCAAACAAGCAAATACAGGTAAAATAAAAGTAAATCCTCATACAACTGAAGCCAAACTTAAGTTTTTATAGAACACAGCAGGAGCACCAGAGGTATTTAAATCTTTTGCAATTTAGATGATACTATTACTCTTCACAGCCTGATAGCACAAAGCTCTTCTCTTCCTACCATTAGAACAGATTTTCACGGACTGCTGAGCCAGAAGTGTGCAAGAGTATAGCNAATTATAATAAATACTTTAAATTACTAATTATATAAGCAAGTCACATTTGCCTACTCCATTTCTCGTTATAAAATTTCTACAGCAATGGAGTTGCTATGCTATATATTTTTCTTCCATTAGTTTACTTATTCCATTATGACCTGTTTCATTTTTTTTTTCTGAATCAGAAAAATTAATTAGCCTGTTATTTCTGTAGGAAGATGCTTAAAGAAATAACACACAATGTTTAGCTAGTATTTAAGCCACAAATAATACAGAAGAAGAAATGTATCTTTGACATAACATTGAATGGACAAGAGGAAATGGCTTCAAGTTGCAGATTTAAATAAGGTAGTAGGACAAATTTCTTCATTAAAGGATGGACAGGCAATGACAAAGGTTGTCCACCTTTGTGAAAAAGGTGGTCATAGTCTCTGGAAGTAAANCTAGGGCTGCACACAGAGAATGGTACAGACCCTGCTGGGATGTTCTCGATTCAAAAATGATAAAGTGAAAAAGCTGTTATCCCCAAACAGCTACCACTTTTTATTTTGTATTTTTGGATAATGATAATTTTGCCTTGGTACACATTAAATCTTAATGGGAAGATAGAGTTGTCTACAAATTAATCAGCAATGACAGATGCCACAGTCTAATTATAGCACTGAAATGTGCAAAGAACTGTAATGAAAACTGATTACTATCCACACAATNAGATGTGGCACTTGGGGGCATGGTGTAGTTGTGAACATAGCAGTGTTAATAGCTGGGATTGTTGATTTAAAAGGCCTTGTCCAACCACATTCTGTGATTCTATCTTCTCACTTTACATGTAGAAACAGTCAATAAACTACCTATGATAAACACCCTGCAAAACCTTCCCTCTTTTTAGAAGCCTAAGAATATCTGGCAAGCCCTGATATATGTCTGCCATGAAGGGCTGATTTCAAGCCATGTGAGAGAACATACAAGGAATTGCAGAACTCAGGAACTATTCATGATAAGTGGTAAGAAGCATCTTCTATCTTCAGTTAAAACACTTGAAGACGATGATAGATAGAGGAAGTGGGGGTAAGAAGGCCTGGAAAAGCACTGAAAAGAGAAAAATGTGTACTGAACAAAAAAAAAATCCTCCATAAGAATAGAATTTCCTTCCAAGAGAGGAATATTATCTCCTGCAAAGATAGAGTTGAAAGACCCATACTCACGTGGGCACTGAAGTTCTAATTTGAGTTCAGAACTCCCATTACCACATTAAACTAGGGCTCTCAAGTAAACAAACCAATTTCTGGTGAAAAGAGTGGTATATAATAAAAACTCTCTTGTGCATCTTACGGTCTTAGTTTACTGCCTTAAGAGTTAAAGTTTCATGGTAATTGTGGAGAAAATGGCTGGATAGAATCCCAAGAGGGCACTGAGATCCTTATGAGATACCAAATCAGTTTTAACAAAACTGAATTTAAGTAGAAGCAGAACTCCTGATACACAAAGGGCAAGACATACAAGCAATACCTATGAAAGCAGACACACACACACACACACATATATATATATATCTCATTTTTTTCGAATATAACATTTTCCCTGCTTTTGGACATATCATGTAGGAATATCAATCCTCGTCTGCAGCCCTTCTCTAAGTGCAGTTGCACCCTAACTGCATATACACACCCTCACATGCAAGGAATTTGTGTGCACATGCTAATTCAAGCCTATACAAAAATAGCATTATAGTGGTGTTGCCTTCAGCTTTCAGAGGCTGGCCCACAAATCTTTATTGCTTGATAAAACATGCACTTCACCAAGACAGGCTTTGCACATAGTTGAATACATGTCTCCTTTGAAAACAATCCTGCATATCCTCCAGTGTTCAAGTCACTTTTTTAAGACCCATTCACATTGAACAATATCCTGCATATGCTAACACCTGTTCTGGGACTGAAAGATAGAAGAGTGTTCTGATGAGACAGGTAGAAGGGTGGGGAGAGATGCAAAATATTTAAGGCAAAAGTTCTGAAAACATAAAAATCTGAATTGGCCCAGATGCTTAACTGCCTTGAGTGTCCCTGAGCATACAGCTTGTGCCTAATGAAGCAGCATTAGTTTAGCCTTTGGATGTAAGCAACACATCCAGTCGCCCCTGATGCAACACTGAAAATAATTGGACCATGCTAAAGGATATCAGACGAGTGCCAGAGATATATGTCATTCAACATATAAATGTCACAATTATTTCAATTAGGAGAAGAAATGACCAAAATAAAGCATTTATAAAGGCTGGCAAAATAAATTATTTTTTCATTTTGAATATAAATTAATTTAAAAATAAAACTGTTTATTTTCTTCTTAGATTTGCACTGTTTCCTGGTTTTATCCATAATTTACTGTCATTCATTACTTAATTTACTTTAATTCTGGTAAATTAGTTTCATTTTCTAAGCCTTCTTAGCAAGTCAGTTAGACAGAAAACTATCAGTATTAGAAATATTCTTCACTATTCAGGGATTTTCATGCGTTTTCCAAACAAGAATGGATGGAATAATGTCCTTTTTGTACAAGATGATGCTTGACCCAGAAAGGAGTAGTAGGCACTTGACCGCCTTAAAAATAAAGTGTTGAGGGTAAAATCTCATCTCTCTTGTTGCTGGTGAACTGGATGCAAGTTTTGTCACAGACTCAAAGAAGTCTTAATCTGATTATTTCAAAGTAACCAGGGAACTTCAGCTCATAAAAATTCTGCTTCCTCAGCACTCATCTCTGCAGTTAGGTCTACTCCATCTGATGCTTCATCTAAGGACAGAAAGGAGCCTACTACCACCTTGAAAAAAGCAGGTGCAACAGTTTAGCAGGTGCAACACCTTAGCAGAAGCACTAGCTGTTGATTATTCGAGGTGTAAACTTTTCAGATATGATCCCCTAGCCAGTGAGATGCCTGTGCAAGCATTTCACTTCATCAGGGCACATGGACAGAGCAGGAAAGACAACAGGCATAACTCAAAACAAGGAGGTTCAGACCTGAGATAGGCAGTATGTTTTTTTCCCCTGATACTGCTTGGAGTAGGAGGTTGGGTAGACCCTTCCAACCTGAATCGAGGTTCTAAACATGCCAAAGAAATAGGAATATGGTTATTACTAGGACTTGCTTTGGGCATTTGAATGAATCAATACAGCAATAGCCACTTCTTCTCCATCTGAAACCAGTGACTACCGGTTTCCCTTTTTGCTAAACATTCTGACAAAAGCTGATATTCTAGCACACATGGATTTAAAAAAAAAAAATTATATAAATTCTTAGACTTTATTTTCATAAAGATGCATCACACAGAGTAAAACATACCTACACCTTGTGCAAACCTGAATTGCTACTATTTCTTCAAGAGCCATAAAAGTATTTCAGGCTATTTGAAGGAATACTACATCAGGGAAATCAGACCTTGAAATAGCTTCGGTTTTAAAGGAAACTAGTTAAATTGTTTTAAAGGAAACTAGATTCAAGCATCATTTTAGGTATATTTAGGCATCATATTTAGGTATATAAACAATGTATATTGTTTGAGTCTCAAGCCATTATTAAGGTGGAGTTTTTGTGGTTTGGTTTAGTTTGGTTTGATTTGGTTTTCCTCCAAATGTAAAAATTCCTCTCTCTTTCCCACTTCTCTTTCAATTATTTGAACAAATATTGAGGAAAAACTAGCTATGGAGAAGAGTCAATGTGCCATAAATATATAATGAATTCAGAATAAGTAAAAGACAATTATTTTCTTGCTTTCTTGATTATTATAAAAAAATCCATGCTATTACTTTTTAAAAAAACAAGGAATAAAACAAGCATAAGAAGGAATGTGATTTTAAAGTCAACAAATTACCCAAATGGTTTAGTAACATCACTATTTGTGTTACAAATAATTTGATAAGAGATAGATAATTTTCTCAAAAGGAACTGTTGACTCAGATTCCTAGAAGTATTTCTTTTGGAGCAAGCATGTATCTTCAACCCTATCTAACATCTGGAAGTCAGTTTGGCTAGGATACTAAATGCTTACTTTGAGCACATAAATTTTCACCTTGTGTTAGAAAAGAATCAGTCTAGTGTTTTATGCTGCAGTCCTCAATGCTGGACTGGGGTGTAAGAGGCCACAATGCCATTATTGGGGCCTTTATCTCATACCTATTGCTCAATGTGACAGCACTGATGTGCAGTGAGGGGAATGAGCAGGAGGAAGATCCAGGCTCTGACCACAGCCTGAGATGTCAGAATCTGCAGCAAAAAGCATACAACAGGTAGTAGGATTTCAGTCTGGGGGGAGTGCAGGGTGATGAGGTGTTGAAATGTAAATGTAAGTATATTCTTAGCCTAGAAGGCACGAGCTGTTTTCTTGCATAGTGACATACTTCCAAAGAATAGCATGTGCTCCAAGGTATTCTTAAAGTAAGGGCAAATATGGGTTGAAATATCACAAGCAGAAGCAAGATTCAGACTGAGTCTGTCACATATAAATCAGATTTTAACATCCTGGTGATTCATCATGACAGTCTGCTAAATCACCAGAACTGAACCCTAGACAGTGTCATCAGAAGATTGTGAGGTAGGGTAGAACACTGCCTACAAACTAGTTGAAGGCTTCAAAATAAAGATTTAAATACTAAAGACTAACAGTGGTATTGGGACAAAATAATTTTAAAAGGATCCATTATTAAGCTGTGGAAAAAATCCAAGCAGGCATTTTGCTGCCATGCAAGATTTAAAATCTTCACATGATGAACAGTTCATGAGTAGAAAAAAAAACAAGTTGTGACAGCCATTGCCTGTATAAATCTTCAGAAGGATCAAAGACCTCTTTGTCTTTTTCTTCATGCTCCTGGAATTGGTTTCAGACATTGTCAACACAAATGAAGATGATGAATTTATTGTTTCCAATCCATACTAGTGATCAAAACACTTCTATTCTTGACAAAGATTTCTCAAGAAACAAGACTAAACCACTTACATATTCTAGCAGAGGAAGAAGTCAAAGAGAAGGCCAAGGTCTCAGCAGAGTATTCTGAGGACAGAGATGAATGAAAGCACATGCTTCCACTTACAAATGCAGAAACAAGTAAGTGAAATCCTAGAAGTTTTATTAACTGGTGTTATTCTAAAGCATTTTCTTTTCACAGATTGAACATATCATAGTTACAAACTGGTAGCTAATGGGAATCAGTGTCTTGACATGCAGTTTCTGCTTTGGAATTGCAATAGGCAGGGCCCCCTGAGGTTCCCCCTAAAACTACAGGAGCGGAGGGGAGGGATTGTTATTCAGAGCAACCTATTCCCAGTTTTACCATCTGCTATCTCATGTTTAATATTTACATAAAGCTCAGGGAAAAAAGTAATTATGCATCCAGTAAGGAAACCATGCATAAACATTTCTCATGACATTATTTCACGAGTTTCTTCTCAGAAGTCAGTAACAGAAGAAGCTTGAAGCCAGGAATATGCTAATTGAGGTGCGTCGGTATTAATCAAGAGACTTAAGAAGAAGAGAGAAAGGAAAGGATTTGGTTTCCTGCACTGGAAGATGATATCCTGGTGTTAATTCACAGGAAATTACAGGAAATAAACAAGAAAGAGAAATGTAGATAATAATCATCTGGGACTGGAGAAGAAAAGACTTGCCCCAAACCTTAACATGAATGACTTCAATAAATGCCTTCCAAAACTTCAGGCAACAGCAGTTTCAAGAGCTCCCAAAGATATACCAATCCCTAAATAATTTTTTGGCCTGTTCATCAGGTTTGAAGGGATGGCATAGATACAGAAACTGCTGGGGAGAATCTTATTGTTAAATTCATTTAAATAATTTATTTATAATCTTTTTAATGAATTTGATTAATTTTTCTACATCTAAATCTATTTCATTTTAAATCTTGTTACATGCAACATGACTGAATAAACAAGGCATTCCTTCCTTGAGTAGATAATTTGAGTATTGAGTAGATAATTTTGGAAAACATCCTGCATGACCTCCTTCTGTTTCCCCTGCGTACCAAGCTGTAACAAGATTTCCTATCTCCCTGCTGCACAGTCAGGCTCTGCACAGGTCCAACCACTTCAAGGGTGAAAGGATCAGCAAGGAAGCTATTGCTTGTAACAAAACATGACAGGGAAGATGGAGACTTCCTAGATTTCATTTTGCAAAAGTTCAATATAGAAAGTGGTACCTCTGGGAAAAACTGAGAGAAGGAGTGTCTCTTCACTACCCCATAAAAGCACCTAATATATAAATACCCAAAGAATAAGTGTTTAATAAATAAAATGCTGCAGATCTCCTGTTGCTACAGACAGCTGTGAGAGTGGGGCAGGAACTACATTACAACTGACACTGAGCAGCACAAATGTTTCCAGTTTTGCCAGCAAAACCTCCTCAACTTTCTAAACTTCCAGATGCAACTCAGCTAATAAAATTCTTGTCTGGTCTTGTAGTCTTTACACATCATTAATCCCTACTGACACAAGAGTCTTAGCTGTGATCTCTCTCCTTTCTGAACAAAGAGTAGTTCTGGAAAATAAAAAAAGAAAGCAGAGAAGATGAGATCATAGTTGGGCCAGTTAATGTGAAGTTTTCATAATTTCCATCAAGGTGCCAATCATGTGTTGCTAACTATTGGAACCTCATTCTCCTATTTGTGTATTTTTCTTTCCTCTCTCCCACCTTAGTTTTTATTATGTGTAATCCACAAAACTTCTCCCAAATTTCTTAACCATAACGCATTTCTTAATTGGACTTCATCCTAAAAATTATATTCTTCTGTGATATCTAGGAATACAGTGCTAAAATGTTTGTGATGAAGCCAAATACTTTACTCACATTGTTGCAGGATGGATTCAGGGTCTGAACATTTCACTTGAAAGGGCTTACAGAGTCTCATTGTTACCATGGAACACCTTATCCCAGTCTACAGCCCAGAATCTTTCACTGGACATCTCCTAGGATATCAGGAGCAGAAAAGGTTTTACTTTTAAAGCCTAAAGAAAATAGTTCCCCTTTTTGGTCACAGGCTTAATAATAGTTTTTTTATACATAGTCTTCGAAAAGTGTACCTTTTTTCATAGTATCTTCCAGGTAAAGGATGTAAATGACTAAACAAACATTGAAGAATGTACTTGAATTTTTGTTTACACAACTAAAATAAAAACCATTATTTTCAGCAGGAAGATGACATTTTCATTTAGACTTTTTATCTTAGCAGTCTTTTATTTTCTTTGTTTTATTATGGAATGGGAAACACATACTGCTCATCCCATAACCGAAACTCACAAGATATTTGAGTTTGAAAATCCTGACTAGGAAGAGCTGAAGTTCCATTTTCTTTGTCCTGACTGCGTGCTTCATTGTCTGATCTCCTATATATGAGGGGTGGCCTCCTTAAGTGACATACCTCAAAATCTTGTCCAATTCATGCATTTGGCACAGACTGAAAACACATAATAGACCTTGGTTGTGAAAGACACATATATAAGTCTTAGGTATGTAAGCTCTGGACCTTAAGCAGAGATTAAATGAAATTGAGGTTTATCAGAAAATAAAGTATTTGTGTGCATTTTCAGTGTTTATTAAATCTCAGTGCACATTGGAAGTTTAAGTGTCAGAATCTTAGCAAAAAACAATCAACAAGATTTTTTCAGTCTTTTACATTTTGAATTCCTATTTAAGCCACAGGAATCTCAGTTTATGGGAAGGATTGAGGAATGGCATAATTAAAATCTAATTAGCTCCACAAAGGAGGCTGCTATGGATGAACAAAAGAGACTCCTTGATGTCAGGGACGATAAAATACAGATTAGTTTGGAAAGTTTAGGTATGTTCTTTAGCTATTTTGAATTACAAGAAATCCTACATATGAAAGATAAACATAAATTTGTAGAAAACAGTTTCAGCAGAGGGTGAATAACAATGCAATTATGGAGCTGCAGAAATCTAAATTCTCTTTATCTATTGCTCTAGAAGGTATGCACTATAAAATTGTACTAGTTATGTTTAATAGAAGCCTAAAGCTATTGCTATCTGAGGGCAACTTAGTCTTTTCCAAAGCAGCCTATAATAAGTGAAATTACTAGCAGAATGGAAAAAAATTATAGGCTTGCTTTGTGGGGGAGGAGGTTATGGTCTGTGTGTGTCTTTTGGAGCTTTGGAAAGAAGTATTGCATGAAAGTCAGGGTAATTAAATTGATCCAATAAAAGGAAGTTTTTTGGGCAGGTTTTGATTCGTTAAGAATGTTTTCATTCTGTGTTTGTTCATAAGTCTGACAATCACAGTCATCAGACTAGCCTCAAGCCAGAAATGCTCACTTTTTCATTTTCTGTAGTATCTCATGATCAGGAAGGCAGAGCTCCAGCATGGGTAAAGATGATAATGCTGGAGATATTATCCTGTGAAGGAGAAATATATAGGAGGTATACACTGCCTAAGAAGAAGGCATAAATCTCATAAATTAATGCAAGAGGAATAGAGGAGAAATCTGGAGAAAATAGAATTAGGTACTGTCTTTTCAGCTCATGCAGCTTCAGGCTTCCAACAACTTTTTCACTGTTTCAGCAACAAAAAAGTATTATCCTGGACATTTACTAACATTTCAGAAGATTAAACTGAAGAATGATCACAAATACCTTGTCACTGAATACTGAAACACCTTGGTATACTCTAAAAGCACCTTCTAAAATATATGAATATATCTCAAAAATTTACCACTATCTCTGTGACTTGTGTTGCATTTTGACAGAATAAGTATTCTATAGACACTTTTAATAATAGTTATTAAAATTTTGAAAGTAAGTGTACTTAAGCAACCATGTTACTATGCTAATTATCTTAGTAAAGTAACTACCTCAGTCAAAGATAGCCTACAGTTTCAAGGTAAGGTCACAAGGAAGACTATATTCATAAGTCCATAAATAAATTTAGCAGATAATCAAGTTAAATGTTGAGTTTCATGCTACAAGACAAGGGATCCTGCATGCTCCTCTGCCTTTGCAGCCTTCAGTTTTTCATCTACTCTGCCCCAGGGACCACCTTTTTACCTTTGGATTAATCAAGCAAATGTAAATGTTTGGGAAATAAACCCAACCAAACAAAAAAAACAGCACAAAGCAAACAAAAAAAAAAACCACAAAAAACTGCTGCAAATCCAGATCCTCTTATGGTGTAAAGTTTGTTCCACTGATTAATGATAAGAAGTTTAATCACTTGAAAAAAAATCAATTAAGCCACTATAGATTGCAGAAGATTTAGATAATATAAAATTTGAAACATAGCTAGGATATATTCTTAGAAAACACCCCTTCACCTTCTAGTTGACTTTAGCAATCAAGTCAGTTGCACTAGTTTGTAAAAAAAATAATGCTTTAATTAATGCATTTTCTCTGCAAGTTTTGGGCATGACTTTTAATGTGTTCTCAGAATTTCCCAATACGGTCTGGACTTATGACTGAAAAATTAAGGGAAATAACAGCAACAAATTCATTGCTTCTCAGGGTGGCATGTGTTCAGAAAATATAAGCTGCCTTTTATATTTTATCAAAGCAAAGTCTATATGAAAACAATTAAAGTTCTCCCAGGTTTAGATTGCATTGGATTCACAAATCTCACAAGGGTATGCATTAGCACTAGAGTGACATGTGGAATACTATCAGCAACTGGAAAATTTCAGAGGGAGAAAAACTGTGGAAAAGTGTCCCTTGGATATTAGAAAAGAGAGATGACATTTTCATTATAAGCAGAAACAAGCTGAACAGCTGTCCACCCCTGAGAACTAACTCTGAGACAGAGAAACCAGGACATGGTTTAAAGAACATACATTTCATGAGTCCAAAAAATGGTAAGTCAGTGACAGATACATAGAAAATTCATCAGAAGCAAAAATCCATCACGACAAAAGAAAAATCCTCAATACTAAAAAAAACACCTAAGTTATGACCATATTTATCATTAATTATTTTATTTCTTTCAAGTGTTTCAGGTTATTTACAAGCCTTTGTAATTAACCAACCTCCTAAGAAGAATATTTTTCAAATATGAAAATTGAGGGAGCTTAAAAAGTAATTGTTTATTTGCAAAGACAAAAATTAAACCTTGTATGCAATTCTTTGTATGTCAGATTAAGATTTGTCCCATAATACAAAAGTTATTACAGATTTGCCTGCTTACTGTGATTTCAGGCCAGAGAGTTAGAATGAACAAAATTACTCTTGCTCTGCTGAATAAAAGTTTT
>VWZV01011988.1:64599-131593 GCA_013397155.1 Irena cyanogastra | reverse complement strand
TAATTACATTAACCATTTTTTAAGGTTACAAGTCATAAGTAAGATGGTCAATTGACAAATAGTAACATGTTAGACTGCAAAAAAATATAATGATTGCAATCATGTGGGCATACATTTAAATAAAATAGCAATTAAGATTAAGGAATTAGGCAGAAACTGAACCAACAAAGATTTAATTTTTAAAAGTAGAACTGACAATGCATCTGGCATTATCTTAGCAAATTACTATGTCATTGTAGCTGGAGCAATTACAAATGCAAAACCAAGTTATTCAGACATAGGAGCGATGGAAAACCATGTTGCATTGCACTGCCAGTTTTTAGTCTATTAATTACAGATATGAAGAATAACTGTGCTCTGGTATAGATATACAACATCTTTGTTTAAGAAAACTTGTTTTTACTAAAATTATTTATGATTTCTTTTGGCATAAGCAAACAATAAAGAGAAGTTATCTTCCACATTTATGGTGTCATCAGAATTATTTTGGCTATGACGACTTTAGACTGCTCAGGCAGGCTTATCAGTTCCAGGCCTGGTGACAACACCCTTAGGGCCTTTATTAGAAAGAAGACATTGAGGGCAACAAACAACCTGTAGTTTGTATGCAAAAGGACCTTTCTCGTGTTCTCTAGTGTCAGGATTTTTGTATTCCAGCAGAGGATGGATGAAAGACTCTCACTGCAGAGCACACTGTATCACATCCCAAGAGGTAAATCTAGATGCAGCTACAGCTTGTTTCATTGAAAGAAACAAATTTTCTTTTAGCATTTTCAAGAAACTTAGTGCTTTACTCAGTTGCTTATATTTAGACAACTACTATTTTATGAGAGACTTTAGCATATGGGTCCAGCTTCCACTTTAGAGGGGTGTGGGTTTCTGTATGTTCTTTGCCGTACCTGCAAGGTCCATGCAGAAGTCTTGGATACTATTCCTACTATCCCATCCAAAGCCAGGATAGATACCCAGACCTTTGCATGTGGCATTGAATGTGTTATGTGTAAGTAACTGAATTAAGCCCATGATATTTTTTCCTATCTGAAATTAGACAGGAAAGACAGTATTTTTTATTTAAACACTTTAGGAAGATGATCCAAGTTCTAAGTGTAGATATAGTAGTATCTTTGCCTGTGTCATCTGGGATGTCTAATTCACACTGTGATCAAAATACAAATGTGATTAAAGAGGCCAGTAGAGGCTAGAGAAATAATTGGCTCACCCTAAAAAAGACACCTAGATGTTTTCAACTGGAAAGCTACCTGCCTCTAAATTACTGCATTAGGTACATGATTATTGAGTTGATATATACACATGATATATAACAGATGTCTTCAGTCTGTCACTGAATCCTGCTTAGATTGTCCTAGACTTAGGTGCATGGGAAAAGACAGAAACAACAAGAAACAGAAGCGTGATTAATTAATTAATTAATGGATCACTATACTACGACCTATCTTTCTACTATAAATAATGCATGAATATTTCAGAAACTTGGTTGTAACAGAAGATTTGAATGGAACTGCTATTCTTATTAGAATATTGTAAGATACTGGACCAACACTGCATGTCTTCAGAGTTTTATCCTTTCCCAAAGTAACCAGAAACATTCCCTTTACTGCCAGATTCTGAATGCAAGACAAAAATTTCTACTAGGATAAAGTTTGTAATGAAACAGAAATTAGTCTCAACCCTTACAAACATCTCAAAACACTGATGACATTACCACCTACCCACCCACGCACCCAAACAAAATCTCTGCTGTATTGTATAATAATTGTTGATAAATATAATACTATAGCACATATAGTTTGAATGATTAGGCTTTTCCAAATTTAAAAATGAAACCACAATTATACACTGTTTTAAAATCTACAGCCAGTTGATTTTAATCTGTAAAACAAGAAAAATTATATTTGATCTGCCATATTTATTTATCCCATTTTTTTACTTTATTGTAACTTTATTAAAATTTTATAATTCTGTCTTCTTGGTGTTTTTGTTTGGGATTAAAAAAAAGATCATATCCACAAGTAAGTAACAAGTGCATAAAAATACTATTTATTTTAGTAAATTTTAATCACATACAGCTCAAGAAATTTGAAACATATTTATATGTAAATGAACAAAATAAAAATACAGGATAATGTTACATATCCTTCTATCAGAGACAGGATTGTAGTTTAAATTCTTCATATAGTGAAAATTAATTGTGCTGAATAAATACCCTTACCTAAAATAGCAGCAAATCAAAACCACACTTGATGTTTTTTCTTGTTAGCTTCAATATCCATGTTAAAACTATTTAGGAATGTCTACATAATAGGAGGGAAAGGGAACCCCCTAGTGCATAAAGTAAGAATTAAACACGGATATTACCTGAAGCTGTATCCATCAAAGGTGTGCAAGGTGGCATTCAAACTAGATTTTGCATATAAAGTAATTAAATACTTCGAATATATCTTAGTTTTGGGAAAAGCTCAAAATATCAAGATTAAAAAAATTAATGGTGATTAATTCTATCTGTCCTTGTGAATCAGCAATACAATGTATTTGATTTTACTATCTATTAGAAACTGTCATCAAGTTTAGAAACATTAGTTATTGGATCCAACATGAACTCTAATGCCATAAAAGCTAGTGGAGAATGATAACTTTTGTCCTCTTGAAAATATTTTATATCATATCTAGAAGACACTATTTTGGTATTTTTCCCCTGTGTGAGTACTCTGTGAACCCTTATCTTTGCATGTTCATCCTAGAATGTCCATATTTCAAATGTTTCCTTCATTCCTCGTGCTCTTTGATGGTTTTACTAGTATTTTTCTGCTTTTGCCTGGTCTTTCTTCTTTCTGATAAACATTCCACTATAGAAGTAGTATTGATGTACGAACACCCTTTATCTAATGACTTGTTTAAATAATCAAATACAAATATGCCTTCAAAAAAGAGTGGAGATTTCTGGTTTGGCAGCTGATGTATTCTCATTTTGCATTAAATATGAACAGCTGTCAAAGAGAACACCACATTCCAGCACTAAAGACTCAGGTATCTTTATTAAAGATTTTCTGTGGGGAAGAGCCTCTAGGGCAAGCTGTATGAGGAGTGTCTGAGGTTACTTGACTTGTTGAGCCTGGAGAAGAGGAGACTGAAGGACACCACATTGCAGTCTGCAATTTCCTTCTGAGGGGAAGAGGAGGGGCAGGCATTGATCTCTTCTCTGCGCTGCCCAGTGCCCAGGACCTGGGGGAATGGCCTGAAGCTGTGTTAGGGTAGGATTAGTTTGGATGTTAGAAAAATGTTCTTCACCCAGAGGGCGAAGACAACGGAAGAGGCTCCTCAGGGAAGTGGTCAGAGCACGAGCCTGAGAGGGCTCAAGAAGCATTTGGAAAATGCTCTTAGGCACATAGTGTGACTCTTGGGATTGTCCAGTGCAGGACCAGGAGCTGGACTTTATGACCTTGACGGGTTCCTAACAACTCAGGCTATTCTGATTCTATGATTCTGTGATTCTTTTGGACTACTTTTTATTATCTTTTAACTCCATTTTTATTGAGGGATTTACTGACTTTAACGAAGTTATCTCTGGTTCCAACCAGGTTTGAGAGATCTAAATTAGTTTCTGTATTTCTATCTGTTTTAAATATGTGGCAAAACCATAGAGAACTTAATCCATTCTGTTTTCCAAGGGTGCAGCTGCATTCTGTTTGCTTTCCATATTGCTGAAAGGACATTTGAAAGGTTATGGTGTTATAGACCTTTTCACAACCCACCTCATTGTTTTGACTTTTATGTCATTCCTAACCTCAGGTTAACAGATTTCTGCCGGTTAGCCTACTCTGTCTTCAAAATTCTCAAAGTCCACAAAGACTGAGAGCAAATATAGCTGCTGCCACATTTTAGAGTTGAGCCAGCTGAGAATAATGTATCCTTCTCTCATTAAATGCACTCCACCCTTTGGTTGGTCCTGTCAAGGGACAACCTGAAATAAATTTTTATGCTTGATCATCAGTTTGGGAAATAGAACTAGGAGGAAGTTTTAAAAGTAAGTCTCCTGTCCGTGAGCAGTTAGAAGAAAAACATAGTACAGCAAAGAGGAGAGGTGAAATAGAGAGCAGAACTACCGGTGGCCAACAGCCAGAAAAATCCAGTGGTGAAGAAGAACAGCCAGGAAGCTGAAAAACTTAGAGGAAAGCCTGAGCATCCAGCCAGAAGCCATGAGTTAACAAATTCTTATGGGAAAGCTTGTCTGAGGGATCTTAGCACTCCTAGCCCAACAAGAAGGAAAGACAGGTGCAGAACACTGAACCTCATAAGTCATTTTGTAACCACAGTCCAAAGAAAATAAAAACCTCATTAGTATTGGAAAAACTGACTTTCGCTTGCTCACTTGACCAAATTAAGTACTCATACCAAAAATATCAAGCTGTAGTGGTAAAATGTATTGCATAACTTCATTCTGTGTCAAGTCTCAATTGGTGTAAACTTTGAAAACTCCTGATACACATGTGAATTTATATTTATATAAGCCAGCTGAAATTCTGTCTCCCAAAATGCAAAATTAATTTTGCTTGAGCAAGCACATATGAACAATCACTTGTGGAGTGCTATGTTAACGTTCATTATGGATTACAAAATCTAATCACTAAAGGTGCAAACTAGTGGCTACTTCATAGTAACAGACTCAAGCTCTGACAGTGCCAGAGTACTAGCAGTATCGAAAAGTTTTAGATATTACTGGTATGTATATTCAATCTAAATCAATGTTTAGCAACCAGAAATGGTGGTATTAATACCACAGAAATTCAGGGACTTGGTTAATTTATCTAGTCATAGGCATTTAGAACTCCTTTGTGAATCTGCCTGGTTTCAAGCTGCCACTTCAGAATGGCCGAAATCTCCTTGAGAGCCTTGATATATATAGAGTTGTGTGTCATCCTCACACAAATGTCTCAAACTACCTGCAACACCTCAGATTGCAACAGATGCCTACGTTTAGCTAATCAAATCAGTCCTCTGTTGCCTAGACTGCCAATGTCTACATTTGAGCTAGATTTTCCACCTTCTTAGTAGTCATTAAATTGACATTTTTACTTCCAAAAAACATTGGTGAAATGAAAATGTTCTCTTCAAGACGACTGTATCCAAGAAAAACCCGTTCATCCTATACTAAAAAGAAGCCAGAAGTAGTCATCTTAGATTACATATAAATTTACATTTTATGTCATATTGCCATCTAGCACCATACTATTGCTCCCAAAGGAACTTGTGTCTTCCTCTTTCCCTGCTGTCTTGTTTGCCATGACAAAGATTTATGTCACCCATAAAACCACTAGTACCAATACCAGCTACCACAGGCCCACCTGGCCTGAAATAATGTGCAATTTTCTCCTTTGCCTGTCGAATGATTGACCCTGTGAGACAGCTATTATCTTTGCTAAGAAAGCCTGGGGGATTGCAGTTTAGTTCCATATAGGATATGGCCTTACAGGGAAAATATTTTGCTTTGTTTCTAGTTGCAGCTGGACAATGTACTTATTGCAGTAACCTTCTTCCACAAAGGAACATAACAGGTCTCATTCACCTCATTGTTTAATAAATTAGCTTTCTGAGGTACAAACAGAGGGTCACAGCAACTTAAGCTGTTTGCCAGAGAATACATCTGCTGCTTGTCTTAATAATGCTGTTAAATGAACATCTGAAAACCTCCTGAGACTATTGACTGATTTTGTCTTCCAGCCTCTTAACAGAGAGAAAATAAAAAACCTTCCAATATTTTCAACCTTGGAAGAATCAGCTTCACTCCTTCAAGAAGACAATAAAGAAAAGATGAAGCTGAAAATTATTGTAAATTTTAGTAACTTGTCTGTACATAAAAAAATAAAATTAAACTGTAATGGAATCTTGATATTTAATGAGAATAAATAAATATGCATGTATATGTGCACATATATGCATGTACACATATATAAATGTACACCACTGAATTCTATGGATAATGGATAGCTGCTCAAGAGCTGTGTAAGGGTGTAAGCATATAAATGGATGAATATCCTTACCTGTTAATAAAGCCAGAAGTTTTTTCTACCTCTACTTCTTAAGAAAGAAACTTAGTTGAATTACATATGGAACAAACAATGTAAAAGAGCACAACAAAAAGAATCTTCACACATCTGTGTAGTGTATGAATTATACAATAATAGCTGTCTTCTACATTTTTACTTATGTACAAATGGAAACATATCAATGGGACTGTTTTCATACAATAAAACGGATTATGATTTTCTAATTTCTTCCATTGTTTTCTTAGCAGAATAGCTAATAAAATTTGTTGCTGTCTTCAAGGTATTTAATTTACCAGTAAATTAAATACAGATGATTGTTTCTGATAAAAAGTACTTGTTGCCAAACTATAAAATGTTGACAGTCTCCAAATGCAAAGATTATAGGGACTTAAGACATCTAGGTTTTATTCTTAGCATGGCAGTACGCCATGTGTGTACCACTGCATCATAGCTATCAAATCACTTATTCAGAGCCTCAAAGTCCTGAATGAACATTCTCTTTCCTGCTCTGTTTATTTTGAATAAAGTCATTGATCTTCCTAGCAGCTTGCACATAGTGCTATGTTTTGGATTTGGGACTGCAACAGTGCTGATAACACAGGGTTGTTTTAGTTATTGCTGAGCAGTGCTTAGAGTAAAGGCCATTTCTGCTCCTCACCTCACCCCACCCCATCCCACCACTAAGTTGGGGGTTCACAAGAAGTTAGGAAGGGACACCCTCAGGACATCCGACTTCAACTGACCAAAGGGATACTTCACACCACCTGACATCACACTTACCAATAGAAGCTGGGAAAAGGAAGGCAGGATGTTCAGTTATGGCATTTGTCTTCCAACATCACCGTTATGTGTGGTGGGATCCTGCTTTCCTGGGGATGGCTGAACACCCGAGTTGATTCCTTGCGTTGCTTTTGCTTTACCTATTAGACTGCATTGATTTTAACCCACAAGTTTCCTTACTTTAAGCCTTCCAGTTCTCTCCACCATCTCACTTCTGAGGAAGCAAGTGTTTGTGTGGGGATGAATTGGTGGCTGGAGTTAAACCAAAACATCTATAAAGATCAAGCATTGTTTGGCTATAAATTAGATTTTCTATACATGATAAATATAACATTTTGTTAGTAAAATTTAACAGTAAAATTATTTGAAATATTTAATTCTCTAGAAGAAATAAAGTAATTCTTTAGTTAAGAATAAAATCTTAATAAAAGTTGGAGCCAGTGAAGAAATCAGTAAACCTTCTGGGAAGAGCACTCTGTGGGCACTGTATGTTGGAACACCCTCACATTGCGGAATCTACTGCATTAAAGAAGGCATGCCATAGATCTGCTTTAAAATACGTAACTAAAAATTCAGTGCCTTGCCCTGCACATTTGAGTCTAGCCAGCCTGACCCTCCAGAGGATGTTGCAGGCTGTCAGCACCGAATTGTGAAGCCTGAGTACAAGCATAAATGTCACGTAGGACACCGTGAATGACCTGCTCTGGACATCTGCGTTACTGCACTCTTCTGTTTAGAAAACACTAATTTGTTACGTAGTACTACACAAAGACTCCTCTGCTATAGCCAGACATCAAAATGACAGTTATCACAATAACCTTTAGTGATTTTCGTGTTTTGGCTGATATAATCTGTAATTACAAATTCAGAGGATCTGAAAATAACTATAACATGGAAAACAGTTCAAGTAGCAATAGATAATACTGTCAGCTACTCAGCTGTGACTGTAGCACTTCCTACTAATGAAAGCATCCAGTGATTTCAATCAGAAGACCTTACTTTAAAATCCTTAATTAAAAAGCACCACCAATGTGCTCTTCCTCATCTGAGCAAATCTCAGGAAAACTGGAACACAAACTAATAGAACAACATCACCAGCCTTTTTCTACCAATGAAGAAGAAGCACCTAATTTTCTTATAATAAAAGAATAATTCTCATTACTTGAACTTCACCCCAACCTCCAGGTTTTGAAGCAAGAATTTGAAAAGCTAAAGGGGATGAACTTTTAGAAGGATGTACTTTTAAAAATTTATAACAGATAAAAAACCCTACCCCAATAAAATCATAACTAAGTAAAAACACTACTTCCCCTTGGACAGTTTATGTCTGGAATTCTGTGTATGAGCTTGTTTTCCTGGCTGCACAGAAGATCAGGGTCTGTTGTGGGAAGGCTGTTGCTCACATAGCTGCATTTACTAGGGATAAAAGACCTTGGACTAGGACAGATGTAGGTAAAAATGACCTCAGATGTATTTGTCCTAGTCTAAGTAGTCTATCTACTGAGCTATGAAACAGTGGGCACTGCCCTGATATTTCCATTTGAGTCATGGCCTCTGCTTTTGCACAGCCTGGGCATTTAACTGCGCAAAAGCAGAGGCCTTTCTGGCCATGCAGAACTCCAAACTTCTGGGAAGTGTTTGCCAACAGCATTCTGTGTTTAGACAGGTCAGGCAGGTAGGTAACGTTAAGCGACAAGTTTCCCAACTGCTTGCCTGGATGTAAGTACACACATGCAATCTAGCAGAACTTTAGACTCCAAAACCCAGTGTTGAATCAGATCCTTGTGTTTAATGTCATTTACAAGACTAAAATAACTGCATACTCTTCAATTTCCATAGCTGTTACAAAAGAAATTCCTCAGCTGTAGCAACACATTCAGAACTTACTATTATAAGAAAATCTCATGTGAAAATTAACACGAGAGCTTTGTCAGTATTAAAAAAACAGGGAAAACCACGAGTTTTTCCATGAAACTTTTTCGATTTCAAATGCATTACTAAACCTGAAACTCCCCCTAGCAGCGAAAAGAATTTTGATAGGGAGAGGAGGGGAAGCAACACAGCCATTTCCAGAAGAATAGAGTGAATGACAAAAATCTTTAATCTTATGATTAAAGACAATGTTTGAGGCTGGGAGGACGAATTGTTTTGTAGAAAAATTTTAGAGACCTCAGTTTTATTTACAGGTAATCAAAGTTTAAATTATGTTTAAGTTCAGGAGCTAAACACTGAGAGCAAAATGTAATGTTAAGTAGGTGTTTTCTAAATGGACATCTTCCATTCCAACGTTTAAATGAGGCAGGGATATTCTGGAATATCACACCAGAGAATAATGTCAAAATTAGGAGCATATAATAATTGAAGGATGAAAGAGAAAAGCAAGGAGAGATATTGGTTTCTGGTACAATAAAATTGTAATATTGTCAAGTTTGAGGTTTTTTTAAATAATTCTTAGCCTTCTAAGCATTTCACAAGTAAGTTTTCTTCATGTGTTTATGTGGATTGATGTTCCACACACACCTTACCAGCTCTCAGTAAAAGAAACCCAAAAAACAACAATAAAAAAAAGACAACTCAGGTAGCTTTGGAATAAGAATTAGCCCAGTTTTCATTAATGTTATGTTAGAATGATGATGGTTCATAAACTAGAGATCTTCAAAATAATGAAATTATCTAATAAAGTCTGAAACTTAAATTAATCAACGTTTATTTCAATTGCCATATGTTGATATTTCCATTGGGGGGAGCAGAAAATGGCTCTGAGATTATATTTTATTGCCTGTTTAATGAGCTATCACAAAAATGTTTAATAGCACCATAAACCTTGGCAAGGAAAATGTCACTATGTTCCCAGTAACTCATGCTTGCAATTATTTCATTATTTTAGAATTATTTAATGAAATAGAGATCAATTTAATTAAACCTGTGAAGCCAAAGCACCATGGGAAGAATTTCAAAACTGGGACCCTCCAGTTAATCTCAGTAATTATTTTGTGCCCACACACTTGTAAACTAATTTTATAGTGCTACACTGAGTACAACTTTTGAAAATCTTGACTTCCTTAAGAGCTTAAGCCTAGACTCCATGTGAACAAATGTTACCTGAATGACCAGATCTTTAAGTGGGAACAGAGATATCTGCCAGAAATCACAGAAATCTATGCCAGAAGTATGAACTTTTTGTCTGTACTATCTCTACAGTAATTGGAAGGTGACTGCCTGGTCAAAAACTGCTGGATTTGTGACATATATATATATATGTCAAAATCCTGACCTTGTAATGCAAAGTTTATAAGCAAGTAATTTTTGTTCCTTCCTATTTTTTGAAGAATGAGAAGTAATAATACTCTCATCAAATTACAGGTACAGTTTAAAATTATTTCTCTTTCTACATTTCTGAGTTATATAAAAGATCAATAAGAAAAGCATCATTTATTAAAATTCTATTTGTTCAAGACTTTAAAAATGTAAGATTAAAAAAGATAAAGCAGGATGAAATATTTCAAGTGCTGAGTACCCACATGTTGCCATAGAGATTTAACTCTTTATTCAATACCTTTATTTATTAATACATTCTTATAAAGATGAGGACACTGCATTAGGAACAAGGTTCAGGCTGTCAGAGATACTAAAGTCAAGTCATTCTCTAAGCCATGTTAGGAGAGCTCATATACAGAAGCTGGGTGTCTCTGTGACAGATAAGGCCTTTGGAAATCTCTCTTAGTGTGAAATCAATTTCTCAGTCTCACAAATATTAAAGAAAGAGATATTAACTGAAACTGACATAGAAAATTGTTACCTGCAGGTTGCATGCTTTTGTAAAATGCCCTGTTTTCTATATTTGCTCAGTTTTGCTGCAGGACTCGTCACTCCTCTTGCATGGGAACCAATTGCTCTCAATGAGCAATTAAGCTCCTAGGTAAAATGGAATAAGATGTTGGAAGTATGCTCATACTATCTTATTTTTCTTTTTTTTTCCTTTATGCTTTTTTTGCCCTTTTATCTTGCTGTAGGCTACCCATTCCTTAAAACAAGAAAAGTGAATACATGAAAGGTGTGAGGCAGGTGAATCTAGTCAAACTTAATCTCATCTAATCAAATCATGTTCACTTTCCCCAAATAAAGGCTTCAGTCACATGAAGAACCTTAAGGGAAGTTTAGGCATGAGACTGGTAATTCATAGCACTTTTCCATGTGAAAATTCAGTTTAAGAAACTTTCACTTATCCTTTTTATAAAGTGAAAAGAGGAACTGTATCTGGATTAAAATGGAAATAGTAGCTTTTTTTCTTTTTGATACAATATGCATGAGGTTTCTTATTATCTGCTTGCTTGGAGTTAATTTTTGTTTTAGGTCTCGGGTTTTGTTGTTTTTTTTTTTTTTTTAATGAATATCTATCTTTTGGTGCCACATATTTTAGTTTACCGTGTAATTCAAGAGTTTTGTTTTAGGGCTAACTCATGAACTGTTTTGAACTTCTTGCTTTAATTCCAAGCAATACACTTGCAAACACAGAATTAAGACCCATCCAGCTATAACTGATTTATTTTCCAGTGACCCTCATAGCTTCCAGGCTAAACATCTGTGTAGACTACACCCTATTCTAAAGACTCACTTCCTCTTCAGAAGCAGTCTTGTGCTTCTGAATTGACGTTATGCTCCACAGCCTCTGAAGCAAACACCATTGCCAGAAATGAAATCAGAACTCCACCCCACACTTCAGTGTTGTGCAAATGTAGTTTATGTGGACACTGCGGAAGGGTAACTGGTGTCAATCTGTTTCATATAAACTTCTCTAAAATGTTGATACATGGCTATTGCAGTGGAAGTCACAGCATGTGTTTTGGATATGCTATTCTAAGTAGTTGAGACTTCTAAGAATGTATGAATATAAATTAGATTCTAAATAATGAGCACTTCTGAAAAAATGTTGCCATTCCCAATCCCTTAGTGCCTACCCATTTTTAAAGTTTCACCTTGAAAAAATAAACTAATCTGTTTTTATATTTTTATTACTGTACAGATTGTATATATAACTCTTTTAATCTGTGGGTTTAATTAATGGTGTATATAGTACTTGGCAAAGTAAGTATCAATCTCTTCATGCATAACACCAGAGTGTTATCTCTGAATAAAATGGCAGAGGCTACATCTTCAAATGATGTTTCAAAACCAGAAAAAAACTGATATAAGCAAATATTAAATATAAATGATCTCTCATGATTCCCAGAAAATGAAATGATTATTTGTATTGTTGATAGAAGTGCTGAAAAGCATAACATCTGAAAGATGTTGTCTCAAAGAAAGGAATCCTTTGTTGTTCCAAATCTCTGTTTCAGGGGTCCCTAAAAAGCATGCTTTTTAGGGCATTACTCAAAGAAGAACTGATTTGATGCACAAGTTACGGACCTATGTGAAACTGCAAAAGTTGTAAGGATAAATGTGGTAAAAATAATAAATTACATGGTAGGACAAGACCGCTGTTCAATCACATCTATCTTTTCCACTTTCTTATTAGCCGAATGGCAGAGAGAATTCTTTTCTCTGGTCCCTTAACTTCAGAAGGTACTAGTTAAAGGGTTAGAATGGTGAGCAGCAAGCAGGAAGAGCCAGCAGTAAATTAATGAAGTAGAGTCAAGAGAAGCAGAGTAACCAAGAAAATGTTAGGAAACAGGAACATATCAGAAAAAAATCAGTAATTTGAAAGTTCAATAGTTGTGAGGAAACTTGATTTGTGTGATATATGCAGACAAAGAGCTGCAAAAGAACTACTGTAACCTCTGTTATTTTCTTTTAACACAAACATTTCCTTACATGCAATTAAAGTAGATTTGGGGGATTAAGAAATAAATGTCTCAGAGCCTGTGGGAATAGAGTTGTTAAATCTAGTATCTTGGCCACATTCCAGTTTGGATATTGCCCCATTTTGTTAAAGTTGCATATGGTAACTGTCTGTATATCCTGTCCTAAACTGACAAGTAGCCTTACTTCATTTTGTCAGACAGCTGCCTATTCTTAAGTAGTTTGTAAGTCTTTGGTGTAAAAGATAGTCAATCCAAGGGTCTGGATCAAATAGATTGCTTGGAAGTGCCAAAAGGAAGATTTACATGGCAAAAGCTGTAAAGGTAAGTTTTTCTCAGAGTTCCTGTGTGGAATGTGTATGTGGAGAGTGAGGAAATGAATATATTCCATGCATTTGAATGAGCTCCTGGCAGCAGAGCTTCTATATTGGTTCTCATTGCAATTGACCAAGTTCTCTTTGAGACAAGGCAAGGGATTTGGAGTCCTTTTCTTGAGTTAAAAGTTGGCATTTGCATATTTCCTGTTGTAAGAGTGGGTTTTCATATATCTACTTTCATCCACTCAACATTATAAGAATTCTGAGTTTACAAAACTTAATAAATTTTTAAAAAAGAAAGAAAACAGAAAAAAAAAATCAATGATGAGGCAGAACACTGGCCTCCCTTTTTCTGGGCAGTGAGCTGAGTAATGAATTGTGATATCACCTTTACAATTCTCATTAACGAGAAATTAATCTGTCCCTTAGGAAATAAGACCGGCTAGATGTCATTAGTCAAAGTTTAAAGAATTGCTTGCCAGGACAAATACTGTCCTGGCTATACTTGCACAAGCACAAACAGACATCTTGACTTCTGTGACTTCTTGGCCAGTGCAATAAAATATATTTATAGTCTCAGTAACTAAAAGGGAGGAAATAGAGTCATAAAATAATTACCTCTATTCTGTTTGCACCCAAGGCCCTTTTATTTCCTATCAGTACTTAGCACTGTTTCCACTGTGATGGTTTTCAGACTAATTATTCTTTTTCTTGGTCATATTTGCTTTTACTTTTCTGAAGAAGTGAAAAAATATCCTACCAAGAAGGCTGTTATAAACTCTACTTTCATTGTAGCTTTTGTTCTTGCCTAATAGCTTTCTCTTCTGCTTCATTCCATCTAAGGCTGATGAGTGTTATAACGAATAGTTTTGAGGGTTATTAGGTGAAGGTAAAGTTCAGGCAGGTTGACTTCTGAATGACCCTCAGTGACAGTTGTAAATGGGGAAAATATTTCTAGTAAGGAACTGAGGCTTACAATGGCTCGCTTCTCTGTTTGGGAGGTTGAGGAGGGAGGAATGGTCTTTACTGGCTCAAATATTGTGCTGCCAAGCAACTTGCAGTTCACATGCCAGTGGCTAATTTTAATAGACAGGTTGTGACATTTTTATAAAAGAAATTAAAATAACATTTTCACAGCCTGAGGTAATATAAGAAAGAAGCCTTGCAGTAACAGAACACTTCATTGATACAATATCAGGGCAAAAACAGCTACATGATAGTAATGGATGTGCAGGAGTAAGTGAATTCATACTCATACTTCGAAATTTGTGCTTATTAGGGACCTTCTAAGACTTTTTATCATGCCAGTGTTGCATCATTCTATGGACTAGGTTTATTTTATGTTATAGAAGCATTAGTTAGACTACCATTGCCCCTTGACACATGACTTCAGAAAGGTGTGCAAATGCTAACACCTTCTAACATTCTGTATGCAAATATTTTCTTTTGGTGCTTAAGATGTTGGCCTCTTTTCCATTGAAATGTCTAAGACAAAAGGGACTATTCCCACCCGATTGTATTAAACCGGGTGGAAGAATTAGATTCTTTGAAAACTGAATGCAAATATTGAAGCACATGTGCTGATGTCAGCCCCAAATGAATTTTAGCAATTTCATGTGAGTATTGTTTCTAGAGATAAATGCAAAATATCAGGACCTACGTAATACAAAGAGACATGCAGTGGAAGTATGGATTGAAGTGAGAATTCACTTTAAAAAGTATTTTAGCCAGAAGAATCCCAAATGGATTTTTAAAAAAAATTCTCTTCAGAGGTAGTTCAGTTTTTGAAAATAAACAAAAATATAGTGTTTTAAAAATATAAGTACTTTATGACCTTGTTTTATGGCAGACGTGGGATTGTTTGCATGCCCTAAACAATTATTTTGATGCTTATGTATATATAAATTTCTTTTAACTGTTTTTCTAAAAGATGTAATGCCATTGCTGTTATTTAATACTAAACTTGACTCCAACTTACTGTAGCCTTTGTCTGCAGCCATTGTTTAGTGATTATCTTGACAATGTACACAAACTATTTGCAGAGAGAGATACAAGCATATGAAATTATCAAAATTGGCTCAGAGTAACAACCTTTAATGTATTTTGCTGTATGAAGTAATGAGTAATATTAGAATATTTGTGGGAGCTGTGTAATTACCTGTTTTATTACCAGAAGACTGCACCATTATCTGTATTGGTGTGGGCAAGAGTGCACAGGCAATATAGCTAAGAAACACATGCTATTTTTTGTAATCTAAGTTACTGGGGAGGTACTGCATGCAAGTCATAAAGGAACAATTGCCATGACTTGTTTTCTCAGCCAACTGCATGCTGTTTGGCAAGTTAACAGGAGAGAATTACATGGGTTATATATAATGGAATGTCTGAACAGCTGCTGTGGTGAGAGCAGTCGACAGGTTTGTCAGCTTTTAGAGTAATTAGCCCAGCAGGAAATCCATTCCCAGGTGTCTACTGGAAAGAATCAAGTTTGGTGAGGCAATGACAGACAAGAAAATGAGAGTGGAGATGTGTACAAGCATCTCTGTCTTTTTATAGAACAACAAACACTTTCCTGAAATTTATGGGGTTGAGATGTAAGAACAGAAATACTGTTTCAGTCCACCTATCCATCTAGATCCAAAGACTGTCTCCAGAAGGCTCTGACTGATCATAAGCAGGTACTCAAGGAAGAGTATGGACAGAGCAGGCATGTGGCTTCAAATTATGCTCTCTGATTCAGCTGATTCCAACTGATTTCAGCTCAGGGGTTTCTGGAGTCCCAGCTGATTTCTCTCCTTGATCACCACAGTGCAGGACTCTTTCAGGTGGCCATCTAAGCTTCTCATGAACCTTGTCAAATCTTTACAACCACAATGTCCTTTGGCAAGGAGTTCCACAGCTCTGCAGCTTGCTGCATAAAAAAACCTGCTTGCCTTTGCTCCGAATTTGTGCCCTCCTTGTTTCTGCCAATTGTCCCTTCTTCTTTCACTGGAAGAGCTTAAGAATTGTCAGCTCCTCTGCCTTCTGTCTCTTATACACATGAGTATTATAGCACCCATATTCACCATTTTTCCAAGCTGTGTCTTTTTTTTTTCCAAGCCTGAAGTATAAAAACTTGATTACAATAACACCAACTCATAAATAAACAGTTTAAATATTAAGTCACAAAATACAGTCACTAGTTCTGGTATCTGGACTTTTGTTTCATTCAGGACATTTTCAGTGGGTCAGCCAATACCAAAAACTCAAAAAATTCTATTTAAGGGCAGCTATAAAATTAATTTACAATGACAGTCATATTTTATATGGTATTTGGTATAGAGATATATATTTGAGGTATATTGTTATATAGAGATATATTGGTTTTACTGAAATTAAAATCAAGTATTAAAAGGCATTAAAATAATGTTTCATTTAAAGCTTCTAGTAAAAAATTTATGTAGTTTTATTTTGTGTTACAAAAAGGGCTAATAATGTATTCAAAATATAAGGGAAAGTCCCTCTCCAACACTTAGATATCCGAATACTTAAGTTATTACTACTTCACCACTGTGGTGCTATGAAAAAATAGGTCCTATAGAGTGCATTGACTTGGACTGAACTAAAAACAAGAAATTACCTTTAGGCATTTGGATTAATTTATTTTCTTGAACTCCTCTGCAACTAATCACCAAAAAGATTATCCATCATATATTTCTTTCTTGGTTCACCTATTATAGCCCATATGAGGTAGTTAATATAAAGCAAGCAAAGAATTCATGGGGGCATGTACAGAAATCTAAAAGCTGTAAACTGGACTAGGTGGAATCACTTTGCTACAGTCATTGTTCAAAATAGATTGATTCCAGAGAAAACTGGCATCAAGTTGTCAGACAGATTTCCCTTATACATTAGACAAAAATCTAAATCAAGAAAGGAAGTTGTTAAGCAATACTGAATATTGCAAAACCTAACTTTCTGGTTCCTGTCCCACAGCCACATCCGTATTTTAAATTAGGTGCATAAGCTGCTTTTATAACGTCAAGTGGGAACTAGATACCTCAGAAACAGATCCAAAACAATCAACAGACTAGAAAGACAGTTTTAGGCCACAGGCTTCAGACATCAGCATTAAACTAGAGGTTGCCTCACAGTCTATAAAACATGTTTTCTAATAATTTTGTATTGTGCCATCCACAATATCTAGTGTCTAGATCTCTAACTGCATTAGGATATGTAAATTCACTCTATGTATCAAATCAGGAGTAAATGTACTGCACAGTTTTTAAATAATGAGAAAAACACATATAGCCCTTAGCTAATGTTTTGTAGAAAATGGCACGTCACTGTAAGAAGTCTTGAAGTATTTCAAGAAAATAGGGATATTAAATAAGAACACATTACTTTCTCCTGTGTTGTTAGTCTATTTGAATACACATTGCTAATTATCCGGTACAGAAATGAAGCAGAAAGGTTTATAAGACTCTATATCATTCTTCTGGCCTGGCATTCCTGGCAGAAAAGTAGGAAATGAAATGTCATTACATTCTGTGCATGAGAGGTACTTTAGGACCCTGGAGCCCTGATTTATTATATTCTCTGGGGATCTTTATTTTCTTACTAATTTTTCCATTAGCAACTCAGCAGCTTTTGGAGAAACTTTGTGTTATTGCTGCTTTACATGAAAAATATCCTCTTTTCTGTTACCACCTTATCCAGTTGTGCTAGGCAATGTTCAGCAAGCTGTATTTCATTTCTTTCTGCTTTATGTTGTGCCATATTTTACTCACACTTCACTCTCCTATTACGTATCTAATATCTGTTTATTCAATAACCTTGGCATTATCACTCTTTGTGCTTCAGACACTCATAAAGTGAATTCAAAGAATTATTGGACTTACAATCTTGCGTTTCAAGGCATAATACCAACGTCTGTTTCTTTAAAAATAGCTCCAATACAATTCCCTTGGCTTATTTAATGTTAAGGAATCTGGAAGATGCAGTCTCTGAGGGTAAACTGGTTGGAGATGCTTGGTGGAAATTAAGAAAAAAAAGAAAGCTACTGCTTTGAAAGGAAAAATAAACCAAATTGTGGGGAAGCAGTAAAGTTGACAGCTGACTGCAAAACAGCTAGTAACTTTCTAAAGGGGTGAGATCTTTGTTGGTATGTTTCCTTTCCTTTTGTCAGGGGTTTAGATGAGTCTGGGAAGAAAATTACTAGGAATTATGCCTGGGGCAATAGAGCAACCAGGAAAACTGGGAGCAGGCTGATTATGCAACCTGCAATTACAAAACTACAAAAAACCATGAAGATCTAGAAAGGGCTTACTGAGTGAGATGTTTTTGGGAAAATCTTTGACATCTGAGTATGTAGAACACTCAGAATTCTTCACAGACATACAAAATATGTTCGAACATTTACCTCAGGGCACAATCCACCAGGAGAAAATAATCAAGCCTGTGAAGGTGCTACTGAGCAGAACTAATGCACTATACTACACAGTATATTCAACAGCTTTTTGAATTTCAACTGAGGTTTTCCTTTCACTGAAAGAGTAAAGTTTTTACATCAAACAAAATGACTGGAAAGCAAAATGTACCTGAAAGATATATGTGAAATCACTGACACAGGCCACAATTAAAGAGGAGGAATTTAAAATAAATGTTAGTGAGATACTGACATTTCATTAACAGTTTGTTATATGAAGTCCAAGTGCCTTAGCTAGATGTGTCAGTGCCACTTGGCCCATATTGTGGGTGGATACTGTGGGATTAGCAGGATTGCTTTATAAAATAAATGAAAATTTGTTGCAGCACATGCCACAGCATAGATCATAGTTGAAACAGCCATGATACACAGAATATCATCATACAATTTCAGAGAGCTTTAAACATTCACACAGAGTAACACCATACCACATCAGAAGGCTTCAAGGGTCTGCCCATACAGAATCACATAATTCCACTTCAGAAGGCTGCAAGCATCTACTCTTTTTGCTTTTTAGCCCAACCTTTTATACCCCTCATGGTTCATCTATTGCACCTGTGTGCCCTTTGTTCCCTTTGGTGATAGGTCAGTGCACCTCAGCACTCCAGGTCTCATTGCTTTTAGTGCTGTTCACCTGCTTCTCACAGCTGTAGCCCATTGGGGATCGGGCTTGGCTGCAGCCCCACTCCCAATTACCACAAACCGGCTACCTACAAAAACTATATGCATATAACATTCTATTTCAAAGCATTGAGACTTTTCAAAAGCTTGATGCATTTTTTCGACTTCTAGACAGAAGAAATGAAGACAGTAAAGAGCTATTTCTCTTAGATGCAGTCAGAACTTTGAATTTTTACATAATCTAGACCTGGATGACCGTTTGACAGAACATTTGAACATAAACAAACTTAAAACTCACAAACCCCAGACTCTATAGCTGTGGCATATCTGGTCTCAAGATCAGTGCTCTGTGCCAGGAATTCACATATACTTGCAAGCATATCTTATAGCCCCAATTTAAAAAACATGTGAAGGCATTGAACATACCCAGAAGAGTGCAACAAAGCTGGTAAGATGGAAAGCATTTCTATAAATAGTAGTTGAGAACACAACATTTGTCTAGTTTGGAGAGAAGTGGACTAAGGGATAGCCTCAATACTTTCTACAGCTTCCAGAGAAGGGAAAGTGGATGGGCAGCACTGATCTCCTGGCATCCAGTAATGGGATACATGGCAATGATTCAAAGCTACATCAGGGGAGATTCAACTTGGCATGAGGAAACATTTCTTCACTGGGAGAGTGATCAACCATTAGAAAAAACCTCCTAGAGATGTAGTTGATGCCCCATGTCTATCTGTGTTTTAAATGCTTTTGGACAATGTCCTTAATAATATACTTTCCCTTTGGACAGCTCTGAAATGGTCAAGCAGTTGGCCTAGATGACCATTGCAGGTTCCTTACAACTGAAATAATTTCTTCTGTGCTATTCTAATCTCATGTCTTTATACAGTTTGAGGATTTGTTCCAAACTTTCCATTTACATTGTATCCGTAAGGTGGTCACACATGATCTTTACAGAGTTAAGTATGCCTCTTTTGAAAGCTAGAAGATAGGTGATGCAGTATCAAACCATTTCCCTTCCCCTGCCCAGCTGCAGAGGGGAGTGACAGAGAGGCTTTGGTGGGTGCCCAGCATTCAGCCAGCATCAACCCCCTACATTTAGGTTTGGCCCAGAAGAGGAGGGCATAGTGCTTTGCTCAGTTTCTGTGGCTAGGCATTACTTTCATGGGATCGAGGCATGGTTAAAGGCAGCTTGCATCTGAGGGAGTTGCATGTCCAAAATGAATAAATCTCAGACTTCTACTGAGTTTAGGTATCTGTTGCACAGAACTAAAACCTTTTAAGTTTTGGCCTTTAAGCCTTTTTCACTGTGGGAACTGCATCTGGTGCACTTGATTATTGTGTTCCTTAGAAAGATACTGATATAACCGAATTCAGAATGTTTTTGGCAAAATCCCTCACTGCATAACTTTAAGGAAACCTTGTGGTCATGAGATAAAAGTGAAGCTGAGTAGTTGTTTCAAAAGTAGAAAATGAAGAATATAGTTAAATAATCTCATCTTTCTCTGGGTGGGGCTTATAATGAGATTTTTGCTCAGCAAACTTTATTTAGACTCCAGAATCCTGCAATTTCTTTATTGTATAGTATGGTATATAAAACCTGGCATTTTTATTGCCCCTAAATCACAGTCTGGAATTGCTAGATCTAGGTGGAAGGTGTGACCCAAGGTAAGAAGAAACGCATTTAATTATTCCGAGCCCTGGAACACACCAACCAGAAACCCAAGAAACACTTTCTATAGGAACTTGATTTGTATTGGGTGAAGCTTGAAAGTAATTATTCTGGTTTAGTGCACACAGAGAAGCTGTATTTTTGTTAAACTGGCAGTTTAGAACTGCTATTGCTGCAAATACATTGAAATGAAAAAGTGCTTATTTTTTGCCTAATACGTTAAAAGTGGTGATAGATACTGTATTTTAAACAAGATATAATACAAAGAAAAAAGTTGGTTGAGAAGCAAAAGCAGCTCATCTTCCACCTACCAGTGAAAATATGTAGTCCACTTCTGCTGAATGCCAATTTTATTTTTGAATTTTCAGACTCTTCAAATTTTTCTTTTTACACAACTTTCTTGACAAGAAAAATCACAAAGTAATTTTTAAACTTGCCTTTCAGCATGGTCCGAGTGAGACATAGTGATGTGATGGTTTGCCAAACATCCCATCGCAGAGCAAAGACAACAATGTGCTTCTCTCTGTGCACATTCCTCACCTCTCTGTGCACACAACTGAGGTCTGCTTGCCTGTTTATTCAGGCAAAAGCTATTGGACATCTTGGCTCAGAATAAGACTGAAAGAAAAAAGACACAGGACAAGCTGTTAAGAAGCTGTTTTTCTTCCCATATATATATAAAAAAAAATAGTTGAGTGGAAGTTGAGAGACCTGCTTCCTGGAAACTTTTTCTTCTTTTATAGTTCTGTAATTTCATGTTTAAATATCATATTGCTTCCATGTTAGAAAGACAGATGTGCATATTTCTGTTCACCTTCACCTGAAAATATATCTGCATTCTGAAATATATGCCCTTTTTTAATTTGCAAATATCTTTTCAGCTATGTCACAGGCTGTCTACCCAGCTATATGACTGCACTGTTACAATGTTTGTTCCACCAGGAAAGGTTAAATTTTTCTTTTATTATTTTTTTATTTCCTCTTATTTTTACAATGGGTAGCACCTGCTGAAATTTTATGCTGAAGAAAAAGACATGGACTTGCAGAAAACAAGCAAAAGAACAGTTTTCTGGCTCTTTTGACCTCCATAAACATGAGATGCATTACAGCTGAAGCCTGGAAAAGTCATCGTAAGTTTCGTAATAAATGCAGTACAAGTGTGCAGCCTGCAGGCAATTCATACGAAGGTGAATTTGTGTCAGAAAATGACTGCATAAAGGGAAGTGAATCTCTAGTTACTGAAATAAATTCAGGCACTGGTGAATAGCTAGTCCAAGTTAATACAAGGATAAGAAATTTGTATATGGGATGGAAAAGAGATGAAGATCAAATGAGAAACAAAGATAAAAATGAAAAAAATGCTTAACTTTTAATTCATTAAAAAGCTACATTTTTTACTTTGATCAGTCTCTTCTCTTTCCTCATTTTACCCTTATTTCAGTCAGTGAATAAAAAATACTGACATGCTTGATAAAAAGTGCATGTGAATGTGTCCTGACAAATGGAGTCATGGAGTCATATGTCAAGCTGCTTGTAAAAATATAACCTTTGGTTGTTGACATTTTCTCCTGGTAATAGTCACTTTATTCAGAAACTCACACCTGTGCTTACCCCACTGGTTTAGGGCCCATCAGGATAATGTGAGTATATAATTTTCAACTATAACATGATGTTAATGATATTGCCAGTTTTACAGTGTGCCTACTTTCCTCTCCTTCATCTCCTACCACCTTTTCAAATTATTTAATTACTGGAAAGCTTATAAATATATCTTTTAATAAAGAATATATTTAAAGAATTTAAATTAATTAGAGTAATTAAAAAACAAATCTTCCTCCATTTGACCCCCATTCAAATACCAGGAGCTACAGCTTTAACTGTGGTAAGCCTGCAAGACACATCATTAGACTTTTGCTTACATTCTCCACTGTGATTGCGTGTGGCAATTTGCTTTGTTTGCTAACTTTCTGTTAGCTTTATCAGCTAAACCACTATTTACACATGAAAGTTTTACAAAGGTTCCCTGGGAAACACAGAGAGCTAGAAAAAAAATATGCATTAGCAGCCAATGTATGAACCAGGGAATCAATAGGCCATCAGAGAGATGCAAGCAGAAAGGAAATTGTTGGAGCTTATAAGGATGTTTCTCTCTAGAATTTGTTCCTCACTCCTGCGCAAATTATTTTCAATTTAATGACCCTCAGACATGCTGGAAGACTCCTCTGTTTGGTGAGTTTGTCCTTTGAGAGACATTAGAAAAAAAAAGATAGAAACGGCTATCCTGAGGTCGTTCAGCATTTGACAAGGTTTGCATAGACTTGCTAAGTCCCGCTTGTTTGAACAAAGCTACAACTTTTCTCCTACTCCTGTAGAAGAGTGAGATGATAGGACAGTAGAAATAAAATAAACTCTCATGGGATCCCATCATTTGGGTGGTGCACAGTTTCTTTAACATTTTATGAAAGTCTTTTCCACGTGCCAGTTATGGACAAAAAAGAGACAGTTACATTATCGCAAAACAATTATTTCAAAATTACATTAAAGCTATTATTTGTTCGTAACTTACACTGAGAGTTTAAGAGTTAGAAATATTTCTAAAATTATTATAAAATTATAATATGTCACAAGAACAGAAAATACTTTAATTTTTACCAGAGACCTCTGGGAATTTTAGTCCTGGGCACAGGAAATACTCTTCATAGTTTGGTCAATATGTCTGTCATTTACAGTCACAGAAATTATATCCAGAATTAACCTTGAGAGTCATATAACTGATTCCTTCATTTTCAAATTAATTCTGTCCAAACTGTTCCTACAAAATGTTTGTCAAATCTGTCCTTAAGAACCTCCTGTAATAGAAATGTGTTTGTTTTGGTTTTTTTTCCCCCCCTATGGACACCACGAATAAATTATTGCCTTCTTTGCAACAACAACCCTTATTCAAAGACTGTGATCTGAATCTTCTACAGACTAAACAGTGCTCATACCTACAGTCATTCTTTGTCAGTCATGTTTCCTGTACTACTGCACCTTTTTGTTACATGCTCTCTGGTTTATGAGCAAAGCAGAACTCTTTTTTTTCCTTTCAGTCTTACAACCAATACTCCCGTTTATACATCTCAGCATGTGTCCCCTTCTCTGTTGCACTTTGACAACTGATTTATGTTCTGATTAGACACTGTCAAAGACACACTGAAGAACCCTGATCAAAACTGTCTGTCATTATGATGGTTAACCTCTGATTTAGTCAGTGTGTGCAGTTTTCTAGCAAGTTTGGCTCTTACTGTATCACTTTTTTTTTTTTTTTTTGCCTTGTGGCATGTGTCCTAAGTCTTATTATAAGGTCATATGAGCCAATGTTAAAGTTAGAAAGAGAGAATGAATTCTACTCCTTGAAACGGGTTTTGCTTTTCCAAATTGCATTGCTCCAAAGTGATTTGTTCTTAACACCATCTTTGATTTTTCCAAAGGTTATAGATAGATTGGTTTATGATTTTTTTTTTTCCAGTACACTTCTGGGAACTAAAATTGGACTACATGATCAGGAAGTTTCTTCCCTCTTTCTGTCTGTCTCTGTTTTTTTCTCTGTGTGTCTCTGTCTTTCTGTCTGTCTGTCTGTTCTTCCTCTTCTGCTCTGGAAATCCAAATGTCCTTCAAGAGTTCTCAAAGTTAATAGTGAATAGTTGACATTCCTTTGAAAAATGCTTACTTCATCCAGGTGAATTTAATTATTTTTAGGAATTTGAAGTGATACAGTAATTAGTGTATGAACATCACTGTTAAAAATGGAGGGTGGATAATGTCCCCACAACTCATTTGAATATTTTGCACAACTTTTGGATAATCTTGAATCGTAGCAGTAGCTGGGAACCAAGGTGAGATCTTGCAACCTCAAAAAGCTTTTCTTCTTCATTGAGCACATAAGAGGCATGAGAAACTTGAGGTTGCTGGATTCACAATGCAGTGGGAGCCAGCAGTGGGAATGTCTGAGAGGAATGGTCCTGCTCATCAGCCAGCTTGCCTCTGGGGTGCAATTTCACAATTAACTTCAGTCCTTTTAAATCACACCAATGAAGCAACAGATAATTTAGCCCTGCTACTGTGTGTCTTTTGGGAGCAAGGGCAAGAAATGTTGAATACAGCCCCCTCTCCTTCTCCCTTTCTGTTAGGCACTGATATGACAGAAAGCCGCATGCTATCACATGTGTACACGTTACTGCTCCTGTATTAACTCAGCAGTGTGTGGATGGCTGATGTACTCATTCCAACAGAAAGGTTTCTGAAGATTAAATACTGTTAACTGCTAGAGGAGAAGGTCATGACTTAGTTGTCACATGAAATATCAGAGAATGCCCACTTAGTTAACAGATATACTTTTCAGATTTAATTTGTTTTGTGTTTAATCTATTAAATCAAGTACACGATGATGTGTGCATTCAAAGGGTAATGAAACCTATGTCTGGTATGGATTTGTGGCAAGAAAAAGCACTGATAAATTAAGAATTCCTTTTTATATGTATCAGAATACATGGTAGCACCAGAATATGTGCTAGAAAGGCCAATATATTTCTACTTTTTGAAAAGAAAGTACCAGTATATATACATGGGCCACTCAGCTGTGAAGCAGATTTTTGCAGAAAAGGGCAAGGGAGTCCTGTTGGAGACCAAGTTGTTTTTGAAAACAAAAGAGCATTGTGCCCTTATAGCAAAGAAAGCTAGTGGTATCCAGGGCTGGATTAGGCAAAGGACTGCCAGCAGGTCAAGGAAGAGGGTCCTCCTCCTCAGGGGTTACTCAGCACTGGTAAGGCCACACCTGGAGTCCTGTGTCCGGTTCCGGGTCCCCAGGACACAGAGGTATGGCCCCAATGGAAAGCCTCCAATGAAGTGCCACAAAGATGACAAAGCCTTCCTGTGAGGAGAGGCTGAAAGACCTGTGACTATTTAACCTACAGAGAAAAAGGCTCTGGGGGCTTTTCTCTGGTAGCACCTGGAGGAAGAATATTAAGAAGGCAGAGTGAGACCCTTCTCAGCGGTTCCCAGTGGCAGGACAAGAGACAGTGGGTACAGACCAAAATGCAACGATAGAAAGTATATTTTTCACTCTGAGAGTGATCAGTTACTGGCACAGATTGCCCAAACAGGTTGTAGAGTCTCCATCCATAATGGATTTTCTTGTATGCGCCAGTATTAGGAAAACAAAAACCCTGAAGCTACAGGAATGGTTTGTGAAGAGTAAGTTACTCTACAGTGACTCAGAGACTAGTTCATTAAGTTCTTGGGCTTCTGCTGTTGAATGTTCATTTTCATTAAAGAGCTCCTAATATTTCACTCTCAACTTTCAAAATAGTTCTGCTAAATTTCCATTTATTTGAATAAATTATAGCAAGTACTCAAATGCCATTTCGAATATTTGGCTAAGTTTAGTTGGAAGCACAGAGTCACAAATATATCAGGTGTTCATTAATCAAAACACAAATGGATAGTGGGACACTGCAGTTCAGCTTAGGAGAAGAAATGAGGTTTTTTTCATCACTGCTTTTTAAGTTCTGCTATCTGCTGTGCTAGTTGCAAGGTAAGCCCACTAGATGGCATGCTGTGCTTCAAAATAGACAATTTTCACACTGTTTATATAACAACATTTTAATGACTTTTATGATAAATACCCTACATTTTAAAGACTTAGAGCAGCAGAAAAAAGATAGACACATTTACTATAACCAGCCATTAATTAATCTGGCATAGAAACCATGAAGCTGTCACCATTGCTTAAATTTCCATAGATACACAGATGCAGAATGATTGAGCCTGTACCACTCTAGTACTGAGAAAGTGTCACTGCCCTCAGTAAGGGAGGAATTATACCAATCTGATGCTGCATTAATTCCAAAATTTTCTTAGTAGAATTTTCACACTGGCCAGTTTAGACATCATTAATTTATCTTCAAGTAAAAATTGCATCTAAAAAACAACAAACATAACATCCTTCTAATCAAATTTTAATTACTGCTTTTCTGAAGTCCTCAAATTATGCCCCAATATTTTTTTCTCTAATGATACAAAATTAAGAGCTATAATATTGTTTTTAAGCTGTTAGTTTAATTGAGATGAAAATTTACTTTCCTACTACATCGAAATGCAAAAATTTGTTTTCCCATAACTTTGAAACCAAAATTACTACCTTTAAGAGTTTGCCACTTAAATCATGTAGTTATATTATTGCTGTAAAATATCGCAGATCATTCCTGAGTTGTTACTCTGCAGTCAGGTTCAGCATGTGTTACAGGTAACAGCCAGATAATAGAAGCCCTCATTTGAGCAGGAGCACTCATACTGGGAGAATTCCTCAACACAGCAGGGAAGTAACTGAATAAATTATAACACAGAGTAAGGATGGCAAGGCAAACTCAAATTCTTGAGAGGAAAGTGCAGCAACCCAAGAAGAAAGAGAAAGGAAGAATATCTAAAGAATATAAGAAATAGAAATGGAGACCTATAGGGAACTTGAAATGAGGATGCCTAATGAATAAAAAATTAAAATTTAATTTAGAAGCCAAGAAAAGCCATCTTTCATAAACAACTTACCTTGAGATGAAACTATGTCTTCTTCAAGGTTCCTCATTAGGTCACCCCAGAGTGGGAGCTCATTAATAATCCTGACATTCTTAAAAGCCACACTTTCACTTTTCCTTTTCTTTCTTTGTTATTATGGTCCTGCATGTAACGTCAACACATTTTAGTTCAATTTCACTCATGGAAAAGGTAAATTCAGTGAAAATACAAAATATATAACTTACAAGGTCTTCTCTGTTCAGACAACATTCTTTAAATGAGACAATTTTAAACAGTATCTTCTACAAAAAAAAAATCAACAAACCACACCCCTCCCTAGGCACCTTAGAAAAGTACCCCACCACTCAACACATGAATTTTTACATGAAATATAGTTGGTATTCTGGAAAAACAACAAAATCTGACCTTGCAAATGCAGCCAAACCTTGTGGCTCTTTGGATGTTTTTTCCTTTCTCTGTACTGCCACAGTCAGAAATATGTACTTGAAAGTTTGACAAAACATGGTCTCATTCTGTTACCTCTTGCTTCAGTAACTTTACACAGATTGCATTGGAATCAACATTTATGGAAGTTTGATTTTGAAGGTGAGAATTAAATGATTCTGATTCTATAGCAGATCTAGACAAAAGTAACTAGACTTTAAAATAATTGGTAATCTATAGAAGTCATCCTTAAGCTTATGTAGATAAAAATATAGGTTCTGAATGATACTCAGATAGACTGGCTGAAATATTATTTACTTGATACTGCATATGCTTTAGAGATGTAGAACTGTTTTTCTTTCAATCATATCCTCTGCCATTTATGATTTCTATTTAGTGGAAATATCTTGTTTTGAAGTACAAAGCCCCCACTTCTTTCTGCCAGCCAGGTATCTATTCAGATACAGGTACTCCTGAACATGAGTTTTAATTTTACCATAAATAACACCACAATATCTTGATGTTTGTGATACTTGTATTTTGGTGGGGTTTTTTTTTTGTGAGGAGTTGCTGAGTTCAGCAGCTCGATGGAGGTGCTGCTGCAGTTCCCACTTCCTAGGTCCAGCTAGAAGTGAAGCTGAGCTCACCTTCCCAACAGGCACACGTACAAACACACACAAAGATTCATAAAATCATAGAATCGTGGAATATCCTGAGTTGGAAGGGACCCACATGGATCATCAAAGTCCAATCCCTCTCCCTGAACATGACACTCCCAAGAGTCACACCGTATAGAATACATATATACGTATTCACACTCCTGGCCACGAGGATCAACACAGACAGAAGACATGGTGCCCACACAAACACGAATGTCCTTCAGGAATGACAGCAATGTCCTCATCATCTTTGTCTCTCTGGCTGATCCTGGCCAAGTCCAGCAACTAGCCCCAGACACTCAGCCTACCCTGTAGCTGGCCTTTGGACACTCAACTTTTCAGCTACCTCATACATAGACAAGTGTGCAAAAAGGTTTCTCAACTGACTGCACGAGATCTCACCGGCTCTGCAGAGCAGTCAGAAAATACACATAGAGTCTAATGAGGAAACAGGATACAGTGGCACAGGGATCAGGTGCGAGGCACGGCCTTACAAGCACACTGATCAGCATTTGTCAGCATTGTCAGCATGACTGACCCCACTTATTGTATTATTTCTCTATTTTCCTATGTCTATTTCTCTCCAAACCACCTTGATCCCTCCCTTTTCCTTTGGTTCTTCCCCTAACATTCCATACTAAGACTAGTGAAATTCAAAAATGCTGCTCCCTTGCATCCCAATATTAACCCTGTAACACTAGGCTGTAATACCACCCATTCTGCAAAGTCAACTAGAGAGCCACTCTGCTGACTCATGGTGATAAGTTTTCTTCCCAGGCTATGAGGCTGAGACTCTCCTGGGACACCTGGGAACAGAGCCAGGGCAGTGACTTGCCTCTTTGATTAGAATATTGCTGTTTTTCTTCTGTGATCCTTGGTTTTTTGTGGATTTTTCCTGAACCTTAATCACATAATCTAACAGTTTCAAAGAGTTCTTCATTCAAGGAAGTAATAAAAAATATATCAAGACTTTTTAGAACCAAAAATCCTATTTTCAGCACATGTGGAATAGTTTGCACTGAATGTGCTCATGGGGGAAAAAACATTAAACCACAAAAATTTATATATTTAAAAATCTGTCTGCTCTTCTATTCAAGTCTCCTGAAATCTGTATTCATTCAGCATTCCAGCCAGAATAGATTTTTATTGCAAACCCTGAATACAATCTCTTTCAACTATTTCTTAGGTAATAAAATTGTCTACGTTCGATTGATAGTAGTGGATTCTAATTTAACCATTTAAGAGTTAAGCTGCATTTTCTTTAGACTGCTTTATGGAGTCCAGTATACTTAGCAAGCACCATCTTTTTATATGCACCATAGTCTCCAGAGTATTTTAGACTTTATGAGATCAGCAGACCTTAAATGTTCACCATCTCCTAGCATTTTATTACACTGAGTCCATTTCCTAAGATGATTTCTCCATTTGCCACTGATCCTGTTGTTCATTGAACAGTAAAGAAGTAGTCTTATTGCACCTTGAAGGGCTCAAGTGCTGCTTTAGTGGTTGCAGAATGGATATCCTTGGCTGAATTGCCAAGAAAATTGAAACTCCACTGGTCAACAGGTCTTTAACCAAGGGCTTTCCTGCTCCTCTGGAATTGCTTTTCACCTTGATCATGGCACTTCACATATCTTTCTTTGAACATCCTCTATATGCTTCTGTATTTCATGATTACTGTTTTCCTGTTTAGTATTTTCGGCCGTTGTTTCTTAAACTCTGTTCTTCCTCCTGAATATGTACTCTAAGCTTATGACTTGGACAATATATATACACACTGTATATAGAAATTACATTTTGTCAGATGGTACAGTTAAACTGAATGTTTTAACCTTTTTAAAGTATCTGTGATGTCAAATGCTTCTTAGTTATTGATTTCAATACCATTTTGATAACAAGAAAAAAAAGAGCTACACAATTTTAAATAAAATTCATTTTACAAGGTCCTAGTCCTATTCTTCAAAGACAGAAAAATTATGAACACATGGAATCATTCCCAGGATACTGGACACCTTTTTCCATCTCATTATTTTGACAAAAAATTGTGAACTCAATGAGCAGAAATTTATGTTGTAAAATTTTGGAAAAAACATGTTAATGATGAAAAATATCTAGATATATTTTAAAGCTGTGCTTGAGTTTTTCAAAATGTGGACATTTTTAGGGATAAATCTAGAAGATCAACTTTCTTTGAAAGGGAAAATAAAAGAAAGAAGGTAGATGCAACTTCATAGATCAGAGTACTTGAAGAGAGCTCTGGCAAACTGAAATTATCTACCCATGGTTAAAGCTAAGTTTTGACTTAAAAATGAACATTCAAAACAGTGTATTCCATGACTGACATTTTTATTTCGTCAGGAAAAGCTGTCTCACGTCTCTTCCAAATACAGAAAAAACTTTTACTGTACAAATGACACTTGCTTTACAGACCTTCAAGGGCATCTGACTCTCTTCATATATTCCACTGGGAATTTTATGTTGCTCATTCTCTCACATCAAAATTTTGGCAAAACAGGTTTTTAAGTTCAGGAGACCGGATCATAGCTGGCACTGGTATTTTACAGTCTTAAAACTCTGTCCTTTCTCCAGTATTCTAATAAGTATACCTTCCAAAAGCCACAGGGAAAAGGGTGGATTCCTTTTCTCCGAAGCAAAATAGTACTTTTAAATTGAAAGAGAACAATTTGAATAAACATGGTATGATTCAGTAAATTAATTTGTAAGTAATCAGCTTTCTCTAATTGAATAATTTGCACAATGTTCTTACCTTTCTTTTGTGTAGGATTATTTCAATCCTTGAAACTATTCTGAGCTGAAAGATAAGGCTATTTTGATTTTTTTTTTTTCACAGAACTTCTGTTTAGCTTCCTACCTATAAAGGACATGCTAGCTTTCTCAGAATCACTGGAGATCTCCTAGTCCAGCATGCCTGTTCAGACCAAGATTAAATAGTACAAGTTGTTTGGCATCTGCTTCTGATTACCTCCAAGGAGGAATGCTCCATGTCTCTGAGCAGCCTTTTCCATCATTTCACCATCACCAGAGTAAAAATACTTTTTTTACCTCTAAGTAGAATTTATATCCTTTGCCTCTTTTTCTGTCTCATCAGGTCCCATGAAGTCATGTATGCTCAACTTGTTCAAGGTTTTGCTATCTTTATTCTTCTATGCTGAAACTTCTTTCAAGTTTCCCATGAACAGCTGCAAATATGATGACTCTTTCGGTTTCCTGAAGAAGACTTCATTCACTTCTTCCTCATCAGGCAATCTACAGTAGGCACCCACCAGAACACTGCCATCATTGGTCTGCTCTATAATCCTGACCCATAAACTCTGAACAAGTTCAACACCAGTCCCAGGGCATCCATCAATGCACTTCTGCTGCTCTTTCTTTCTGTCCTCCTAAGGACTCAAGATTTAGAACTTCATTCCTCATCTGTGACCAAAGTAACTGAGTAGCACCTTTTTTTGTGGCTCCCAGGGCTTTCTTTATATGCATATCAAAATAACTGATTATAAAACAGCATTATGATTTCTCATAATTTTTTTTTTCCTAAATTACCTTTAAAGCACAATTATTCAATGAAACAGTTTTAATGAAACATTACTTTTTAAACATCTTTTGTTTCTGCTTTTGGACTAGAACCCAGTGGTCTATGCTTTTCATTTGATTACTAAGAAGGAGAGAGAAATTAAAATTATCATTCTGGTAGCTTAAGAGAGAATACAAATTCATGAAGACTACTTTTCAATGTTTCTCAACAATTAACAAAAGGATGAATAAATAAATGAAAAATCCTAGCAAATGCAGGCGTAGGCTGAAGCCTTTTTGTGTATGTTTACGTATGTAACATACTTCCTATTATTGTCTGTCTGAGATGAATTGCAATCCTGCCTCTTTACCCTGCTCACATTTTATTGAGCCAAAACTTCCAGCTGTGAAACAGTAGCATTGCAAACAGGATGTATAGTCATCTACCAGTATCTCTCACTCTATTACTACAGCAAGAGTCCATTCTTAAGAAAGTTAATAAAACTTAAGAGGCTTTCTCTCTTGACTTAGTGGTCTTTTAACTAGGTGGAAATATATTATAGATTAATCAAATCAGGAAGACAATCTGTTTTATTTTGGCAACTGCTTCCCTAACTCTAAATTAGCTGAGGTTAATCTGGAAACTTGCCTATAATTCATTCAAATCAGAAACTTCTTTTTTGTTTGCTATTACCAGACAGTCCATATGTAGAGATCCACATCAGAAAGATCATTTTCCTGACTCAATTAAAAGCTTCTTTGAGAATGTGTGCAAGAAAAGTCTGTGACTACTACTAAGTCAGTGGACCATTCCACAGCCTGGAGTAAAGTACATGGCATATGTGATGTCCACAAACATAAATTCTTAAAGTAGGATGGTCATTTACTTGCCACAGGCCTTGAGAAGTGGTGTTTCCCATAAGTTTTTCTTCCTGCTTTTGGGCAAAACTCATTACCACAACACCAAAGATACATTCACCGCTCATCTGGCCTCCTGTGACTGTGCCCTTAGGCAATTTACTGGGAGGCAGCAAACCTGGAAGCACAAGGCTGGGTTATTGTGTCATCAGTGTCCAGGTGGATCATCACTGAAGTCTAGCCCTTGAGCAGACTCTCCTGATAAGTCCCTCCAGCTGCTATGATCCATAAGGTTTCATCCCTCCAGCCCTTGCACACCCAGAACACAAGACTGTAAGATCATTATATATCTAGAGCAAATTTCACTAATTTTGTCATAAAATTTTACCAACTGGCATCTTGCACCTTACCCAACAGGTAAAAGAAGAGCCAAACTGAAGAAAAAAAGCAAACACATGGATCAATATGCTCCTCATGTGAGCTGTCTTTGTCACTCCTTGCTGCACTGTGGTGCTTTTAAGAAAACTCCTTTCTTGATGAGGAGAAATCTGGTCAGGTCTTATGCATGCATAGCTGTGTACAGCATCAATTCTGTGCAAAAGATAATTGTTCTCATGTTTACCACTTCTGTCCCACACATGTTCTGAAGGTGGCATACTGCTCAGTGAGATACTTCATTACTATTCAGACACATTCCCTGGTGCTGCTGCTTTACATTCCCATCTGAAGCTGCCACAGTCCAGAGCGATGGTCTATGAAAAATGTGACTATCCCATTTCTTGGGTTTTGACAGGATAAGACATGGATAGGTTAGCTTGCAGAGACAATACTGGACGACAATACCATAGGCAACATATCTTCATATTTTTTTCTGCCTATGAAATACATCATTTTGCCTACTGTCCATATGTTTTTTGGGAAAATCGTAGTTGAAATGGACCCAAAGCATGGCAGAGAGTGCCATAATTTGACAGCATGGAGAGTGATATCCTAGATATATATACCTGCCTTTCCTAAACCCATGTTAGCTGGCCCTGATCAGCTGGCTGTCCTGTGTCTGATGGAGCTCAAGATGACTTACCCTATGACCTTTCCTGATACTATGGTGAGGCCGACAGGCCTGTAGCTCCCGAGATCCTTCTTCCTGCCTTCTTGCAGACAGACATCACATTTTCTAAATTCCAGTCAAGTGAGTCCAGCCCAGTTAGCCAGGACTGTTGGTAAATGATGCAAAGCGGCCCAGTGAGCACTTCAGCCTGCAGCCACATAGAATTGTGTGAGGGGGGTTAACCCCATAGACTTGTGTGTCTAAAGAGTGCAGCAGGTTTCTAACAGCTCCCCCTTGGACTAGAGGAGATTTCACTAAATTCCCAGTTCCTGTCTTTCAGCTCAGTTTTTCTCTGTTCCAGAGAACAGACCTCCTGGTCTGTTAAAAAACAGAGGCAAAGAAAGTATTAGGTACATCAGCCTTTTCCTCATCCTTTGGCAGTATGTTTTCCTCCACATCCAATAAAAGATTGAGATTCTACATTCTCCTCTTCGTCCTTTTGTTGCTTATGCATTTATAGAAATATTTTTGTTGTCTTTTACAGCAACAGACAGATGTAGTTCTCATCCATACTGTGCAAAGTCCTTTTGCACCTCAGCAGTTTTCATTCTCAAGATCAGCAAAAGCTTCAGAGAAAGCCTGGAATATCTTGTAGTTCTGCTGTAATGTTGATGCTGCTGACACACCACAGTATCATCTACATTTTGGTTTGGAGATTGGTTACAAGTAGAAACAGAGAAATCTTCAAATAGTAGCATTTTTTTCTTGATGAATATGGGTCATATTCAGCAAGACAAGTTATATAAGGTTATGGAGGTACTGTGTTTCTAACAGATTGCCTATTAGCTGTCCTTTCTTGATGAAGGGTCATTCATCAATGAGAAACAAAATTATCCATGCCATTTTTGTGAAACCATGCTGGAAGTTACCTATTGCTAGAAACATTAATAGGCTTCATCTGACAAAGAACCAGTGCGGATGATTTAAAACAAACAAGATCCCATAAAAACTAAAACCCAAGACTAACATATTTAAACACTGTGAGTGAAAAAAGTTGCTCAGTCTGATTCAGCTTGAGGCTTTTTGTTAATTCATGCATACGTCATTTGCTGGTTTTTAATCTTTTGGGTGGAAGGGAGGGTAGAAGGAAGTATATTTAAAATAATGTAGACATGCCCTAAGGAGCTACATCACACTAGACATTGATATTTTTTCAGATCAATCTCTTTTTCCTGTCCCAAAGGATGTTCCAGTAACATTTACTGTCCTATGGGATCTTTAAAAAAAAGACATAAACCCAACAAACTAAAGCAAAACAAACCCATGTGGCATAAGTCATATCTTTTACAGAGGAATTATGTTTTAGCTTCAGAGCAACACTTGTCATCTAATACCTTTAGATTTTTCTGGTGCATAAAATTGCAAGATAAATATATGAAAGTCTCAATCTCCTTTTTATTCTCAGTAGTCAGTTGCTTAGCTTTCAATTTCCAGTCTGGTTTAGAAATGCTCTTGGAAATTTGTGTGTTTGTGCACAAGTGGAATTAGATTCATTTTAGACAGAGATTCTTAAATGTGCATCTGGGACCACATTCCTTTCTTTGGTTTAGTCATGACAGTGCAAAAGGATAAGACAAATTTATCCTGATTATAATATGCAAGCCTGCATGACTGCACAATACACATGTAAGGAAGAGCTCCGTGCAATATGCACAAAGATATTAGATTGATTTGCAGAGTTTATTACACCCAATGTGGTATTTCAGTAATACCAAATACTGTTGGTTACGGACACAGGAGATTTAATTAGTGTGAATGCTCTTTTTAGCTGACAGGATATAACAAATCATGAAGTATACAAAAAGTGCTTAAAAAGTTTTATTATCCCTTCAAAATAATTTTATTTCCTCTGAAATTGCTTCAGAACTTTGCAGTACTCTTCTATAAAATGCCATCAGGTTTTTATCCATTTGGGTGAGAAATCTGTCTTTTTTAAAATCTCTTTTTAATAAAGTGGCTAAATTTGCAATTTTATTCCATAATGTCCATATGGAATTCAATGTAAAATGAATAGTTAACACAGAGGCAAAGAATACATAAGACTGAAGAAAACACGGGAATGAAAGAACAGAATTTAGTACAATACAACAATTTTCAGTACCATATAATCAAGAGATTTTGTTTGTGTAGAGAATAATTAGAATAATCAGTGTTGTATCATAGATTTGCACATGAAACCTAAATGATGAAACTGTACCACCCACATAAATATTTTCATTATTCTTATTGTTACTTATTTTTTTAATGCTATGTCAGATGAAACGATTACTAAATTAACTAAATTGCTTCTTTTAAATCAGTAATTAGAATTTCCTACCAGGCAAGGAATGACTGTGTTCAGCAGACCATCTGGAATGGACTATGTGAGCTAAAATGCTTCTTTTTGCATTTTTTTCCCTCCAGCAGATGCCATTACTCATCAAAAATCATAGAAAATTTGATTATTCTATCATTTTACACTATACTTCAGACTATATGGATTCCTCCTGCAAGTTGGTTATAATGAAATCAAATATATTGAAAAGAATGGCAGCCAAGTATCTAGGAAGTTTTAAAAATATAATATGTGTTTGCAAACAGCCTTGCCCCAATGATGTGATCTTCAGTTGTTTCTGAATTATGTTATATACATATATATATGTATATATATATAATGATTAGTTGAAGAAATTAGTACAAAATGGCTAAATAACTTCCCTATTTCTCAGTATATATAAAATGTGTATAAATTCCAAAACTGGCCTATCCTGTGAGCCTAAATGAAAATTCAGAGATAGGCAAAATTCATAATAATGCCGGCAAGACACGTTTTGAAAAGTGTTGAAACTTTGCATTTAAAGCAAATGGTCATGGTCAAGGAAAAGAACTAAAAAAAAACCTGATAGTGTGTAAGATATTTGGAATAGGTGCTTTCATAAGTGTATTGATATGGTCACGAGCCAGGTAATTTATCTGAAGTTTCAACAGCCTGATTAGATTTGGAAAGAATGCATTGAGATTAATGGTAATCACAAATTTTCTTGTCACACAATGGGGTGTTTTATTTTAGTGGGATTTGTTGGTTTTGTTTGTATTTTTTGTTTGTTTGTTTTTCTTTTTGCTTCGTTCAGGACTGAAGTTTCTTAGGAAAGATAGAGAATTTGTGAAAGAGTTATAAAGTTCATAGCATATTCTGAATATCATCTTACATGAATGAAAATACTAAACTAAAATAAAACTAATACTAACTAAAAAGGAAAGTTCTAATTATGCGGTCGGTCTTTTAATGGTTCCTAGAACTGATACTTTGAGTGACATAAGTGCAAGGCTCACTCACTCAATGAGTCTCTTAAAAGGGATTAGGATTCTTTTATGTACCCTAAGTCAAAAAGCTGAATATATCAACAAGAATATCAACACAATATTTCTCAAGAGGTCGAAACAACAAAAATTTTACTGGCAGACTTCAGAAAATCAGGGAACTATGGAAAAGTTTAAAGCAACATTCAGTCAACATAAAGCATCTCACAAAGCATTAACCTAGCAAATTCAAAACCCACTCAGCTTAGCAACCAACCTATCTGATATTAAGATACTCAAACTTTGAGAAGAAGGAATTAGATGAAGAAAGAGAGAGAAAGAGAGAAGAGAGAAAAGAACAAACAGAGCTACCACTCCTCTATCGGTGTTCTAGCTCATATAAAATCCAAGAAATAGGGGCAAGACATGCTTACCTCGTGCTCTGCCTTAAGTACACTTTGGTTTTCCTGGGTCCTTCCCCAGGTGGGACTTCTGGTCCCATGACCACTTAGGACCTGTGTTAGCAGCTCCAGGGGAAGTTGTGAAGCGTTGCCTCCAGTGTGGCAGGGATTTGTGGCTACCGTGGGGCTTGAATACAGGCCCAAAGGGGCAGACTGTGCCTAGTAAGGCATTGTCTTGCCAGGGCAAGATTTGCCCCTTTCCCCTGCACACATGCTCCTGAAATGTTTCAAGCTAGCAGTCCTTCCGGTCTCTCAGAGTACAACAGAAAAATGCCTATCCCGGAAATCCCTTCTGTGGGATCAAGGACCAAAGTCAGAACACAGGAAAACAAGTCAAGTTGCCTGGACAGGTGGCTGATCACATTCACTTTTGATTACAGGTGTATCCATTTCTTTGGATGTATAAACATAATATGCTGGATATTTCTAAACTATGCAGTATACTTAATTTTAGGGACAAAGAGAAAATTCTTTTTTTAGCACACAATATTATGATTTTTTTTTGTAAAGTCCAAATTGCTTAGTGATTCTCTGTGGGATCCTTTTAATTAATTTTGATCCAGTCTACAAGAAGAAATTGTGGATTTACTACTGTAGAGAATCTACTTTCCATCATATTAGGTACTAGTTATGGGATCATTCTCCTGAGGAGTAATTACCTAGCACATTTCAATGCAACTTAGAACATTTGAAAATGAATTGATGGGAAACTGCCAGAAAACTTCTTTACAGTTGGTTTGGGTAAAGAGAGTAATAACTTTGGCGATGCTGACATAAGACTACAGCTTATAAACTGCAGCAGAGATTTCCAAAGGATTTTGTCAATGTGTTGGAAAGAGCTGTGACTCTTCCCAACAAGGGAAAATCTTCTCAGCACATGCAAATATTTTGGACTTGTTCTTAATAGTAGCAGTGGAGCTACAGGGGTGACTTCTGTGAGAAGCTGCCAGAAGCTTCTTCTGTATCTGATGGTGTAAAGGCCAGCTGGCTCCAAAGCAGCTGCCTGCCCTTATCTTGAGCCTTTTGCTGTATTTTGTCTCTCCTGTATAGATGAGGAAGTCACGGTCAATGCACGTCAACACCATATATATTAAAATAGCTGCTAAAATTCAATCTGTAAAAGTTAACTTAGTAGATTCCCTGTGTTGCCCACTGTTGGCTTTTGCAAGTACAAAAAGTTCACATGTAGCTTTGTTTTGGAATATTTTCTGTAATGAGAAGAAAATGGACTTTGAGATGGGATATTAATCTAATCACATAATATTTTATTTAGTAGATATAAATGCCAGGAAATCTGTAATCTTGAAATGCATTTGTATTTTCCTATTTTCTTTATTGTCTAGAGACTAATTTATTTTCATTCTGTTTCAACTGTAGTGCTAATTCCCTTGTGTTGTTACTTATTTATTATTTAACACAACTATGCACAAGCTGAGAAGACTTGCTCTTAAAACATGTTTTTGCTCATAATGGTACATCCAAGTACAGGAAAAAGTGTTCTAGAATTTTCAGTTTGTTATTTTTTTAAGAGCATCTATATGAAGCCAATAGCTTCTGTTTTCAGAAAGGAAAACTGTCTATTTTGTGTCCATTTTGACAATGTATTTATTTTTTCTTCATGGATGTTTTCTTTCCTTTAAAGAATATTTTTACCTGTGTTACCATTTGACATCCCTCAATGAATTTTCCTTTTCACTTTACCTGCATATAAATTCAGACTTAATTCTATTTTGCCTGAAAAAAATTTGGGGTGGAGCTTTTACTTCAAGGGCAAACTGAAAACTGAGAGGTATTAGAGACAAAAGAATTTTGAAAATTATGAACAGCAGCAGGAAAAATGAGAGGTATTCAACAAAAGAATTTTGAAAATTATGAACAGCAGCAGAAATACTTGATCCATCTCTAACTCTTCACTAGGATTTTCCCTTTGTATGTTTCTTTTCTCTTGGTAACAGTTTCATTTCACAGAATTTGAACATCCTGGTAATAGAGTGTCACAAAATATTTGAGGAAAAAAAGAGAAAAATAGGGAAGGGAGTAAGTCAGACCTTCAGATAACGCAAATCAATATGATGCAATCCATTTCAACATAAGTCTGTTGTCTTAAGAAATTACTTCAGCACACATACCCATCACCTGGAGAAAAACATCCATTAACCAATCTCAAAGGATGAAAATGGGTGAAACCACAAATATAGGATTCTTTGTTCACAAGAATAGTTTTGTACTGTGATCTTAGACAAGAATATTAAAACAGTAATATTTTTAATGTTGAACAATTAAGCGCTAATTACAATAAGCAATCATCCTCCTGAAGCAGTATGTAACCTTCAGAGTAATGACTTTATTGCTTTGAGATTAATATTTCATGTGTGACAGTTTATGAAAAAGTAAAGCACATGAATTTGTCTCAGTGAGACAGAGAGAGCAGATTATTAAATCAAGAAAAAATATGTTTTAAAATTATACATTATTAAATAATACAAAAAAAGTGAATAGTAGCCTTTTTCAGGGATTACTTCTGAGAATTCAAAAAAACCCTCAAGTCTGTAAAAGATCTGAAGAAGTTAGAAAGTTCACCTGCAAACCTACAGTGAAGTACACAATTCAAAAGGAATGATAGACAAATATTGCCAAAGGGAGATGCAGACTCTAGGTCTGTTTTCTTCAGAGTAATTTATAAGTATTCCAGTGTTTAACTAGGACATGTTTAAGTTTCTGAAAACATTACAGAAATGCTCAGTCTCACTTAAGGTCATTAATTCCTGTTGAATTCAAGTATTTTCAGCAACCTTCACTTCCACTTTGCAGATGTCTCTCAAGTATTTCAGATTTCTCTTCCATGGATTATGGAGCCTAGAACAGTTGTGTTTCTTAGGTTTGCCTGTCTTTATCTTCTAGACTTTTCTCCTTAACATTTTTTTCAAATTTCCAAGATTGAACCTGACTTGAGACGTGAGCTAAAAGCAAAGCAAGCCAAAACTCCCCCTTCACCTATCTAACAAAATATTTACTTTCATTAAACCCAGCAAGCATAAGCTTCCTCCTGCTTTTTCTATCAGATTTATTTGGTTTTGTGTAGATGATTTTTTCTTCCTAGCTATAATACCCTGTGCTCTCCTTGAATTTGAACCCTACTTGTTTTTGTTTGCCTCAATACACTTGTCTTTTATTGTGTTTGCCTATGTACTTACAAGACCAAAGATGTTTGAAAGTCCAAAACCTAAATGTCTGCACAACATACAGACATCTTTGAGAGTTCATCCATAAGTGAACTTTCGTCTCCAGGATGAGTAATTCATGCCTTTACTCTTATATGTGAGGATTTTATAGAATAGTAAAATTTCATCTCTCGGTACCATGTAGCTGTCATCATATTTCAGTCAGAAAGCCAGGAAATTCTCATCAGTCCATAGTATTAATATTTAGGAGTCTGAATATAGAAGACAGATAACACATTTCTGAAAGTATGTCATTTTGACAGATAAGGATGCTAATATTCCTAAAATTTAACTATAGGCAATTAGCCTTACACATCCTTATAACTGCCTTTTGTAAATCAGTTTGAATATCTCAGATGTTGGGTCATGTTCTTCCCTCATACCTGAGAAGATGTAGTTCTGAGAAGATATACTTCTTATTCTCTTTGTATTTAGATGGTTGATGAAGAGAGTTCTTCAGTTATGAGAAGTGCTCATCAAACTGCTCCATCTGCAGAATATTCCATTCACACATCCTAAACTTCAGCAATCCTCTCAAGAAAACTGCTTTTCTCATCTGCAGAAACTTCTATCTACAGTCTGTCAATTTACCATGACTTTGGATGCTGCCAACAGCCAGAGGCTCCACACACCTTTCCCTTTACCAGAAATTCCTCAGGAAGGCAGCTCTTACACCAGCCTTGTTTTGTGTTGCTTATCTGCAATGGGTTGCAAAAACACAGATCTCACAAATTCTTACCAGTATGTAGGTAAAGGCTTAGGTTTTTATTACCTACTCCTTACCAGTGGAAATGGAAGGATAAAAATGCCATGGAGATTTTTTTGTCCTGTAGATATATTCCCAACTCTGCAGTTTTTCTTCTAAAGTCCCAATTCCTACAGTTGCTCTTTCCAAATGTCTTCAATGGATTTTTTTTTTTTAAACTGCCAACTTTTAAATTCTTTCTGTCTAGGTGATCACTGCCAGTATGGAGCTTTTCTAGAATAATTTTGAACACCTCTAACAGAACCAAGAAGCAAGAAGTAAGAAATTTAGTAGTCTGTTTTTATCCAATTTCTAGCAGCTGGGTAGATGGATGATGGTGTGCTGCTGACTGCACTGTAAGCCTGTGAAGGCACAGTATGTGGCTGCCTGAGGGCTTCAGAGGTTCCCTAGGGGACGTGAGGGCAGACACTGAAAGCCAAGACCTGTTTCACTGACCCAGCTAGGGAAAAGGGCAGCTAGGGAAAACAGGGACAGGCTCAGACCTGAACACTGGAAATATCTCTGGGGATAGGGCAAGGCTGAGGGCACTGCTCTTAAGTAAGGGCCTGGTTATGATACAGCAGAGGCTGGAGCTTGGGCCAGTCCCAGCAGCACAGCTCCATTTGGGAGGAAAGGGAGGCAGACCCTACCAAGTTCACCTTCTTCACGACAATTTTCCCCAAGGCTGTAATCTGTGCTCTTTCCCAGCTGGACCTGAGCCCAAGCCAGCAAATGCCCAGAACTGGGGAGATGTGCACGAGATCATTGCAATAGCTTTTAAGTCCTCAAAACTTTACTCAAATGCCAACATTTAGAGATCTTTGTCTGAGTTCAGTTTCTGTGCTCCCACCACCGTCAATAGTGAGATGGTCTGACCAGTCAGAGAAACTTGGAGATAAGAATCAGCCCTTAACTGGAACAGCACTTTCTGGAGTGCTAAAGGTATCTGAAATATTCACACGGGTCTGACAGATAGAAATTCACACAAAACTGGGAGTGAAGTGAGCTGACTCTTTTATATAAGCAGCTGAAGTCTGGGAATTCTGGGAATAATAAAATTATTTAAATTTTCCAAGTTGACTGCATGTGCCTCTGTTTAGACGGTTCAGTTAGAAAATGGAAAGCTGTACAGATGTCTAAATACAAGAATAAATCAAAGTTAGCTAAGTAGATAACATCTGCCAAGTCTTGGAGACCTACAGTTATATACTGCATTTTAGGAATCTTAAGCTGAATCCTATCTCAGCAGCATGAAGAAATGTTCTAATTGATTGTTTTCTGATTTCATAATCTTACCTCATCTGATTACACATAACTGTTCTCCAAGTTTACATTTTATTATACATTCACATAGTAAAGTGTTTTCATGTAAAATGACATATAGATTAAAACAAATCTGGCTTTATTAATACCAAATTAACAAAGTAGAAAATATTTTTTAAACCACATAAGGATGCTGGAAGCTTCTTAAGAAAATGCTATGCAGACTGTTAGGCTGAACGTGTTCCTAGTGGACTTATCACATTTCAAGCTGGGGACTTTTTTTTTTTTTTACTTTATATCAATTTTGAAACCAGGATAAATAAAGAAGGAGCTAGGGAAAACTGCTTCAAAATTATTTAGAGTAATTAAGAAAAGAGTGGCGATTGACTATATAAGATAATGTACAGTAACAATTCCCAGTGGTTGTTTCTTCATTAATTAAACTTTAAACATGGCCTTGAGCACATTTTTTCAAAATAGATGATATAAGAAGATTGATATTTGAGAGCAGAAGTCTACCTGCCTACTGTATTAAAGAATCTTTTATACCCAGGCACATGTTCATGGTTATTTGCAAGTTGAGCTTTTTTTTTTTTGAATGAGTGACAGCAAGTTTTTTATTTAAAAATAGGAGTAAGTTTCTATAGAAGTAATTTGTTTCTGTGTTCTGTGTCCACCTTTTTACCCTTCTTTTCTTTTGATGTTAAAAGTGGTAATCCTAAATCTCCTAAGTTGAGACGCTTGAGCGCGTCCAGAGGAGGGCAACGCGGCTGGTGAGGGGCTTGGAACACAATCCCTGTGAGGAACAACTGAGGGAGCTGGGAGTGTTTATCCTGGAGAAAAGGAGACTCAAGGGTGACCTTATCACTCTCTACAATTCCCTGAAAGGTGGCTGTAGTCAAGTGAAGGTTGGTCACTTTCTCCAAGCAGCAGAAACCAGAGGACACAGTCTTAAGCTGCACCAAGGGAGATATAGGCTGGATATTAGGAAAAAGCTTTTCATGGAAAGAGTGATAAAGTACTGGAATGGTCTGCCCAGGGAGGTAATTGAGTTACCATCCCTGGATGTGTTTAAAAAAAGATTGGATGTGGCACTCATGCCATGGTTTAGTTGAGGTGTTGGGGCATGGGTTGGACTCCGTGGTCTTGAAAGTCTCTTCCAACCTAGACATTCTGTGTGTGTGAATTCTGTAATAGATATTCTCTTCTTGCCTGTACCAAGCATATAAAAATTCAAAGACTGGAGGTGTCTGATACAGTTAGTTTTCGATATAGAAAGAAAAAAATAAATGTTTCTACCTATGGGCTTTTTTTTTCTTGTAAATCCTGACAAAAATAGTTTTTCTATAAGTAAGAGTATACAGACATACATAATCTTTATTATTACCAGGCTAGTAACTAAAAATGTAACACACGTTGTGCACATGAAATGTTTTTATTCATTAAAAACCCAAATTTGTGAAATACTAGATAGCAGGCTGTAAATATTACTTAGTAGAAATTATTTCTAAATATTCTTTGTCTCTATACCTTAAATATCCTCATCATTTATCCTATGCATATCCACAGACAAGGATGCATGCTGTATGAATTGTGAAATAAAATTATTTCATTACTTGAGATTTGCTCCTTTCACAAACTGAATAAAATCCAGCCAAACTCTCCAGTTCCATTTGAAAAACATCATTGATAGTAAATGAATATACATACTCATGAGTATTAACAACATTATTGTTTTCTTTAAGTAAATATCAGGCACTGTATATAGTCTATATGCTATATAACTTTTCTCCACAATAATAATCAATGAGTGAGTGGTGGAAGGGTCATCTGATCTCCTAATATGGCAGGAGATTTATTAAAGGCATTACTAAAGAACTAGATAATGAATTGGAATTGGTTTTTGCCTCGTACAAAGCTGTAGATAAGCAAGTTTAAAAAAGGGCAAGAAGCCCTTTTACCCTTTGAATGATGTAAAAGACACAGTTTTTTCAGAACCAAAATCTTTTGCAATGCATGGTGGTGAATAATTAATGCAATACATGGATTCAATTTTAAGTATGTAGCTGATATAGCCAAAGTCACCCCTCAGGACTTCTACATATCACTGGAAATTGCACCACTTTTCATGGGTACCTGATGTGAATTATAGAGTGTGCAGCTCCCTGATGCACTATAAGCTGGCAGAGAAGTGTAGGAAGAGGTTGCATTGCTTCTCTAATTCTGTTTGCTTTGATTTTTATTAACTCTTTCTTTCCCTCTTCCTTCTGATACCTCCAAGCCTGGGAGGTTTACTGAGGTTTAAAATTGTCCATGTTTAATGAAATGTTATCAGTTCCCAAATTTTAGCTATTTTATAGTTTCCCCTGTAGTGTGCAAGGAGTACAATGTGTCAACAAGGCTTGTATCCAAAGTAGAGCTCACAGCCTTACAAAAATGGAGTAACGAAAATGGTCTGGTTTCAAATGTGTGTGTTCATGCATGCCACTTGTACCTGCATGTATTTTCTTTTGACTCTCAAAGAATAATACCAAACCTTCTAATATTATTCACATCTATTCTAGGTGGCATCTTACACTAATGTTACTTAACAGTTTGGAATTTTGTGGTTCCTCCTAGCTAATGAAGAATGATTTACAAAACTAATTATACTATATTATTATAAAACAGACTACTAAATTTTATGTAATTGATCCAGTAATGTTTGCATTTACTGGTAACACTTGTGTAGAGTGCTGCTATGCATGATGCAAGCTTCTAAGAAAGTGAAACTTCTGTTAAATTATTGACAGAAGACTTTCCATAAACCTGAAATACATCTCAAGTACAACTTAAATTCGTAAAATTACAGGATATTATATAGGATGCAAAAAACAAACTCAGTTCAGAACTCAGACCTTTTTGAATATTTTCAGTTCTAAATTCATATTACATGTAGAGCAGGAGCCATTAAAATCTTGACATTTACTGCTGATGGTAGTTAAACTTCACATGGTATTTGCAGTACTCCCCATTGAACCTTAGGGGGACTGGGAATGCCTCACTAACAGCAAATACCATTATGTGATAAATGTCAAGACTTTAATGGTTCACTGTAATAATTATGGGATAGATCCTGATAACTCAGACAAAAATGTGTAGCATCTTTCTCCATGAAAAATCTCACTGACTTTAGCAGGACTGTTTATGACAATGTTTGATAGAAGAGTGAGCTCATTTTTGTAAGCATCTACTTCAAATTTAAAGTCAAATAACAGGCTGTATTATGTTCTTCAGCTTTTTCGTAAATCCAGATTTTTGTTAACCCCGTTTCCCAAATAGAAATCTCCACTAAAGGTTAGTCCAAGGTAATGCCCGCTTGATACAGTATAGGAAGATATGTAAATGCATGAAATACATTAACACATCATTGACCTTAGTTGCCACCTGGGGTTAAAACCGCGAAATTGGGGTCAGCTGTCCCACTGTGTCCTCTCACAAGCTCTTTCCAATTCCTAGCCTACTTGTTGCCAAAGCAGCATGAAAAACAAAGAAGGCCTTGGCAGTTTTTAAGCATTGTTTAGCAACAGCTAAAACATTGCTCTGTTATTAACTTTACTTGGTCACAAATCCAAAAGACAGTGCATGCAAGTTACTATAAGGAAAATTATCCCAACAAAAACCTGAATGAAATTTGTTTCCCAATACTGGAACAAGTAATAATATGTTTAGGTTATACTACTTGTCAGTACATTAAATTCCCAAAGTCTATTTTCCCCTCAATAGTAATTGGTGAGTGATTTTCCTATTTTCTTTTAAATCCACAGGTTTTCTCATTCATGCTCTATCTTCTCCCAGTTCCTTCTAGGGAGAGGGGAAGCAAATGAGCAAGTGGTTGTGTGGGAACTTTACTGCTGGCCAAATCACCACAACTAGGAACTTTCTAGTCTTTTCCTAGTATATGCTTGCTCCCAGTAGAGAATGAATGTGAAACATAAGTAAAACAAAGAAAAGAGTGTTGAATTCTGGTCATTCTAGCTGCACCCACAGATTATTGGGGTGGGATTTAAACTGATAGTTCTTCTTAGGTTCTTATCCTGAAATCTTGTAATGAAGTATGCTCTAGTCACCTGCATTTGAAAGCCTTTTTGTGTTTGTTTTTTATTGTTTCGTCAGCTTTCTACTTCATTTACAATGCAACTGTGCCTGCAAGATAAGTGCCTGATGTATTTTTAGACTGCCTTTATAGGTAAAACTTGCTAAATATTCAGGCCTTGCAGGTCTTCTTTAGCTTTTGTGAAATAACATGACCACTACGTAAATTTGAAGTTTTTCATTATCTAACAAGAAAGCTAAACTCTCCCTACCTTAGAATATCGACAAGTTCTTGTCTAGACCTCTGCATCTGTAACTTCTGTTTTATTAAAGATGAAAGCTGGCAGTGTAACGCTCTAAGGTAAATTCTTTAGTGTAATGTTTTTACTATTGTAATTCCCTCAAACAATGAGATCATGGTTCTCTCTGCAGCTGTGCAGATCTGTAAGTAGAAATGATCTTTCAGTTCCAAGCTTGACAGCTGAAAGTGAAAACTTATAATTTCAGCTCTTGTTACTACTTTATGTCTATCTTATCTTCTGCATGGAAATACCACAAAACATCCTTTCATTATAGAAGCATGCAGTGTGCTATGCAGCAAACGCAAAGCAATAAAGAAAGTACAAGATATACTAATGCAAAATAATGGTTGACATTTAGCACACACAAAAGTCAGTAAAGCCAATGTTCTGCTCCCCAAAGAAACCATATCTCATCTTCCTTGCATTACCATATTCTTTAATATATGCGCACAAACTGGCTGAATTATGGTTTCCATGGGAACAGTATCTCTGGATATACACATTTGTCATTTCTCTGTGTAGGGCACTCATTAACTTGCCTATATTGATAACTTCATTTTCTTAGGCCCCAGCAAAACATCCATAAAAAGCGGCATGAACATTGTGAACACAGACCTGAGTAATAGCTTCTTTTCAAATTTTCTGAGATTGTTAGTCTAAACTTCTCCCTCTGATCTCAACTGTTTATCTTTTTGTTTAGTTGTGGCTTCTGGCTCTGATTCTTATCTGACTAGGAGTTTTTACCGCTCATGTGTTTAAAGACATTGTTAGATGTATATCACTCAAGGATGCAGTATGATAGACAAGAAGAATTATTTAGAGGTTTCATAACTTTAGAAGTTTGAACTGTGTTGCCAAAAAGGCTTGAATATGGTTTGAAAAACAGAAAAAATCCAAAAAATTTTGAAGACTTTGGTTTTACAAATTGAAGAGAACATGGGTTAACTATTTGATTAAATATACTAAACAATGAAGCATAGGATGCTAATTTTTTCATCAGAAGGAACATGTAAGAGTACACTTTCTGTAATCACAAGTAATTGTAGTTTCATATTTGTGCAATACAGCAATGACATATTCAATCATTGTCCGTGACAAAACTTCATAATTTAAACTTTTGCTTCAGGATGTTTTGTTGTTGGATTCTTTAATAAGGAGGTAGTTTTCTCAGTGTGTCATCAAAATACCGAAAACTATTTTTTGTTCATGCTTAGGGCATTTTATAATCGTTATCTATTTTTGTATAAAAATTATTTGCAAGACAGCTGTGTGTGATCTGCTTCAAAATATCCATGGAGTCTATTAAAAATAAAATTTTCTAACTTTGTTGCCATCTGCATTACTCTAAAACAGCTATGAAAATTCTAGCATGGGTTTTTCTACTTTTTTTTCAGTGTTGAGTTTTATTTTAGAAATTAGTGCGTGAGTAGCAATGAGAATGAATTAAAAGTTTTATATTTCATTCTCATATATTCATACTATCTGATATAGTAATGCATGCAATGTACTTATTAAAAGCATTATGTGTAATGTTTTTTGTGTACAACCTAGAAAAAACTGTTGAGGGTTATTCTCTTTGAATGTGCATCCAAAGTTTTGCTTTTAATTTTGCTTACATAACTATTATTTCAAATAAACTTACCTCAATTCAATGAAAGATTTGTAAAACCTCAGGAAACTGTACTGCTACTGAGATTGTTCACAGATAATTTTGATTTTCCTTAGAATTCTGGTCCTGGGCCATCTTTAAGACCTGCTTTAAGTCAAGAAAAGCAATATGTTCAAGACAAGAAAGAAGGAGTCTTAATCTAGAATAATTCAAAGTAAGGTATTTTCTAATTTTATGTGAAAAACTTGAGTGCCCTGTCAAAGAACTGATAACAAAAGAATCAAAATCTTAGAGATTTATGTTGAAAAACAAAACTGCAGTCTCATTCTTGTGTTCCATGACCATACCTGGGACAGGAGTGTGGAGGTATGTAATGCTTTTTGACCAACCTGCTTATCTAAAGTCTTTCATATTGGTGTTGGTTGATATATCAATAATTTAAGTGTATTTTTTCTCTCTTATTTTACTTAAAATCTCTTCATGTTTTAAAAAGTGTTGTTGCTGTCCTTGACAAAATAAGAGAAATGTTGATGGGCTATAGATCTGATTAATTTTGTACATTCTATCTCTTGATTTATTCTGATAAGTATTCTAAGGAATTAGTAAAATAATAATGTAAATAAAAGAGAAAGAGATCTCAGAGAAATCTAATAAATCAGCAATTTTTTTTTTCTTCTGTAAAGAAATGCAGTATGTGTAAGACGATAAATGTAATACATTGCTTTTTTGAAGAAAGACTGATGTGGATTTGCCAGAAATGGAAACAGAGGATGACCTGGTATTAACTAAAACCACAATCTATTCAGACATAGTTGTTTATTTTGATGGAATGTATACAGACTAGGTTTCCCATTTTTACTCAATACAGGGTTTAGTTATAAGAAACATGGCACATTTGGTTTGAAGAGGTAAATATCAGTGTTGATGTAATGTTCAATAACAAAGTGCAGTGAAGATGGCATTTGATGATTGTTTAAACCTACATTCTATCTGAAAATAGAAATATAAGTCTAATAAGTTAGGACATAAAATATAGTGTTTACAGACAGATTTGACAAATATGCTTTTTCAAAGGTATTTTAAAAATTTATTAATTATCTTACTTTCCCCAGCTCACAAACTCCTTGGTAGAGATAGGTTTTTGTTTAGAATAGTTGTTTTGAATTTAGCAAGAGAAAAAGTAACTTTAATTTATTTTTACCTGGCAGAAGTGACTCTCACAGACAGGGCTATTATAAAGATGTTCAAGGGACTGAATGTGTAACTACTTCTGTCTTAACCTGTTGGACAAGAACAATTATCTCTAAACTTCTATGGAAAAGAGAAATAATCAGTCAGAGCACTAAGATGTGGATAGCAGATTGCAGCTACTGCCTGATATGTGCCTAGACTCTAAAGTATAGAATCAAAAATACTTGAATGGGGACCTAAATTAATAAGAAGTGTTGGAACACTGTAGAGAAAAGGCATCCTAGTCTTAATTTTCCTCACATTTCTGATATATGAGAGAGGAGAAGTGAAATGAAAGAACAGAAGTATGAAAGAATAAAAGAAAGAGAAAGAAAATACAATTAAAACTGATAAAATCAGTTTTAAATTTTAAATAGTTCCCTGAATTACAGGAATATTACTTGTCGTATTCCTCTCCTCTAGGGTTGTTGGAATTTTCAAGACTACATCTTAAATACAATGAATTCTGAAACGACATCTTTGGGATATAAAACATAAAATGTTTGTCTCATGCCCATCCCATAAGAAAGAAAATAGTCAGTTTAGGAACAAAGATAGCTAAACTTCATTGTTGGTGCTGCCAGAGGTAAAAAAACCCCAACATACCGGGGTGAGAGGCTGAGACTGAAATGTCAGATGTGCAACTATAGATGGTAATAGACCTTTCCAGAACTGTGATCTGAATATGGCACCACATGCATTAACATCTGCAGCAGTGTAAGACCAGAGACACTGAGTGAGATGCATTACCTGAAGCTTGAGCCATCAACAGAAGATATAAAAAATAGGAAAGTAGACTCCTCTCAACATTCACATGCATAGATTGTTATGTACATACAGATAATATGATTTTTTTCTCATTTTCTCCAACTTCAGCCACTATCAGGTTCTTTAGTATCTTCTAAAGACCTGGAAAGCATTTGGATAACAATAGTATTATGACTGCAACATAGACCATCTTAACTTAGATGGAAGAGTTAGTCATATCTTTAGCTGTTTCTGGAATTCTCAGAGTGATTCTAAAAACTAATAGCAGATGAAGGAGGCGCATTTTATTCGGAACCACCTACATTTACAACAAAACTGCAATAATAAATCAGAATCTTACCTTGAAATTTTTCACATAATTTTTTTCCCTTATGGAGGCTATGTGTGACACCAGTACATGTCATCTGAAGCCTGTTGTAGCACAGCATTGGCTTATAAATAAACCCATATAGTATGCTTCAGAATTTTACCAATATCATATTCAGGATAAGGTTGTTTATTGTGGAATAGTAAAGTGCTTAAGGTGCAAAAGGTGTGTGTCCTTCAGGTATGGATTGTGTAGCTGAGCAGACATAAATATCTAAAAAACATTATTGCATAGCTAAATGTTCTGACATGGGCAGCTCTGGCAATTTTATGCAAGTTGTTAGGCACGGAAAATGCCTTTTTATAACAATCTAATGAAATGATGGAACCCATCCTGAAAAATCAACATAAATGTTATTTGCTCTTGCACCATTTCACACATAATTTATGGAGATGGCAGACAGGTTGACAGCAAACTGATTCTTAGACAAATCTATTCCACACAAGTGCAGTTAATCAAGTTACTCTTTGGCTGTTTTGAATGGTTAGTGGTTGTAATCCCTAAACACATCAAGGAACCAAAGTTATTTGAAAAATTGTCTGTCCAAAACATGCAACATCTTCAAATTTTATCTGAATACTAAAAATGAGCAATCTTTCCCCTAAATAGCATATAACAAAGGCATAGTCTGTCTTTAGTCCCTTTGGAGGAAAATATACTTAATTTTTCTATGTTTATCCAACTATCTGGCTCTTCATACTAAGTTTGTCATTCATAGGAGAAATAGGCCTTAAAATATCAATCACAGTCTCAGGATCTTTCTTATTCAAACAAAAAATCAGAGATTCGCAGAGAGTTTTAGAGAAAATGAAAAGGTTTCTTGATGCATTTCTGAATGAAAGAACTGCTGGATATATTCTGTCAGTATTATTACAGCAAAAGTATAAGAGATTTGTTTTGTTTCATTTTGTTTTGTCTTTGACATCTGTATTGCTAAACAGAAAAAGTCATAATATACATCTTGTCTTTTTGAGTGAGAATGAGTAATTTTGAAAGCACATATAGAACTTGGAGTGTTATCTAAGAATCCAGATACCCAGCTTGAATCACCAATACCACATCTGAGCTATGTCTTAAATTACTGTTAAAAATAATATTTTTGAAACTAGTTTGAATATTCATTTAAGTTTGGCAACTTTTCAAAAGGCTTAGAACACCACACAGAATGTCTTACTTTAAATTTAGTCAAATACCATCTTTTAAAATATGTATGTCCATGTTCATATTGCAATGTTTCAGATATATTGTCATTCTTTTATGTTCTCATATTTTTCAAATTAAGTGTGTAGGTAAATATGTAACTGGTTGTATTTCATCAGAATTGACTATCACTTCTTGTACTATGAAAAAGTTAGATTTAAGGTTATGTGGGGTGAAATAGCAATCAATAAAACTTTTTATCTTGGCTTTGGGGCTCTCTGAGAAGAACATTGAGAATTCTAAGAAGCTAGTGAACAGTTTTGTAGGAGATTTTTCTCTGGCAAATCACGAGGGATTAGATGATTGAATTATAATTGCGAAAGAAGTATTGACTGTTAGTTTCTCATCTGTGAAGAAAAAAACAGTCTTGGAGAGAATCCGATATGTTATTATATTACAGATCTTCAAGAATTTGACAAATGTCTTGATGATTAAAATATAGAATCAGAATGTGGGAGATTTGGATTTGCCATTTCATTTCAGTAGCTTTGGAGCCACATGTCTCATGGAGATGTCCTAAGCTCCAAATGGTGTAAGACACCAGCTCCTAAGACCGAATGTGTGTAATACACTAAAAGATGTTTCTTTACCAGTTCCTGGATTACTGCACGTGTAAGATTGTGAAAGTCCTAAAGGCAGAGGGAGGACGTACAGACAGGCCTGAATGTAGTCTCTGAATCCTTAACTCTTTTGTCTTTCTATGTTACATAATCATTACCTAGAAACACACACAGAAAAAAAGGGAAAATCAAGCAAAATAAAAAAATTGCTTCCTCTGCTTTCTTTCTCTAATCAAACTTATTTTTTAGTTTTCTTCTTTATTAAAGGGAAACAAATTCAGGCTGGATTCCAATTCCTACATTAGAAATGCACTTTGATCCCACTGTGTGTATTATTGATGAATTATTGGTCTCAGTATGGCCCCCGGTGAGACACCACTCATTTTTGGTTTCTACTTGGACGTTGAGAAGTTAACTATACCTCTTGGAAGCAGCCATGCAGCCAGTTTCTTAGCCATTTAGCAGTCCCTACGTCAAATTCATATTTCGCCAATTTAGTGGCAAGAATATTGTGCTAGAACAGTAGCAAAGGCCTTGCAAAGTCCAGGCAGATGCCACCAGCAGATCTTCCCCTTCCCACTGAAGTGTCTCAGTTCCAGAAGGCCACTAGATTAGTCAGGTATGACTTGCCCTTGGTGAAGCTATGTTGACTGCCTCTAATGTCCTTTGAGGGGATGTGTTCTGTGTTCCCACAGAGTTGAAGATGACTGCTCAGTAGCTCCTAGAGTCCTCCTTTTTTAAAATGTGTACAATATTCCCTTCACTCCAGTCATCAGGAACCTTTTCTGACTGTTATGCCTTTTCAAATATGATGGTATTTGAATAGGTCTATCAATCAATTTCCTCAGGGCAGTAATATATTTAAACAACACAAAATATAGCTTGTTTTCACATGTTGGTAAGCTTTAAGCATGAACCTCATTACAAGATATCAAATTATTAGAGAATTTTAATAAAAAAAATATTGCTACACAAATAGCATAACAATGAAGTCTGTCAACCTCTACACTCTTATCTTTCTTCCTCACAGATTCTACTGAAATAATACCTCTTTAAACATGCTTGCTTTGACACTTCTGAGCAAGAGAGATGTTTAGACTAGATACCATACAGTAAATGCTACGTACATGCAGACAGGCCAGCCTATTTCTGAATTGTTTGTAGAAAATTTCTGCTTCTTTTTCCTTCTGTGAAGGCTCAGACTGGGATTTCTCTGTATAGCATGGTGGCATTTGTCACAGAAGTTTTAGGAACTTAATTACATTTAAGACTTCTACCTCTTTCCAAAATGGAATTGAAACTGTTCCAGAGATCAAAAATAACTTTCAGATGTAGAGCAATACAGAAAATTGTATTGTTCATACTGGTAACAGTTAGACAAACACACTATGAACCAAACATGACAAAAATAAAGGTTTTATAAGGAACTTAAATAAATATATACATTAGTATACTATCTAAATTTACCTTGCCAGATTCAGAAGAAAAAATAATGCTAATTATTAAAACAAAGATGGAAACTACACAAAATTAGGTCAGAAAATACTGTGTACCACATATTTGATTTGGTATGTAGGATGCAGTATTTCCTTGACTCAGAATAATACTTTTATTGCTATAAACAGCTCAGTTGTGGTCTCCACTATCTATTCTACTGCTTTTTGAAGTTCTGTATAATTTCACACTCAGTTTCCTAAATTGGATTAGCTGAAAGACTTTTTTAGCCAGTAAAGCATGTTCATCTCTGTTTACCTTCTTGTTTTCCTAAATGCACTCCTGTAGAACCTGACTAAAACAGAAGGATTAACTGAAATGGAGCCAACTCAGCAGATGAACACTGCAAGTATACTAGCAGAAATAGCACCCAGCTTCCCAAGTTTGACAATATAAATAATGTTAACTGCTATGCAAATTTTTTCATGAAACTGTTGTTTATTCTACAAACATTTGTGCAATTCATGAAGGCAGCAGCTGGTAACCATTGTTAAAGCACTTGAAAACCTAACTGGGAATATTAAAAGGAACTGGACTTAATGAATACACCAATTTGTGGGTTTATTAATTTGTTTGTTTCTTCTAAGCACTTACTGGATAACATCATTTCTTTGTGAATAAAGTGATGCTGATGAACTTCTAGAAAAAAAAATTTGAAAGGATAAAATTTACAAGCAGCACACATAAAACCTTAAATTATCTTGTTTTAATGGGGGCAGTATCAAACACTAGCTCCAAATAATGGTTGGCACATTAATATACTTTAGAAAAAAAAACAAAACAAATGGTGACCTACCTCAGACAGCTGTCTGACGTTTGAGAAAAGTTTATTCTCCCAACTACATATTTTCCTCAATAGCCCATTTCATAATATGAACTGACTTCTCTGCCTTGATGATCCACTCATCTGCAAGATTATTTAGAGCTTTTAGATGGGTAGCTTCTAAGCTAGTTATTTGGGAGGAAGAAAAGAGGTGGGTTTTGTTCAAGACGTGCAAGGATCTGGTGTATAAATTGTGTTCATCTCATGGAAGTGGAAAAGTCCATTTATGATTTTCCTCCACCACATAACAAGTGCCATAAATACTATGTGTACATCCTATGTACAGCAGTGGGTGAAGTTGTGTCAGTGACATCTTTTAGAAACAGTAATTCTGGAAATAACATTCATACATAACAGCAAGAAAAGGAGAAGATAATTCTTACTGCTCCTGCAGGAGTCAGAAATAGAGAATAGACTAGTAGGAATGAAATTCTGATGGAATTTTTTTGCAGACTGCCTGATTAGGGTGAAAAAGTGGATGAAATTTTCTTAAACAATTTGAAGAAGTTTCTGTATCACTGCACTAGAATAGGTCGGCCAGGACTGCTTTTGAATATCTCCAAGGATGGATATTCTTGAATATCTCCAGGGGTGGATTTATGCTTCTGATAAAAAGTTATCAGTGAGAACCTTGTGGCACAGAATCTGCTATTCAGTGAAAAGGAAGAACTGGTCAGTGGCTCTCTTGTCAGTAGCAGCCACAAAACACTGAAGTTCAAGATCACAGAATAGGCGTGATTTCTTAGAAAAATATAATTTGGACTTTTGAGTAATTTTTTTCTTGTCTTATTCATCATGTGTATTAAAAGATTGTTACATTATTAGTTTAAGATTTGCATTTCATGTATCTGTTTCACTGGCTTTAAAGCAAGTTACTTATTCCTTACATCATTATTTTTGTGGAGTTTTTTAATAAGTCAAATTTATTGACTTTGATGTTGAAATCTCTGTTAAAAAAAACCCTAATGACACTGCATGCTGTGGTTTGTAAGATAAAGTTAACAGTTCAGTTTTTTCACAAATAAATAAAATGGGTATTAGTCATCTTGTTATACTCTCACAGCAAAAATATTTTGTAGAGACGAATATTAAGTGAAATCTAGCCTGTCTTGAACTGACACTCTAGTTGTCGTCTTAATGCTCCTTATTCCAAAATAAGACGATGTCTGTATCTGTAGATCCTTACAAAATTTAACATTTCTTCATTGTAAAAGTTAGTTTATGTTCATAATCTTGGTTTTCAAATTTTGCTTTTCAGCAATATATGACAGGGGATAACAAAATTATATTTAAAGAGCAAACACCAGTTTAGTAGAAGTGCTCATTCTTTTTATTTTTTTGTGTTTAATCTATTTCCAAATGCAAAATAAAGAAAATAAAACCAATTAACTAAAAAAAAAAATAGTGAAAGGAACGTAGTCTTACATGCAATCTTACAAAAATATCCTCCATGGGGGCACGAAATGCTGTCAGACCTGTGTCTATTGGGTTATCGGATCCATCATGATAAACTTTCCTTTATAATTTAATTACATCTACTTCTCTATTCCTTGATTATCAGATTTTTAAAAGTAGTTAACTTTTCCTGATCTTGATCCCAACAAATGTTTTACATGTAATTAAACAGAATTCTGTTCTTTTCTTCCCCATTTGTGAAGATTATTAGATGGTATCATGATCCCCCTAGAGTCTAATAGCATGATTTTCTTATATTGAAAAAAAATTCTATGCATAGTGGAAAAGAAAAGGAAAGCTGGGCAGCTTTCCCTTCAGCTTTCTATTTTGAAACTTCAGCTAGGAAATATATCTTGACTTGATACTTCAAGGTTCCCCAGTTCAGATGACAAATCATAAGAGTGTCCATATATATATTTTTTACTGTCTCATTTTGTTACCCCACTATAACAGCTTCCCTGCAAAATCTGCTGCAGAATCAGCAGCAGATAACAAGTGAAAAAAGTTCCCTCTAGTACATATTACGTACTATGTATGTAGATCAGTAAAAAGTGATATTTTAAAACCCCATATTTCATTACTATTGCATTTTTGCTGCCTCCATTGATTCATGGCACAGTACCTAGCATACGAGAGCATCAGTGATGTGAGCTCTGGTGTGGTATCATAATGAAAATTCTAAACCTAACAAAAATAATAGAATTGATTTAAAGGTTCCTTAGTAGCACCTTAAGGAATGCCATGTAACTCAAATTTCCTTAATAGAGGTACAGATATGCTACATTTTATCTGTATGTGTTTATTGCTTAGACTATTTTTTAAGGGCTATAGATGCTGAGAAGCCCACTCCTAAAGATTAACAGCTAGATCCAGTGTTAACATCACATGATTTCCACCAGGGAACTATAAAACTTCAAGGAGGAGATTATAATGAGGTACAGAGATATTATGGGTATTATTTACTGTATGCTATAAGGTGTTATTACCTTGTACATAAACAAAGATGTATTCATTATTTTATTGTCTTTAACAAAGGGAAAGTGCAAGACAGGCTGATGCTACTTGGGTGCTGCCAGAAGCATCTGGAGGAGATTTAAGTGGCCCTGTGGAGCACTAGCGATGGGGAGCATGGCAGGCAGGGTGGGCAAGCAGGGGCTGAGAGGCCACTGCAGCTTGTGCAGCAGTACACACACAGGGGCGTGAAAGAAGGTCCATGCACCCCGCCTGCAGATCCAGAGCCCTGCAGTGGAGGGCTCCACATCTCTGCCGTAATGGTGGGCACTCACCTTGGAGTTAAAACCAATGGTTCTACACAGAAAGCTCCTGAGATGTCTGGAGATCAGGCAAGGTCCCAGAAGACTAGAAGAATGTCGTTCCCATCTAAAAGAAGGGCATAAAGGAGGATTGGCAAAATCATAGCCCCATCCGTCAGGCTTACCTCAGTTCCTGGGAAAGTTTTGGAATGCACGCTTGTGTGGGCTGTTAGAAGTCTAATAAGACGTGAATGGCTGAGAAAAGTCAGCATGGCTTCATCAAGGGCAAGTTGTGCTTGACAAACCTGTTCATCTCCTGTGACAAAGTATCCTACTTAGCTGATGTAGGGTGAGTGGGGGGTGCTGTTTACTTGGATTTCTCCAAGGCTTTCCATATGGTTTCCCACAGCTGCCTCCTAAAGAAACTGATACCTGTCTGGGGAGAAGATCTGTGGAAGAGGCCCTGGGGGTCCTAGTGGATGAATCATGTGCTGCTGTGGCAGAGAAAGCTAACAGGAATCTTGATTGCATTAACAAGGACATCACCAGCAAAGATAAATCATTATCTCCCTTTGCTCAGCGCCTGCCCAGCCACATCTGGAATACTGTGCTCAGTTTTGTCCCTGGCTCTGCAAAAGAGATGTGGACAGGCTGGAGAGGGTCCAGAGAAGGACCACAAAGACGATCAAAGAAATGAGAAGCCTGCTATGCAAGGAAACACTGACAGAACTGCCTTTGTTCCTCCAAAGACTTTGGGAAGATCTTGCCACCATGTTCCAGTTTTTAAAGGGTGACTAGAAATGAGGAGACTCCTTTTAAGAAAGGAGTCACTTAGAAAAGGTAAGAGATAATGGGTACAAATTACTCCTGGGGAGATTCTAATTGGACACAAGAGGAAAAATTTTCACAAGAACAATTAGCCATTATAACCTCCCCAGCAGTGGCAATGATTCAGCTGGCCAGGGTGTTGGGACATATTGTCTAGACAATGCTTTTGACAAGAAAGGTTGGTCCAGATGATCCTTTCCTACCTGGTATTCTATGAGTCTATCAAACATTAAAGATTCTGCTGTACTGATTTTATATTAAATTTGAAGCAAGCACTCCAAGAATTTAAAATAATGCTAGAAGTTCAATTTTTTTCTTTATTTTTAAGTGGCTGTGAGGCAAAATAGCATTTTCATATATATGGGTATTGTAGCTAAAATGAGTGTATCCACTTGGATAAGTAAAGAGCTAACCTAGTATTTGTTCATTCCTTGAATTAAAGTCCTGTTGATGTTTGGAAATGTCATAACATTTTCATGTTTTTAAACCTGTATGTTGTCTGATATTGGCTTCTGCTTTGGGATTATCAGACTAGAATACTGTAAAAGAATCTGAGTTTAAAAAATTCTGTGTTCCTGTACCTTGAAATAAATCTGGTTTTGTCCAAAAAGGTACAAATAGAATTGAGCAACAAAAAGTCTGGGTTATTATTTCCAACCTACAGCAATTCCCTACTGTATATCAAGATAGGTGCCACAGCTTTCAAAATTTTATTTGGAAAAACAAAGCCATCAGACAAGTCAAGGCTCTTGCCTGGGAGAAAATTTTGCTCATATCCATTAGTCTCAGCCAAGTAGGCATGTATTTGAAGTTGATTTTTTAATCCCATACGATCTATTTGAAGTGCTAAGGATACTCTTTCCTTTCTTTTTGAATAGAAATATTGTCCACATTGTATATGAAGAATTTTCTATTACTAGCTACTATTGAAAAACCTTTCAATTTGATAAATTTGCATTTTAGATTACAATCTGTTCATTGGAAAAAAATCTGATTCTTCGTCTCAAGACAAATTTTCATACATACGGCATGAAAAACATCAATTTTAGTTAGAATTTTTCATCTTTTTAAATTAAATGAAAAAAGATCTTGATTATTATTTCTTTGAGAAAGAAATGAAACCATATAGTAAAAGAAGCCACAAACAATCCAACAAAACCCAATAAACATACCTCTCTCTCCCCCACATTATTAGGAAGAACACGTTCTGATCAAGTCATTCAGTACAAACTCCATCAATGTTTTTACAAATCTTGTCTGCAGTATAGATGAGAGTTATGGTGGGCCAAAAGTGCCAGTCTGGTGCTTTAATCATGTGTCAGTTATAGTTTTATCAAGTTAAATGCCAAACTGTTTTTTCTGGGATACCTGCAAAGCTGCTTCCTACTTTATATTAAATTTGAAAATTAGATAAGCTTTGAATAAAGGATGCTTTTCATATGCCCAGTTTTTGGTGGTGTTTGTTGGTTTGTTTATTTGTTTTGAAAGTGTGAAGTAACCTGTACACATTCATACCTATTTTATTTTAGAGCTATGCTCTAAAGTCAAGTCGTATTTGTTCTAGAGTAAGAATTTTTTCCCTTATAATTCCTTTTTTTTTTTTTTTTACAAAATTGTAACCAATTAGAATTATCATCTTAATAGCAGCCCAAAGGGTTGGACACCTGAAACTTTACAGTTGGGTTTTACCATCAGGCTTCTGTAGTTTAAGACTTGTTTTCATGGGAAATACATGGCTTTTGGAAAAGAACTCTCAATTTGTTTTATAATACTGAGCCAAGACTAAACATAGCAAAGATAATGAAACCAAATTCTTTTTGGCTTTGTGCCATTATTTCTGAGCTATGAGCAAGTGCAACCATTTACTGCCAAGTTTAAGGGAAGAGAAAGAACAAATGTACTTATCAGCCTCAAGCAGAAGTAAGCTGGAGGGTTTTACATCATTATATTAATTTCTGGGTGAAAAGCCACAATAATAAAATTTGAAAATATAATGTAGCATGCATAAATTGCATCTGAAATATTTATTTTGGGCAAATGAAATATAATGGTTACTACAAGACAAAGTGAATTTCTGCATTGTTTCTGTCACCAACTCCAAGAAAGGGATTTTTCAATGCAAGGGTTTTTTTTTTGTCTTCAATAGGCATTGATCTGAATTTGATTTTTACTCCTAATTCTGTACAGATGACATTGCTTTTATCAGGTTTCCCAAAGAAACTATGCTGTTACAAATGGAAGGAAAAGGATGAAAATTATGAATAACTTATTTTTGTGCAAAGGAGAATTTATCCTTGTCTGTTCATTATGAAGATTCTGAAAGAAGTTCACTTTTCTGGTATCACATGTATTCGTCACAGAAGGCGCCCTTGAAACCGTGCTGCTACCAAAACCTTGCCATGCAAGCCCAATACAACAGAAATTAACCATTTAGAAGGTCATGTGAATAATTAGCCAAGGACAACAGCAAGCTGCGTTAAAGATTTTGGGGAATTCACTGCAATGAAAAGGCCTTGGCTCTGGGTTAAGGCTGCTCAGCAATAACAAAAGCATTCAGCACAAATTCAAAACAAAGACCCATATTAGCCATATTATAGCCACTGTAAAGAAAAGTAACTGCCTCAGCCAAAACTACTATAGTGCTTTACAAGACCATCCCATGACTTCATTGGTATTGTTTCAGTGATTTAAATGGATAATGCAGGTGTTTTATAGAGCAACCTTTGAGGTCTTCAGACTCCTGTTGCTTAATCGCCCTTCTGTATTCCTCAGTCGAATAAAAAAATCCCAAAAACAAACAAAAATCAACCAAATAAAAACCAGCCAAGAAACAAACAATAAATCTGAATCTCTTTCTTAGCTTAAATTTATACTGGAAAAAGTGTTGCTCTTGCTTCTACCATGTGAGAACAATACAGTATTGTCCTATGTTTGCCCTCAGTTATTAGTTGCCATGTTGTGAGATCTGCTATATTAGATGTTAAATAGAATACTTTCAATAGCAGAGTTTTTTTGACAGAACCAGGTATAAAAACAGTACCTAGTAGAAGATTTTAAGTAATGTAAGTGGAGATAACTCTTTTCAGAAAGGGGGGAAATCAGGTGCTACGGGGCAGCAAGAGCCACCTCCCATCTCGCTTCGGTTGCAGGCACAGAAACATCGCTTCTTAAACCCCTAGTTCTGTCATGAACGTCAGTAAAGTACATAAGACACCTCTGAAAACAGATCATGACTGACTGCTTAATGGTATGGTGGAAGGTCTAAGACCTTTGCTACTGCTGAAAACAGCTGTAGGTTCATGCAAATGCTTATAGTGGTTATTATACAAAAGTTTATGACAATCAGCAGAAGCACTGCTAGCAGAGCAAATGATAAGCTTCAAAATGGGCTACTTTTGTGGGGAATATTGACGTTTCCTACATCCTAGCAGAACTGATAACTTTAAATTTTTTTGGGGGGTGTTGAGTTTGGGTTGAGTTTTTTGGTAATTCTAATGAAATTTAATAATTAAATTATCATGTGAACCAAGGAATGTTAGATTTAAAAGGAAATATATTTTAAAAGAAATATATTTATAAATTATAAAAAAAATTGAGAAATTCGAATATGAGCCTTTGAGAAAATGGATTAATTAGAATGGCATTTATTTAATCTGTGGAGTGGTAGAAAGGAGAGGGAAAGTGAGGGGAGAGAGAGAGGAAGAGAAAGAAGAAGCAGAAGAGGAAGAGGTATGGGAAGGTTATGCCTAAGTTAAAGTCTATTATAAAAGCCTATGCATCAGAAAATACAGAGAATATGTATATAATTATACATAGTAGGAATAAAATAATTAGCTCTGTAGTCACCTTTCCTCTCATTTTTAATGAATGCACATAGACACAAACAAAACCTAAAAGAAAAGTGATATGAATGCGGAAAATATCACTGATCTAGAGCTATTGCTGCTGAGAGTCCTTGGTTTGACAGGTAGTTCATCAGATGGTCTCTGGCTCATTTCTCCAGTCTGTGTTATGACATGGCTGAACTTTCTGGGTCTGAGCAAAAATCCTGTTGGGTCTTTTATTCTCTCTATTTTTTTTCTTTGTCAGTTAAGTATCACAAGCTGGTGAAAAGGAGACAGAAGAAAAATGGCTCTTTTCTCTTATATGACATTTACTCTATAAGAGAAGACCACAGGAGAACTCAACATTTCTTAGGCTTATTCTTATGATTAGTTGAGTAATTTCAAGTTGTTTGCACCCATCAGCCAAGGCCAAGACATAGCAGTAAGCCTAGTGATGCACAAAGAGGGTCCCAAGTAAACCAAGACATCCACTTTTCAATCCTCCTGAAATTTTCCCATCTTCAATTTTTCCTTTTCTGAAAATTCTCAAATTCATGAGAAAGAGAAGGTCTTATTATTTTATCCAATGTAGACCTAACTTTTCATACCTTGAATTTCAGAGTTTATACTTGTTAAGAGCAAGCTAGATAGAGAAGCTAGAGATAGAATTAATAGATATTATAATTTTGAATTAATATTCTTCGTTGCTTCTAGCTGTGCCTCTCATCTGAGACAATAAGATGCATTCCCAATTCTGCTGCCTGTGTTGTCTTTTTTTTGCAGCTTTCTTATCACTCCTTTATCATTGCATTTACTTGGGACATTCTAAAAATCTCCCTTTTTTGTGCATAGTCCAGTGGTGCAGACTGAATCTTCACAATTACAACACAATGAAATATATTCTTTATCTCTCTGTGAAAGCAAGGCACTAACAAAGTTTCATGTTCTGTCCTTCCACGCATAAATCAAAATCTAATGCATTGCTTAGCTAATTTTCAGTGATTTCTCACCTTAGACTTCCTCCTAAATTTGTTAGACCTCCCCCTGAATTTGCTCAGTGCTGAAACAGTCGGTTACAGGAATTAGCAAGGTAAATTTCTACTGTGTAAGAATTCCAGCTATGAATGCTATTTGAGAAAGCTTATAGTTACAGTAAGCCCAAATGATGAATCAGTAATATTTAGAAGAACAAAACCAGCATTTCAAATATTGTGTTCCTTTCAGCCATCATTTAATTTTGTACAGAATGGAATAAATTTCTCCTAATGTCCCCATGCTCCTGGTAAGTCTTGAACTCTTCTACAGCTCATCATGGAGTATACTGACCAGGACTGCCTTCTCAGTGTTATGCTTAGAGTTTAGATATGATATTGGGATTCAGTTGCAGCCTTATGCAAGCCCACCAGTGGAGGCTTGAAGGAAAAATCACGTGGTATTTCCTTTACAAGAAAAATAGGAAGCATGAAGAGACAGACGATGATCCCGCTTTAGACAACTGGTAGAGAAATGCAAGATAATTGAGATGTGGGAATTGATAGATTTACATTTAGTTTAATTATGTTTGAGAAGCATATATCTTATAAAAATATTTTAATGAAGATCAGAGAATGCAACAGTCTGTTTTAAGAGGCTGTTTCTATCCGTGCCTTGAGTGAGCAGTCTCTCAATACTAGACAATAGCTTCTAGAGCCAGAGTGTAAAAGTTATAATCTGAAGAAACTCAAAAGACATTGACAAGAAGTCTTTAATATACTGTGAGGGTACTGTAGCACGAGAAGGTGTTTAAGAATTCCTGTTCTGTGGGATCGCCAGCTCTCTGTGCTACCTGCAGTCTGCCTAAGAGCAAGCGGCAGCAGCTGCTGGCAGAGCTGTAGTGTGGGGATGGCAGCAGAGGGAGAGCAGCACACAAAATTCATGCTGTTGTAGCAGCAACTTCACAGCCACAATAGTCAAGTGTCAGTGCAGGAGAAAGCAAGCAACCAGCTGGCCTCAGAGCTGCCTCACCAAAGGAGAAGACTGTTAATAATAGATTATGCCTTAGGAATTAAATATGTTCTGTTACCTCGTCTGTCTACATTTAAATATTTTCTTTCTCTCCTTCATGGACTATTGTTTGCTTAAATATTGACTTCTGTTTGCAGTAGAAGAAAACTGATCTTCACAATGTGTAGTTTAATCCTCTGATGTCTTTGGATGGAGTCCTGAACCAGTGCTTTATTAGCTACCCAAATTACATTAATATTGTCCTGCTTGCTGACAAGCAAGTATTGGCAGAAATGTTGCAATTACTTTGTATGCATAAAAAGGATGAAATCAATTTTTTTCCATTCTATTTATTTGTAAAGATTTTTTTATTATTATTAATATATTAGCAAAAAAAAAGGCTTCTGGTGAAAATAGCAAACTGGCAGAGATGTGAAAAGAATGGACCAAGGTGTAAATTAAAAAAAAAATTAAAATCTAAACATTATGCTAATTAAATAAGCAACAGAATACTGTCGGCAACTGCTTGCTCCCTATTGTAGGAAATGATAGTAGTGATTGGAATTGAAAGGAGGAAGATGCTGTAAATGAGAAGACACACAGGTGGTAAAATGATTAATGTTGCATCTAAACAGTACAGGTGTCTGGTATTTCTTGAAATGCCCAAGAAATAAATGGGATATATATTCTTCTTGACAGGAAGAGGAAAAGTTTGTGCTTGATTCCCCATCTCAACAAATGAAGTGTTGAATGAACTGTTCTGTTGATTTATTATAGTGGTATCAGCTAACACTCTTATTGAAAAATTTCCCTTGGTATTTTCTGTATGAGGCACTGTTTCACTATTTCCTCTCAATCACGAACATTTAAATTTAGAATACAATGCATTCAATCTGGTAAGGCAGATGGACATGAGAGATCTCTGATATAGCTAATTCTGTTTTCTCCCTCTCTCTTTCACTTTGTGGTTTAACCCCAGCTGGCAACCAAGCACCACCCAGCCACTTGTTTGCCTTCCCCACCCTGAGCAGGATGGCAGAAAGAATCAGAAGGATAAAAGTGAGAAAACCTGTGGGTGGAGATAAAGACAGTTTAATAAGTAAAGCAAAAGGCACACACACACACAAGCAAAATAAAGCAAGGAATTAATTTACTACTTCCCATGGGCAGGCAGGTGCTCAGCCATTGCCAGGAGAGCAGGGCCTCGTGTGTAGTTGTGACTTGGGGAAACAAATGCCCTCATTCCAAACATCTCTCCTTCCTACTTCTTCTCTCAGCTTTATTGATGAGCATGATTCCATATAGTATGGAATGCCCCTTTGGTCCTCTGGGGTCAGCTGTCCCGACTGTGTCCCCACCCAACTTCTTGTGCACTCCCAGCCTCGTTGCTGACAGGGTGTTATGAGAAACAGAAAAGGCGTTGACGCTACTAAGCACTGCTCAGCAAAAACCAACTAACTTCTATATTATTGACCTTCTTTTCCGCACAAGCACAAAATATAAACCCATGAAGACAATCAGACCTACCGTAGCCAAAATCAGCACACATATGAAGCAAAATATGAATCCAAAGCCTGCATATTTTCTTATAATTTGTTTTTGTAATTATTTGATTTAGAGGATCTTGATCTTGTTCCTCTGCTCTAGATGAGCAGATGCATCAATATATGCTTAGATTTTAGTACAGACCATAGCTCTCTTCCAATGACTTATTCGTCTGAACATTTTTGCTTCTGTAGTTGTTTCATCATGAATGGTCTGGAACTCAGCCACTTGGGAACTCTGCTGTGAGAAGTTATACCACACTTTCTAAAAATTCATATGCTTGAGAAAAATTGCATCACTTTTTGGTTTCATTAGTCCATTTTTGAAAAACAAACAAGCAAACTGCTATCACAAAATCCTTATCTGATGAAATTTCACTGAGAAATAAGATAATTCGCAGATGTAGATATATGTTAAATCTTTCATCTATTCATATTGTTGTAGACTCACAAAAGGTGTGCATTTCCATTTTTCTATTCAACAATGGTTAATAGAAAATTAACTTTTGTTAGGAACATTGCTATGTGAAAAATAAGTGGAAATCTTGGAATAATTCATGAACCTGGCCTGATACATCTGCTAATGTAATTGTCACTTGCCTGTGTAGTCGACAAATATTTCAGAGTATTTGTATTTCAAACAAAAGTTATTTGTATTGTTTGTTTGGTATTTTGCAGTGAGTTTGTTTGTTTGTTCATTTTTCTAATAAGGCATCTGTTCTCATTTTGGATAAGTTTTTATCATGGAAGGTAATACAGAGAGTCAGGAGCTTATTAATATGTTTTGCAAGATTTTCTTTCTATTTGTGTTCTGTTAGTTTCTCGTAGAAATAAAGAGGGAG
>VWZV01011988.1:0-64594 GCA_013397155.1 Irena cyanogastra | reverse complement strand
AAGGAAGGAAGGAAGGAAGGAAGGAAGGAAGGAAGGAAGGAAACTATACATTAGGAAACTATACCTATACGTTAGTATATATACAATATACTCAGAAAGGTATATTGTATAATTTGCTCAGAAACCACCAGAATATTTTGGAAAAAAGTTGTTGAAATGCTTCATTTTGACAGTTTGATATTAAAAAAAAAAAGAAAAAAAGAAAAGAAAAAAGAGAAAGTTTATTTTTATCAAGAAAATTAGTTGAGTAATTGATTATGGGCACATTTGACAAAATAGATATGTTCTTGCAAAACAGTATTTTAATCCAATTATTATTTTCCAAAGACAATTCTCTCCACTCAGACATTTTAAATTACTTATTTTCCTAATATTTAATACCATTTTTGAACTATTTCGAGTGTATAATGGTTTCTGTATCTGCCAATATAACAAATGCACTCTCTAGATATAACCTTCTTCTCTAACATGCATTGAAATAAGAGTATAATTAATAATGCTAATTAATTTTAATGTAGTTCTAATTACTTGTTATTTAAAAGGATCTCTACCACTGCTCAATTTCTGAAGTAGCACATCACATATACCCTTTTTACAGCAGTCCTGTGAAATACCTCTTAGTGTTATTTATTCATAAGGATGATGAAATTTTCATCCTGTTATATTACATAATCTGTAAGTAGGAAGCTCTTCACAACATTGCTGTTGCTAGTCTGATTAAGTCCTATAATTAAAAACCTTTAAATAGAATGATTGACAAAGGAAACTTGTTGTGAGAAAATGACAGATGCCAGCAGGGCTTTCAATCAATATCATTGCAAAAGTTTGGTGCACAGCCCTTTCTAGAATTGTCATTTGCTGACTTTGATATTTGATATCGGTCCCCTTTCATTACTTTATTCCCCAACAACAACCACATATCTCGATACTGTCATGTCCCACTTTTTTTCTTGACAGTTAACCTGGTTGCTTCCTGTTAGTGGCAAAGTAAACTGAAACCTTGCCTCTCTACTCCAACCTTCTTCCAATCTACTGAGCAGATGGTTTCACTATAGCTTTGTCTAACATCTTCAGTTTAGACCCCAAACATTTTGGAAAACAAGTCCAACTTCTTGGCTATACTGTCTCTTTTTTCCTTTTTTTTTTTCTTTCCTTTTTCTTCCCTGATTTTAGGACGCAAAACTAGCGCAAAAGAGTATATTTCTGTTTATACTTCATAAAGTTTGATTGAACTCATAATTATGGCTCTTTTTTTCAGAAGTTTTCCTTTTTTGTGGGGGGGGAGGCAAAGTTTACCTATTGACACAAAAACAAATGCAGTTTTTGGTGATGCTCTGATGTCATCAACTCTGTAGAAATCTGACTTAATTATTAGTTAATTAATGTATTATATACTACACCAAATCCAAATTCAGTCACAAGCTTTTTGAGAGATTTGAGCAAAGTCATGCAGTCGCAGATTCATCTTAGCCACCTTTATGCACTCATTATCATTATGCTTGTGACTGCAGTCTCCTGTCATAGTCCACATGGAGAGACCAGTTCTTCAAAGAGAGATAAAGTTGTCTTGGGAAGTTTCTGAAGGTTTGTCTAGACTGCAGAATTTCTGAACATATTGTCAAACCTTATTTTGACCTGCAAGATATGCTAGTAGACTGTATGCAGCATTCTTTATCTAAGTAATAAATGCACACTCTATGCTTGTGCATCATTCGCATATTAAATCCAAAACATAGCACTGTACCAGTTACTAAGAAGAAATTCAACTCTATTCCAGTGGAAAATAGAACAATCTAGGAGTTATGTGATATAAATTATATGAGCATTTAGGTGTTGACAAGGTACTAATAAGACAACTATTTAAAAGTGTTGTGGCAATTTTTCATAGTGATATTTCTGGAAAGCTGCAGGGAATTGATGAGCTAGTATCTTCTTTGTATAAAATATTTAGATGTCAGTTAGTTTTTAAATCATTATTGCAAGATAGTCACTGTAAAATGACCTATACAAACATGACCAAACCTTAGTGCTATTACCCACACATCAGGGATAACATAATCCCTCCATCATATATTTTACTTCAGTGTTTTGTAGACTTTACTCCACTAACTACAAATAGAAATCTGAAGCATGACCTTATGGGACTGAGGTGCAGGCTTATATAATTTTTTTATTATCCTTTCACTGTAAATAGTAGATTGAGGAAACTGTTTAGGTCAGGCAGTCAGGGACAATAATTTACTTAATCACCCTCTCAATAATCAACAAAGCTTATCTTCTGGATCATTAAAAAACTTCAAATCAACAGATATGAATATTAGACAACAAAGACAAGATCTGTAACCTAAAACACATTAATGAATCTTTTTTTTTCTAGGTTTCTGAGAGATGGTGCATTAGTTTATGTGCTGGAATGAAAGGTTTTGGCGTGAGCTGAGCATGGATTTGAGTGAGATATGGTGTCTTTGCCATTTTTAATAAACTAGACTAATACTAAATAATTCTTTACTATTTGTATTTGTGTAAGTGGAAAGACTTTAGCCTGCAGGTGTGGCAGAGGGAGCACGAAGATCAGAGGCCAAGAAAGGTGATCCATGACACAGGAGATACTGCAGCCAGTGGAGAGCATGAGCTAGAGCAGATTTTTTCCTGACAGGATCTGTAGCATGTGTGAGAACACACCATGAAGCAGGTGGTTTTTTTCCTGAAGCACTGCAGCTCATGAAGAACCTGCACTGCAGGAGGGGAGAAGTGTGAGAATAAAGGAGAAACAGAGAGGAGTTGTTATGGACTGAGTACAACCCCCATTTCTTATTCCCTGCAGCGATCAAGATGAGGATAGAAGAATCAGGAGTGAAGAAATGAAGCTGAGATTAGAAAATAGTGAAAGAAAGAATTTTGTCTTTTTCTGTTTTCCATTAGTCAAATTAGCAATTGTATTTTTCTTTTAATCATTAATATAATATATTAAAATTCCCCTAGTAGAGTCTATATTGCCTGCAGTGTCAAATTGGTAATATCTCCCCATCTTTTAATATGTGACCTTTTCCCTCTTGTTTGTCATATTTTCTCCTGCTGTCATGCTAGGGGAAGGTGTGAGCAAGCATTTGGTATGTAGTGGAGACGGTCTGGATAATTTTCCCTCAGAAGATTTTGTCTACAAAACTTTAGAAACTTTAGAAACTTTTAAGACGCTTCCACCCATTTTTTCCCTCTCCTCTTTGTGTTCCATTTTTAGTTTTCAGCAAATATATACATCATGGTGAATAAACCCACCACCAATTAGACCTAAAGGAATATTTTCTAAGTTCCAGTTCTGATGCAGTTGAAGTAATCCATGTAAAATGTATTCTGCTTTGCTCTGTCAGAGACATGCATCTGATTTGAACTGTTTTATCTTACTACTTCTGCAAACAAAATACAAATAACTTGACTTTAAGCTGTAAGAATAATAACACCTCATTAATATTGTTGCCTGTGTGCTTAAATACTGAAGCTTAAAAACTGAAGTAGTTTACAACTTAGGCGAATTGAGTTTAACAAGTTAGCAGGATAATAATTTTGAGAGCAGCATGTTCATGCCACTGTATGTGAGATGGTGTTACCATTTCCGTTATAAATAATTTAAGCAATTTTAACTCAGTAAGAGAAAAATCAGTAGCCTTACTGCATTTTAAAGAAATTATTATGCTTAATGCATCTTCCAGGCTGAAGGGAGCATATGATAAAATTTGACATTTTCCTCTAGGGGTTTTAGTAAAGAATCTAGACATTCAGCTTTAACCAGACAATTTAAAAAAGGTTTCTAAATGCTACTTTAAATGTAAAGTTTATTTAAATGTGATGCAGTTATATGCCAGGACAGGATGATTTTGGGATGCATTTCTAGAACATACACTGCAATGACTACCACTATTTGTCAAACAATGAGTGATAAGAGTAATGTTACTCAGAGGACAAGAGAGAAGTCACAGGAAGGAGAGGATATTTCTTGTTACCAGATTATCCAGGAATCATGGCTGTGCAGTAGGAAGGAGAAAATAAATTATATAATTCCAAGACTTTAAAAAGAAATAACCAAAACACTTAAATGTTGATTTATTTGTGTACCAGTTAGAGTCTTACTGATTTCTTCTTAACTATGCACTTGGCTGAAGCAAATATTTAAAGAATTCCTGGATTGTTGGTGAGAGTGAGATGTTCTCAGCATTCTCATCCATCTTTCCTAAAGTCTGAAACCAAAAGGGAAAAAAACATCAAGTGAAGAATGAGTGGTCATCTGGAAAGCAGGGATCACCCTGGTCTATTTCTTAACAAAATGAGCTAGGAATTAGAAATACTTTAACCAGTATAAAGACCTTCTTAAACACTGAAGGTTCTGCTGGAACCATCTAAAGTTCAGTGATGTGAGTTCTGTGTTTGATTCTAAAGCCCAGTTTTTTTCATTATCACTTTCTTTCATCAAGGTTCTGCAGCAGGATTAGTGGAGTTAAAGTTAATATGAGAACTTGATCATAACTGCTGAGAAACAAAGCAGGAGGTACTTTACAGTAGATGAATTATCATTAGTCAAGTGCTACCTGTGTCATTAAAAAAAATGACACTGACCACATCACAAATTCTGAGTTTTATCTTGACTTTTTTCTTTTTTTTTTTTTTGGTCCCTGCAGTGTCAATGATTACACAACAATTGTACATAAAGTGTTCTAAAATAGCAGCAAACACTTCAAGTAAGCTTTGCATGGAGTAAATACTAGAACAAAAATGAAAGACCCATAGTGGGCAGATCTGGCCTTCTCAAAACCTGAGCAATTATTAGACTATGCTACATTTCTTATGAGAGGTTTTGGTTCAGGAAATATCAGGTATTGTGTTTTTGTATGGTTGGTTTGGAGCTTTTCCCTCTCTCCTGAAGAGACACTGCAAAACCCCATTTTTTAAAAAACCCTTTGTTTTGTCTTAGAGCACAGTCAGTTGTGTTCCTTTGGTATGCCCATATCGCTTGAAGTGCTATTGTATCTAAACATTCAAATTATTCCAATCTATTGAAATCAGCATGATCAGATAAGATGTTTTAATTTGTAGACTTTATGAAGAGCTCATTAGATATCCCCAGAAAAGTTTTGCAGACCCTGTGAGGTTTGTAGTGCTAAGTTCCTGCATATATTGCAGGTGAACCACTTCAGGAGCTAAAGGGGCAGCTATGCCATGAAGAAAATAAAGCTTTTAAGGTTTTTTTTCTCCCATGGCACTCTATTGAGCCTTCAAAATTAGCTGCTGCTTGCTTTACTTTTTATTACTGTATTCTGTCCCACTGTAATTATATCTGGAATTATATCCTCCACAGTTTTTGAAAATCTCTAACCATATTTCTTGCTTGTGAAATAATCATCCAGGTTTGGGGTTGTAATTCAACACTGCTTTTGTACATTTAGAAACACCCATTTCAAGTCATAATAAATAGCTGCTATTTAAGTATCTATTCCTCTTATAAGAAAGATTACTATAATGTTAATTTTCCTAGTGTGCAGACTGCTTTTAAACATGTAATATGATGATATCCCATTTAACCTGATTGATGTTTCAGAAGAAACTATCTATTCTGAACAAACTCACAAGACGTGGTTTTCTCAATTTCAAAAATTACCTTGCCATCGAGTCCTGGCTTTAGGAGCATGGCAGCTAATTTGTAACAGTGCTCATTGATTCTAACCTGACTTCGATCATTACTGTTGAGCCTTACCTCTCTGAGAAGGTTAGAAAAGCAATCAAATTAAAAAAAAAAAAAAAAAAGAAAAAGAAAAAGAAATTTAGGTTTGGTCAGTAGATGGCAGTAAGAGCTAGCAAGAAGCCTGCAGGCTCAGCTCAGACCTTTAGCACATTAATCATACACACAGCAAATTCCACACGTTACAAGCTGACAAAGACCTTGCTTTGCTACAATCAATCTTTATTCACCACTAGATTACAGTGGTTAGATATACTTGATTGCCTCAGATTCAGGAAAAAGCTTATAAAAAACTATATATGTAATCGGCTTAAATTGTTGCTATTGTATTTTAGATTTTGTTTTTATTTTAAAATGAGCTTTGGATGAAATTGGTTTATTCTTATCTCTGCTATGTGACCAGACAGTCCATCTGTCACCTTGACTGAGAAGTTGTAATTTTAATGTTTGGCTCAGTAAATGTTTCAAGTGTCATTCTATTATTTACAAAGGGAAGTGTGCAGATAATAGACTGTAGTTGAAGGAGAACTGTCTTAGCTCACTTGTCTTTTTTCCAAGACTTTTACTGCTGCGTGTCTGTGTTATAAGCTGAAATAGCACCACAAGTGTGAAATAAATGCTGTATTACCCTGCCGAATCAATTTTGTACAGCTCTATTCTCCGGTCTCATTTTCTATTGCAAAAAGTAAGAATAGATCAAGGATGTTCACTTTGAAAAGTTAAGAATGCAAACATTCTCCTAACATACACTCGACAACAGGAACTGTATATGTATATTTCAAATAAAAAGGAAAAAATGGAGTAATGATGTGGGTTTTGTTTGCTTTTCATTCTATAATGAAAAGAACTTATTTAGAAATATATATTTAGGTTTGTGTGATCTTAAAGATTTGAACTGCTTAGTTTATATAAAATTATATAAAATCCTGTTACATTTCTTTATTTGGCTCCATTTGTTCAATCTATGTACTTCTGTAGCAGTTCCATGATGTTCGATTATTTAACAGCCCTGTCTCCATGAAAGAAATATCAGTAATGCAAATATGCAAAACAATAATAAAAAAATTATAATCTCAAAACATCTTGCTGCATGTGGTGGCACATCGTATTTTCACATAATAACGCCTAAATAACATTCTGTGAGGTTAAAAAAATACTAACATACCAAATGTTAGAATATAAATTTGCTGTATCCAGCTATAACTACAGAGGTTGATATGGGGTACAAGAGAGAAAAGAATCACCTTGGAGAGAAGGTCTGTTGAAACACACACACACATAGATAGACATATATATAAATGTAATTAGAGGTGGTGACAGGATAAGAATTCTTCTAGTACTTTTTCAATATTAGGAATTTCTACAGGGCTTCTGAGTACCTGCCTTTGCTGTTCGATGTTTCCTTTAAAAACTCAGCTGCCACCGTTCAAATGCAGATGTACAAGTGAATAAGCATCTCCCCCCAACTCCTCCCTGGGCTACAATGCTGTTTTATATTCTGCTGAAATCAGCTGAAGTGTGTCATACTGGCATAGAAAGAAAACAACAGGTGGTGATTTCAGATTTCCCAGGTGAGGACTGCAATCAGTTGATCAAACTGCAATTGCTTTCTACTCTGGGGTAAACAAAAATATATATGGTTTGTTCGTCGAGATGTTGTTTCACTGGGGTCCGGTTACTTCTGAGATCATCAGCTTAAAATACATCTCCTATAGAGGCAGATAATGCTGTCCTTTTGCCAAGGACATTCACGTAAGTCACAGTGTTCTGTGCATGCCTTGGCTGTAGAAGAATCATTTGATTTAACTCTTTGAGAAATATATCTATTTTGCTGACAACTCCTCCATTCTAGCATCTGTGCATCGTTTGTTTTACTTTATTCTTTTATTTGTCACTTTCTCATTAAACAGAGAATTTCTTATTAAAAAAAGGCAAAAAAAGCCTTGCTGATCAATTGCCAAAGAAAATACACAATAGACTTTTACTAAAGACTGTGATTTATTAATTTCAAATATAAGCAGTATTGAGCAACCTGTAATCTAATACTTTGGTTTGTTTATTTTGTTTTTTTTTGTTTAGTTAGCAGGTTTTTTTGTTTTGTATTTGGGTTTTTTGCTTGTTTTTTTGGGTTTTTTATGTTTTCCTTTTTCAAGTGATTGGTAGGCTGTGAAAAAGCTCTATCCATTTTCTTGATTAATACAGTTAAATATTACCTTTGTTTCTCCACCAGCATGAAAATTGACATAGACAAAATTTCGAAGTGAAGACAAGAATGACAAATATGTACAGTGTTTTTTGACAAAACTGTTGATGCTGGGCTGAAAGGAGGCATGAAATACCATCATAATATCAAAACTTTGTAGGAAGATGTTATTTTTTTTTTTTTTTTAATTTTGGGGGTTTTCTGTTTGCCTGTTTGTTTGGTTTCTAAATTTGTTTTATACTGTCAGAATGTCTGGAGCCTGAGTCTTTTTAGGAAAATGTCCAAATCTCACTAATACCTCTCCTGAATTTATAATCATAGCTTGAAATTGGTTGGAATTGTGAAGAAGGTCAGCAGAACAGAACACACTTCATTAAGTTTATATGAGTAAAAATAATCACACGGATCAAAATTTATTCCACCTTATTAATTCAGAATGTAATCAGATAAATATGGGCTTAACAGCTTCTTTGTTAACCCCAAATTCAGAAGGCTGATGTGAGTTCTGCTAGTAACTTGTTAGTATGGAGATATTATGAGTCATCTTCCCCATTGCAGGTTTTGTATGGCAATATTATAATGCAGTAATATCTTGCTAGGGAAAGAGGTGTTTATAATGTTAATTTAGTTCTCTTTAGTATCAGAACTTTGGAGGTAGTGACAAAATTATCAAGTTAATAGAACCTTAAAAGAACAAAGTAAATTATGACCTACAGTTCAAGCAATATCAATACTTCTGAAAATTAAAAAGGTAAGAGACAGGTAACTCCAGTCTGACAACCCACTCTGAGTATTTGGCAATGAAAGAAAATACAGAAGAAAAGCGAGAACTGCAAGTACAAAAAGACTATAGAGAAGTGATTTTCATGCAGCATTCCAAATTAAGGAATTAATCTCAGTGTTCCTCTTTATTTCAATATAATAGAACAATCAACTCACTTTCAAGAAAACTGATTTTTTTTTAATGAATGTTCAGGTATCAACAGTATGAAATTGTATCATTATTTTATCAAAGAGAAAATATTTGAAACTTCATTAGTCCTTCAGAGAAAATTATAAAATCCTTTAATTAAACACAAAGGCACTTGCTGCAATAACCTCTTGTGATAACTTCATGTGATCCAATCGACAGTCCTTTACATACACAGTTCTTTGTGTTGAATGCCCTTGTTCAGACAGGTAGCCTAGCAGTAGAAAATACCTTTCTGCACCTGTCAGCCAGTGTATGCATCCATCATTTGTGAAATATACTGTCTTCACTTTAGACAGAAAAATTCATTGTAAGAGTGTATTGAAACCATTGTGACTTGTTAGGTTGTTACAAGACTTACAGGAACAAAATATGGTATGTTGTGATGAATTATTTTTGCTTGTGGATACCAGAATATCCAGGCTGCCTGCTTGCAAAAACAATTCAGTCTTAAGTGTAATTCTCTGATGAAAGACAGTATGGGCTGGGTGTAGGACAGAAATGGATAGTAAAGCAGGAGGCAAAATGACTTCAGAAGGTCAACTGAGTAACTGGCTCACAATTCCAAGTGACGCCTCATAGGGATCAATAGCAGGATCAGTAGCATTCAGCAACTTTTATAAGAGCTAGCCTGCTCCCTCAATGACCCTGTTGAAGATACCAAGCTGGGGGAAGCTGCTGACACTGGAGTTTAGAATTGACCTGAACAACCTGAAGAAATGAGCCAATAGAAAGGTTCTGAAGATTATTAAATATAAATGCAAAGTCTTGCACCAGGAAAGAAAGGAGCCCCTGTGACAGTGCAGGATGGCGACTGGTTGGCTGGAAAGCCACATTTATAAAAAACACCCAGGCTCAACAATAAATTGAAAGAGTCAGGAATGTGCTCTTCTAGTAAAGAAGACCAAATACACCATGGGAAGAACCAGCAAGAATGAGCCTAGTGGGTCACAGCAACTCATTATTCCCTTCTAGCACTTGTGAGATTGCATTGGACTGATGATTCTGCCTTTGGGCTACCCATTCCAGGAAAGACATTAGCAGACTGGAGGGACTACCAGAGGAGTCCACCAATATCAGGAGCTGGAGCACATGAAGCAGAAGAAGATGAAGAAATTTAGTTTGCTCAACCTTACAAAGAGAAAGCTAACAGGGGGATCTTATATTGTCTTCAAACCTCTAAGGAAAGAGTGTGAAGAAGAGAGAGTTAAACTTTCCTCAGACTCTCACAGCAGAAGAATGGGATGCAACAGATGCAGGTTGGAACATGGAAAATTCTCTGTAAAACAAAAAGTCCAAGGGGTCACTCTAACAGTGATCAAAAACCATACAGCATTTCCTACAGATACTATGGAATATCCATCCTTTGGACACATTCAGAATTTAACCAGAAAAGGTCCTAAACAATGTTCTTTCGCTATAAGGGGTTTAAACTAGAAGTCTTTTGGAGGTACATTCTGAGTTTTAGAGAGGGAGACTGCATTTGCTGGTTCTGCATGTGAAAACTTGGGATGGTGGGAAAAAAGAGATATTTCTTCTCATAAGAACAAGAGAGATTTGAGTGAAGATGGTGAGGAGTCTTCAGAGATAGGGATTTAGAAATGCCAGGGCAATGAAGCTTTATCAAAAGTAAATGCTGTTTCTGTGAGCAGAAACCAGTCTCTGCTGTATTGAAATAACATATTTATGTACTGTAAGTGACTCAGTGGGGCATAGGATATTTTGGTTTTACTTTATGATTAATTTAATGAATTGCTTGTGAAGATCATACTTCTACATATTACAGAACTGCATTCTTAAAGCTCTTTTGGTGGGTTGCTCTTGGCATCTATAATTACTACAAATATTCTGAGAGCATGTCTCTTACATAAAGCAATACCATGTGTACACAAATATCCTACTCTTTGATGTGCCAAGTTCAATAACAACTAGTCTGCACATGATTCCATATGCATATACAGTTAATATCTGGGAAGTTGAAATCTCCCATAGGGATAAAGAAGATTTTAAAAAAATTAAGATACAATTGCAGTACATTGGAAAGGTACATACTTAACTTTCTTGTTCTCTAGTATTTTATTGCCGTCAGTCTTGGACATTATTTTTTTTTGCCTAAAATAGGCACCCAATGTCATCTGAGGCCTTTAGGCAAAATATTCACCAAGAGCTCACAGGTATGAGAGAAGACTTAGAGGAGACTCATATCTTTCTGAGCAGCAGCTTGAAACCTGAAAGACTTCCCCATAGTGCCCAAAGCTACTCCAAATAAATATACTCAGGCAGCTGACTCTCGCCCTTCCTCTTCTATACTTCAAATCTTGTTTAGATGTAAGTTCCTTAGAGGTCTTGGTCAGCTCTTTCAGCTATTCCTATTAGTCAAGGCAGTGGGAATGTCTGAGCCAGGAGATAAAGTTGCACATCTTTCCAGTGAGACCAACCCTGCTTTTGTCCATAGTAAGGTGGAAAATCTCAAAGGCAAGATAATAATGGCTTTCCAGAGAACATCCTGTAGCCTGTTGTTGCTGTCAGAGAAAATGCTTCTAACAAAATGGTGGGAGATGAGACTTCAGACTTAGTGTTTAACTGCACAATACAATAAAGGTATTTTGGAGTGTGAATATAAACTACATGGAAAATTTGAAGCAGCAGCTTATATTGAAGGGAAAAGCTTTTCCTTTTGATGAAAGATATGCTGATACCATAAGACAATAAATCCTGTATTATGACAATAGAAAAAGAAACACATTCCAAATCAATCATATACAAGTCTGAGGTATGCACTCTTGTAATGAACTAGATCTTAATTTGTCTCTCAAGCTCTTAAGGCTCTCAGGGTCAGAATAGCATTTAACATATGCAACAGAAGAAAAAGTACTGTGGAAAAGACAAATATAAGTGGAAGCTGACTCTTCTATTAAGCCCTTAGGGATTTTACACATTTCTTATATATTTTCTTTCAGTAACATTTGGATAAAACACATTAAAAAATAGGGAGAAGAAACCTAGCATTCCCTGTTACAGAAGTTTATCACTTGTCTTTCCCTTCCTTCTCTCATTTTTTCTTATTTTTATCCCTTGAAGTCCCTTGTAGTAGGATATTGTCTTTGTGAGCAGTATTCTATTTTTTTTTCTGTTTGATAAATATTTTCAACCTGAAATTCATGCTTTCTGGGCAATCAATGCCTAGCTAAAAGCTTTGTGTAAATATTATTTAACTGTTAATGAGAAAATATGACTGCTGTGTATCATATTGAACTCAAAGTTAGAACATATTGGTGTACTTTTTACAAGCCTATTACAGCCACTTTCTCAGGAAAAGGGGCCAGGAGCACAAAATCCTGAATGAATGCTGTGGTATGTTGATCTCAGCTGTCTGCAGACACACACCTGACTGCTCTCTCACTTCCCCTTCTCATCAGAAAAAAAGGAAGAAAATAAGAGGAGAAAGATTTAGAGTTGAGATAAAGACAGGGAGACCACTTATTACCACTTAGGGAAAAAGAAATTGACTTGATAAAAATGTATTTAATTTATTGTTACTTAAAATAGATTGGATAGTGAGAAACAAGGACAAAAATTAAAACAGCACCTTTTCTCCCTGCACACCTTAGCCAGGATCAGTTAGAATTTTGTTCTTCACCACTTCACCTTTCCATTCCTCCAAGATAAGAGGAACAAAGGGAACCAGGAGTTGCAATCAGTACATAATGGTTCATATCTGCCAGTCATTATTCTTCCTACTTTTCCCTAGTTCCAATGTGGGTTCTGCAGGGGAATAAGGCCAGTCTGACTAAACAAAGAGCTTTGGCTTGAACTCAGGATAAAAAAGAGAATGTATCACCTTTGGACAAAGAGCAGGCAACCTGGGAGGACTATAAGGATGTCATGAATTTATATAAACTTAGAAGGTCCAAAGCCCAGCAAGAATTTTCTTTGGCCATTGTCATAAAAGACAACGATAAACGTTTCTACAAACACATCTGCAACAAAAGCACAGCTAGGGAGTATCTTCATCATTTACTGTCTGCTTGGGGAAACACTATCACTATAAAGGATGAGGAAAAGGCTTACAAACTTAATACCTTCTTTGCCTCAGTCTTTAAGAGCAGGACTAATTGTCCTTAGGGTATGCAGCCTCATGAGCTGGAAGAAAGGAACAAGGAGCAGAATGAAGCTCCTATAATCCAAGGGGACATGCTACACCACTTAGACACACAAAAGTCCATAGAGTCACATGAGATCCGCCCAGGAGTACTTGAGAAGCTGCAAAAGTGATCACTAAACCACACTCCATCATTTAGCAGCACTTCTGGTTAACTGGAGAGGTCCCAGCTGACTGGAAGTTAGCAAATGTTAGACCTGTCTACAAGGGTTAGAAGGAGGATTGATCTGACCTATTGGCCGCAGTGCCAGGGAAGATCACTGAGCAGACCATCTTGAGTGCCATCACGCGGCACACGCACAGCAGTCAGGGGATCAGGCCCAGCCGGCATGTGTTTATGGAAGGCTCATCCTGCTTGACCAGACTGATCTTCTTCCATGAGAGGTTTACCTACTTAGTGGCTGAGGGAAAGGTTATGGATATTGTCTGCCCAGACTTTACTAAAATTTTTGACTCCCTTTCCCATAGTTTGGACTGGAAAAACTGTCTACACATGGCTTGGATGTTCATATTCTTCAATGGATAAAAAGCAGGCCTGATGTCCAGAGAAGGATCTGGGGGTGCTGGTTGGCAGTCACTGGACATGAACTAACGCAGTGGCCAAAAAGGCCAGAGGCATCCTTGCCTGTATCAGGAACAGTGTGCCCAGCAGGGCCAAGGCAGGGATCACCCCCCTGTAGCTGGCACTGGTGAGGCCACACCTTGAATCCTGAGTTCTGGGCCCCACAGTGCAAGGGGGACATGAAGGGCCTGGAGCACAAATAGAGTGAGGAGCAGCTGACGGACCTGGACGTGCTTATACCAGAGAAAAGGAGACTCAGTGAGGATCTTCTCACTCTCTACAACTACCTGAAAGGAGGTTGTAGCCACATGGATGTTGATCTCTTCTCCCACATAACCAGTGACAGGAGCAGAGAAAATGGCCTTAAGTTGTACCAGGGGAGGTTTAGAGTGCATAGTAGGAAAAATTTCTTCATGAAAAGTTATTAAAAATTGGAATAAGTGGATAGTCAGGCATTCCAGAAGTGATGGTATCACTATCCCTGGAAGTGTTCAAAAGGTTTGTGGATATGGTTTAGTGGTCAACAAGACAGTGCTGGGTTGGACTCGATGATCTTAGAGGTCTTTTCCAACCTAAACAATTCTATCCTATAATTCTGTATAGTATGTGGATTTCACTCTTATGTGCAGATTCTAAATATTTCTCATAGATTCAAAGTTTACTTCATAAATCTCTTCATTCTTATCAAATGCTACCTCACTTCAGGAGCCAGATGAAGGTAGAATCCTAAATTCATCACTGAAAATTATGTCTCCTTCTTGAATCTCAGTTTTTGGATCCCTTGGTATACAAATAATAAAGTGATGGACATTTCTGAAATCGTAGCTGACAGACCTGCAGTGACTTGGGAAATCAAATTTTCAGTTTGCGCTGCTTCAAATATATCAAGTAATCAGCTTATTCCTTCTGAAGAAAATCTTAGAGGTCTCATACACAAGTGATTTATTCACTGGACCAAAGACCTGATGTTGCTTTCCACAGCAACAATTCAACAATTCAATTCTGAATTCTTGACTTAGTTTGATTTGCTTCAACCTGAGAGGACTGTAAATCCCTAGCTTACTCTATAGAATATGCAATTTTGTTAAGTATTCTCTGAATATCACAGAATAAGATAAGATGCATAAAGATTTCCTCTTTTTCTCTGCCTTAGACGTTCCTTGTGAAGTGTATGAAATGTTTGTGTCAACACAATAAGTAAGGGCTGAAGTAAAACTCCATCTGTCATTGTCTCTTTTGACATTAAGAGTTCATTGAGACACTTCCTAAGGGCTTTCTATACAGATACATCCAGACACCTTTATGCAGTATTTCTAGATGATTAAGATTCTCTATGAATTTGTGCCTACTTTGTCCTTCTCTCTGCACTTCCAGTGTTCAGGCTGCCTTTTATGCTACTATCTACTCTTTGACAGGTGATGCAACTTAACTTGCAAAACAAGTTATTTACCCCAAAAATAACAGCCCAATTATAACTCCAAAAGTTGAAACTCATAAAAAATAGGTAGTTCTGGATGTGAATGTGTTTTCTCCATAATGCTTTCCTTTTTTTTTTTTATGAACAACTTTCATTTAAAGTCTACACTTTCTGCAAATATCAACTATAACTTTCTCATCTGAAAAATAGCTGACAAATTAGCAGTTAAAGTGTCATATACTTCAGAGAACACATGGCAGTTATTAAAATTCATAAGAACTTCACAGTGGTCACAGATCATGTGTCTTTCATCTATGCAGTGCTCTGCACATTTTTCATCAGACATTAAGAGAAGCGTTTCTTCATTCCTCTCCACTCAGAGCATGTGCTTTCTACCTGACTTCTGGAAAATGATCCTGCATAGGCTGCTGTGACTCATTGTAAAGCTCAGTGGGGACATGAGGCAAAAATTGAACTTATAGCATGCTCTGAGTTCTTAATGAACTAGCAGTAACAGCCTGTGTGCTTATCAAAGTGTGATGTTTTCTCTTCCCGGCTTAATCAATTTGCGTGTTAATGTTCCTTGCTGACCTGCCAACCTAGCATCTGTCTGGTACATTCACTTTCCATTGCAATAATCTAATCTATAAGTACAAAAGTATAAAAGGCCATTGAAAACCTGACACAAAGGGAATTTACATTAGATTTTTATACAATGCAAAAGTAAAATAGTAGTAGCTGAGAGTGAAGGCAACAAAATACTGCATCAGTAAAAAGCGTCTATTTAGTATTCTGCAGTAGTATACCACAGTGGATACCTGCTTTGGTGGTTTATAAATCTGCTGACATTAGGTCTGTCTGGTGTCATGTGTGTATCAGATTAATCATGTTTTAGTTTCACAGACCTTTTTATTACATCATGTAATTATCTCCAGGAGGAATATTTTATTGCTAGTTTCATCTATGTAAAGGAAAATTTTGATACCAAGGCTATACTACTGAAAATATTAATTTCTCTTTTGAAAGAGGTAGGAAAAGAAGATACAAGTATTTCTTTTAGTAATTTTTTTGTTCTTGTCATTTGAAGCATATGACTAATGAAGCTCTCATTCTTTTAGTTTATCTGGAAATATTTGGCTGAGTGTATTGCATCAGCAAGAATATCAACACTTCATAATCACCAGTGACTCTCCTAAAAAGGATGTTTTGTACTGATTTCTGCAATCTGAATTAGTAACATTTTTATTATGCATGGTTTCATTATTTTTGTGAGATTTTCCCCAATGCATTCTTCAACTATTATCAATTTCAGAATGAATTGAATTGACATGAATACGCATTGCTCATTTACAAGCATTGAAGAAAAATATTTATAGAATTATTTCTCCCTGCTTTTCCCTTGCCTTGTATGTTTGCCTTAGTTTTCNAGTGCTCATTTTCTAATGGTTTTCTCTTTGCTGGCATTAAAATATTTCCTCATAGAAGACTTTGGAAAATCTTACATTCAGTTATACCAGCCCTCGTGTCCTCTTCAGATTTTTTTTTCATACAAAGTCCATTCTTAATTGATATTTAATTTGCCTCTTAGCATCTAATTTTCTTCTGTTGTATTTATATTTTTAATTGCTGCCTTCACTTTAGAACTGAAACAGGATTGGATTTTAGGCAAATTAGCATAAATATATATATGCTTTATGTTCTATTAAAATTAATTTGTATTTCTTTTTCCCTACAAAAGAGAAAAAGATCATGCCTGTAGAAAGAGAGCTTACAGCCATTGTCTTTCAGATATAATTTTAATATGCATTTGTGAACCAACTAGTGAAAATAATTTTTGATTAATTAATAGAGGAAGTTTAGGAAAATATAAACAAAACCACATTCCTATATTGGAGTACCCTGTTGCATATTGAGGCATAAATAAGTGTGGCATAAATAAGTGTAGTTTTGCTTTAGCTACTGAAAAATAAACTATAACAGGAAAATCAGTAGGTCATCAGAAAGGAGCTCTCTTTTTTTCTCCTTATGTTTGTATTTTTTTTCTAAATATGCATGCTAAATAAAAAAAGTATATATAAGGGGTATAATCGGTCTTTGCAGGACTTCACGATTAAATACAGGGAATTTATGCTAAATGCATAATGTCTATTATCTGTACTCTGAACCCTCACTGGACTTTTATTAAGGAGCAATTAAGTAGAGATTAGAGGGAATAAAATGTGAAAGATGTTGTGGCTAAAAATATTTGACCCTCTTCCATGGAAATGCAAAAGCTAGCTGAGGACAAAAAGTTACTGGGCAACCTAGGAAAAAGGATTTATGGTTATCTAAAGATAAAGATTTAAGGAATCCCACAGCAATTATTTTTTAAGCAAACTGAAATGCTGAATTGTCAAAGAGGTCAATACTGATAAAACCTCCCACTAATTGTGCATAATTTTACTGATGTTGACAGTCAATATCAAAGGAAATTTTCCTATTAGTAGAATTTTTACATTTTATGTCTATGAGTATATCATTTATGTATCCAAAGCATCCCATTTCTGAATATACTTCTAGCTGCAAGTCTTAAATATATAATACATAAAATATTTGTAGATTAAACATTTCATTTTTTTAAGAAACAGTTGCTCCTCCTAGCAGCAGTAAACTGCTCCGTGTTTTAATACTAGCTATGAATTTAACAAAATAGGCAAAATAACATCACAGAGAGAAAACTGATTTACCATCTACCACAACTCACAAAAAAAAGCAGTATTATTAGAAGAAGCCTCTGTAAACCATGTAGACCAAAATCCTGCTTGGACATGGATATGTTTGAGTTACACAAGGCTGCTTAAAGCCATGCCTTGTTTAGTTCTGAAAATCTCCAGGTAAACTTCTCTTAATGTTTATTCATTCTTTTGTTTTACATAGCTGTGTATCATCATTTCAATTGTGCCAACTATGACCATTATCTCTCCTCCTTTTATTGTGCTTCTCTGAGAAGAACCTGGCTTTGTATCTTTCTGAGATGAACACCTGCAGTGAGATCTGTTTTTTCCTAGTCTGTCTCCATATGTGTGACGCTTGAGACAAACCCCTCTCACATTACTTTCTCAGCACTTATGGAATTCCCTCTTTTCATCTCTTCCCTGATTTATTTTCCTCTTCTACTAGTTTTCTACTTCTTTGCTTATCCATGGGCTAACTTAATGTCATCATCTAGTATTCCAAAGCATAAAGTAAAACCTCACAATAATTCAAAAAAAGCCCTGTGCAGGCAAGTATATGTCAAATTGATCACCTATTAAATTAGTTTAGGGTTCAAAGTACTATATGTGCCTATGCATTAACTAGAGCACAGGAAACATGCTGTTGCCTGAACTAAGACAAGATAGGGCAAGTAAGAACTACCTGTTTTAGAGTAGGAATTCAGACCAAAAAAAGCCATTCAAGGAGGAAAAAACAATTAAATAGGAAGACAGATTTTGCAGACAACGGCAGACAATGGCAGACAATTGCAGACAATTGCAACAATTGCCTTTATTAAAGGGAAATGTCTAAGCCAAGATTTCCTTGTTCTCATATTTATTCACATATAAAATTCAATATCATAGAAGAAAGTTTTATCATTCCAAATGATATAACTCAACTTTTACCAAATGGTAAGCATAAAGAAGATATGAGAACATGACATGAAGAAGATATCAAGAACAATAGGAAACAGAACAATAGAAACTACACCTTAGACTCAATCTAAATTATGCCCAGGCAACCTCTCACTGGATAATAGGCTAAAAGTCCGTGTTGCTGGTATGTACCTCTGGAATATTTCCTAAACATGAACAACAGCGAATGATTCTTGTTTCTTAAAATCACCCTTAAAACCTTTTTAAAATATAATCTCATGTGCATGAAATTAATAGTATGTTAACAGAGAGAGGAGTTGGAAATATAGTGCATTAATTTTATTTTTGCAGTAACAGCTTTTTTAATTTATTGCAAGTAATATTCACCTTAAGTCATGTAACTCCTTGTTAGGAATGCAGTTTGTGGGTGGCATTAATAATGCAAATAGCCAAACCAGTCTTTGATATGCAGGCACTCAAACTTCTTGCTTCATTGCACCCATTTCAACAAGAATATTATTCACAGAGAAGTTCTGAGCAATTTCCTATTTTAAAGCATGATGATTAGACATCTTTCAACTGTGTAGTTACTATACATTAGTCTTTAGACTTCCTTAAATTGTGTCAAAGTTAAATAGTGACTTTTTTGCTCTTTACTGTTGGAAAAACTATAAAATAACTAGTAATAAAAACAACAATATATTAATAACAAATATTTGTATCTATCATGAAATAATTTATTAATTCCAGTTCTTAAGGTACTTTCCTATCCTTTAAATGGTAAATGTATGTAAAAGGAAGAAAATATCCACTTAATTTAAAATAAAAATAATGAACTTTATTTCTGGTTTCTAAAGCAAAGAAAGTTTTGCCTGTGTCTCTTTTTAAAGTTAATATTATTTTGCTGACATCACTGAGCTGAAAAATTATTTAAGAAACACAAATGTTGAAAAATGTTGTTTGTATTTACCTAAGTTTTCATTATTATCTGAACAAGTCTTGATTAGCTTGTTTCTCTTCTTTGAATTGCTACTGAAGTTGGTGGAATTATAACTGTGAGGTGACTTTCAGAATCAAAACCAATTTGGAGTGAAATTCGTCCCTGTCTTTCTTCCAGCCAAAATCTTTTGCTTGCCTTACTAGCGCATCCTGTCCAGCTGTGAAGGAGATAAAAAACAACTTATGAAATAAAATATGACTAAAACCAAAGAAATAGTCTTCATATTAGAGACATGTAGACTAACACACTCTACACATGATTTACCTATATTTTATTTTGAAGACAAAGTAGCACAGAAATGTCTCCAGTGAGAGAGGAGACGACAGCTTTCATTGGTATCTCTTTAAGTATCAGGCAAGAGAATGAATTTCACATGAAAATTATCTGCTGGTTTTTTCAACTACTAGCTTTCCAACTATTTCTAGGAAAGCTTGTCTCCTTGTGATCCTATTTTGAAAAAATACATATAATATCTGGGTACTTTCTTCCTCACAGATTATACTACAATCTTGATATTGTCAGGTTTTTTCCTCTTGTAAAATCTTCACAGACTGGTTTTATCTGCATGAAGTATCATAGTATTTTGACCAAATTACAGACAATGATTTCTCTCTTCTTAAAAAAGTCTTGTTAAAATAGAATTATTATTTTTAATCACATTATTCCATTTAAAAAATAGTCCTCAACAAAAAAATAATTTATTTCTTTTTAAGGTTTTTTTACCCATAAAAATGTAATTTAGAAGGGAAGGAAAAAATAACTCCTAACCTAATAAGGAAATACTCTTACAAGTCTTACTGCATATTTTTCATTACTTTAAGAGACAGAAAACGGGTTAAAGAACATGAGAACAAGAAACTGACCTTTTATAGGAACAGACAAATATAAGTTTATCTCGGCAGAGAATGTTCTCCCTTAATCTTATTTTCAATCCTGACTTAATCAGTTGTCTCTACAATGAAAAGATACCAGATTTCCACACCACAATCACATCATGACCTAATACCATCTCATGGAACCATCCCTTGGATGTGCAAGATCCCATATTCCATTATGAAACAGTCTCAGTTCAGAAGGCTGAATTTAAAAGAGGGTAAGATAAAAAACACAAATAAGGTGCAAGCCTAACAAGTTTTCAGAATCCTGTTTTTCTGTGGCTAGACAGACAAAATCTTGCCTACCCGAAATGTGATATGAGGAGTATGTGACCCTACATTCACTTGTGACCCAAACAGGGCTCCAGTTATCTCTTAACCTCATATGGAATTCTGTGCAAGGCTAAGGTCTTGTTCTATTTTCTATATGAGCAATACAATTTTCTACTTTCCCTTTTATATTTTTTATATAAATAGCAATTTATATATAAGCAAAGTAGGATAGTTTTAGATTTTCAAATACTATGTGAATGCTGAGAATTTTAAGTGTTATAAAAGGCAGTCCAAAAAAATTAAACCTTTGATATTGCTAAATCAATGCTGTGTTTAATTCACCTTCAGCATTTTTAGAGGCTTCCACTCACACAACTCCTCCTCTCCCAAAACAATGGCATTAGAGAAACAATCAGTACTGGGAGACCATAAAATGAATGCCTTCAATGTTTGTGAATGATGTCTTCTGGAAAAAGATACCTCAGAATGAAGCTATTTAATTAAGGCTACATCCGAATCTGAGATTCTGACAAAAGTCTTACATGTGCAGAGTCTATGTATTTTTAATAGACTGATCATTAAAATTTCAAACCTGTTTCATTACTGTACTGCATGAGTGTTGTGTCTAAAAAATTACTGAGTCGTGCTTAATTGATGATTGTCCAGTAATTAGACCAAACAAGCCTATTTTCCTTGGCTTTGTTATTTGCCTTGCAGGAGAAAGGGAAAAAGTTATTTACATGTCTGAAACTGAGACCCTTGCAAGAATCTTCCTCTTTCCATTAACTATGTGGGATTTTACTGTAAGCATTTATCTTTGTATCCACTTAGATGACTAAATGTGGTCTAGTGCTAACTATATCAATATATTTCCCCAAAATGAATGCAGTTGTGCCAAAGTGCAACTGTCATTCCCACTTGTAGACTGCTGAAGTTTCAATGACAACTTGGAGGTGGGATGGGGGTAAAACTTATTTTGAAGATTCTGATTTCACCTCTTTTAATTTTTCTAAACAAATGAAATGTTTCTTCATAAATCCATTTCTCATATCGAACAAAATTTAATTCTGGTTTTTGTAGCATTAGGCATAAGCATAAGCAAATTGCATCCAGGAATTTCTGCTTCATTGTGATTAAAACTAATTCAAACTGTTAAATAAGTGTTTTTGGTATGTGGGCATTCGTAGCTCTCTTGATATTTCTGTGTTTTGTTTGAGGCCTTTGCCACATCACCTACCATGAAGAAATCTTTAATTTCATTCAAGACCTCTATTAATGGTCACTATAGCCTCATAAGAATCATCGGAGATTAACATTTTGACTTAGTAAGAAACTCTCTTAAGTGCTTGTACATTGCTTAGAGTACTGTAGCCAGGATTCCAATTTCTGCTTCTGAGTCACTGTAACAGAAGGAATAAGGAATATCTGTTCATGTCACAAAGGCCTGACATACAGTTTTAACTGCTTCTGCATTTCCTAACCCTGGGTATCTCCAGAACTGACAGTGTCCAAATTTTCTCCTGGTGTTAGAGACCTGAACAGAAAAAAACATTCTTAGCTATCACAGAGCCTTCTTTCTTTACACATGGCTGTTTTCTTGCCTAACCAGGAAATCTGGATAATTCATAAAATGTTTATATAAGCACTGAAGTTTTAGAATCTTATGGTAATTCAACTGCCAAAATCTTTGAAGCTCAGCTGTGACTGTAGGGGCTTAAGTAAGTCCACAGTCTGTAAACTGCTTGTGTTAATAAAGCCAAGTCATTAATTACACTGTCTGTATGAGGGGCTTCCAATTAAATCCACACTGTATTTTCTGCATTAATGGCATTGACTTTGAAAGCTGACTATTCAGCTAGGGGCTGGAGAAGGTGGATTCATCTGAATCAGATAATAGAAACCCAACTGACTGGATTTAACCTATAGCAGACAGATTTACACATTCCTATCCACATTTTTCATGTCTAATTGCTTTTGCAGACATCTGAAGTGACTTTGGCACTAGGGGTAGGAAACCTGATGGGGTTGACTACTTTGATCCTAGATGTAGGTATCAACTGACCAAACTGACAACTATTCAATATATATTTCTTCAGTTTACTTAAAGTATTGAACAATATCTAAAAGCCATATTTGAGAATACGAATGCTAGAGTTTTGTCTTCTATTGACTTTAAAACTTTTCAGAAATGTCTAGAGGTAGCTGTATCTCTAAACTTCAGAGTAATAATCCTGGGATACAGTTACCCCCACTTATTTATGAGGTCTTCTGAATGGAATCTGAGGGCCTAAAAGAGAGCAGCAATAAGTGTGCAAAACCATTTCCAAACAAGGAAATGGTTTTTAGACTTTCTTTTAGACTCACCTTGTCCCAGGAAATTGCAAATATCGAGTATAAGAGAAATTTTATCTTTATTAGTCTATATTGGAACTGAACTTCTTTAGCTAGAACATAATAAATATATGCTAGCTGTGAGATTAAAAATAGTAATATAATCCTGCAGCAAATCAGGATCCTGGCAACAGAGGAACTGAAAAATGGAAACAGTTTACTTTAGAGAATAGAAAACTTGTAAACAAGAAAGTTATTTGTTAAGTAACTTAAGATCTTTGTAATAGTTAAGTGTAGATTGTGATTTGGATTGCACACAATGTCCACTGATAACACTTTAAGTCTGTGGTGATTTGACCCTGTTTGCGTGCCAGCTGCCCACCAAAGCCACTCTAATGTGCCCCTCCTCAGCCGGACAGGGGAGTGAAAATACAAGTAAAGGCTCATGGTTTGAGACAAGGGCAGAGAGAGATGACTCACCAATCGCCATCACAAATAAACTTAAAGACTTAACTCAGAGAAATTAGTTCAAATTATTTATAATCAAATCAAAGTAGGATAACAAAAAATAGAAAACAAATAATAAAACCCCCACCTTTTCTCCAACCCTCTCTTCTTCTTGGATTCAACTTGACTCCCAATTTTCTCTCCCTCTTACCCTCAGTGGCACAGGGGGATAGGGAGTAGGGTTGCAGTAAGCTCATGCCACATCATCTCTGCTGCTCCTTCTTCCACAGGAAGAGGGCTCCTCACACTCTTCCCTGCATCACCTGTAGGCTCCCTCCCACAGGAGACAGTCCTCCATGAACTCTATGAGGTCTTCCCACAGGCTACAGTTCTTCATTAATTAGTCCAGCATGGGTCCCTTCCACGAGATGCAGTCCTTCAGGAGCGTATTCCTTCAGCACGGTCCCCACAGTCTCACAAGTGCTGCCAGAAAACCTTCCACAGCATGGCTCCTCTCCTCAGGAGGCCGAGGTTCTGCCAGGAATCTGCTTCAGCATAGTCTTCCTATGGATCGCAGCCTGCTTTGGGCATCCATCTGCTCTGGTCCGTGGTCCTGCATGGACTGCAGGTGGATACCTGCTTCCCCAGGGACCTCCATGGGCTGCACGGGACAGCTTCCCCCACCACGGTCTTTGCCACGGGAATCTCAGCTACAGTTCCTGGAGCACCTCCTGCTTCTCTTTATGCACTGGCCTTGGTGACTGCAGGGTTGTTTCTCTCTCATATTCTCTCCTCTTTCCTCTGACTGAAACTGCCACTGCACAGTGACTTCTTTCCCAGTTTTAAATCTGTAATGCCAGGGGCACTACCAGCATTGCTGATGGGCTGGTCCTTTTCTAGCAGCGAGTCCATCTTGATGCTGGGTGGCATTAGCTCTGTGGGACACAGGAAGCTTTCTAGAAGTTTCTGACAGGAGCCACCCCTGTAGTCCCCCACTACTGAAACCTTGCACATAAAACCACTACAATGTTGTTAATAATAACAGCATTTATCTATGACATACAACTGTGTGAATGAGCTGTAAACAGCTTCATTATTGATTAACCTTTTTTTTTAATTAGACTGTTGGGTTTTAATTTTTTTTGCTGTTTTTTTCCTCCTTTTTTGAGGGAAAAAGCCTTGCAAATATTTTTAGACTCTATTTGATTCCCAAGTAGGAAGAAAGATTATAAAATGCAGCCAAATTATTTGAGTCCTCTGCTTTTAAAATGCCTTTCTATTCTGTAGGATAGATTGCATTAAATAAAAACACATTTACATAGATGAGGGCATGTATCTGAGGCCACAAGAATCCAGGTGTCTGAATTTGATCTTGTCTTTTACATTTTTTCCTGTTATTCCATGTCTTGTGTGTATGAATGGAAATAAATGGCTGAAATGGAAATGGAAGCTAGAATCTTAATCAAGACACAGGGATCTCATTCTCTTTTAACTCCTTCAACACTGTATAGGCTGTTACCATGCTCATGGTTATTGTAATATTTGCAAATGGCTAATTTGTTGTCTCAGCTGTTTGTTCTTGACAGTTGAACAATCAGACAAATAGTATGCAGGTTTTTATCCATTGACCTTTTTCTTCTGCCTCCCTAAGAACTTCAGATAAAAGAATATCTTTTCACTTTCACAAAAAATGACAGAAACTCACACGGTGCTTATACATAACAAACACTAATATTTTTTAAAGCAGTACATGAGGAATTGCCTTTCTGCAGCTTCTGTTTCAGTCAATGCATTATAGTTTCAGACCTCATCTTAGAGTAAATGTACTGCAGATTGAGTCTCTAGCCACAAGGCTGTAAAAAAACTCACCAAAACAAAAATTTTTTTAGTCATCACAAAACTGAATATGGTAAGAGCTTCTCTGATCCAATGTAAGCATCGTGTTTGACTTTGAAAAATTACTCCACAAAATGAGAACTTTGTATGTCTTTCTGAAAGAAGTTCTGCCTCTAAGAACAGAAAACTGTTGACTTTTCTTTGCAGTGTCAGTTGATAGCTACAAATTTTGGTTTTTTAGTATAGCCTTTTCATGATTGAAATTAAGTGTGTTAAAAAAGGAGGAGGGCTTTAGTTTTTCCTTATAGGATATGTTGGAATTGCATTGCTTTCAGTTGAGATATTATCTGATTTTCAAAAAATTCTTTTCCTGTTCCTTCTCGGAGTTTTCCAGGGATTTTCAAAGCATTTTCTTTACCTCTTGCAGAGATCAATAAAGCCTGGAATCCAGAAACTCAATGAAATATGAAAAAGGAAAACTAGGCATTCCTCTATTTTTCTTCCCTAAAAATCTTATCCTAAAAAAAAAATGTATCTTGTATTATTTTAGCTTTTCTTTCTTCTTCTTCTCACCATAAGACTTAGAAGATTCTATTGGGGCTTTTCTGACTTTGAAGAGAAAGCACAGGAAAATAAGCAGGGCCAACAGGATGTGAACATCCTCTCCCAGCTTTGTCTTAATTCCTTGGTCCTAAATAAGTCTGACTGTCTTAGAGCACATATCTATGTGAATAGATGCAGGCAGAATCAAGATCACCTGCCAACCACTTCATTCTGAGCTGTCTGAACTGCTTGTGCATGTAAAACTTATCAGTGCAGCCAGCAAGTGATGTTTCTCCCCGACTGATGGGCAGCTCTGCCCTGAGCAGCATGAACGGGGTTCAAGGATACATGCACTTACCCATCTTGCATTCAACAGGCTTTGATTTCTCCTGCTTCATCCAGTGGAAATTATCTGCACTGCTTCAAGACTGGCTTCAGTTTTTCATTAACGGGAATGACTAGGCTTGTGCATATTTAGGGGTTTGAAAACTCTTTTGAGAACCCGTAATTAAAAAATCGCAAACGATTTTCACAGGAAGAGGACTGGGGGGAGAAGGGGGACTAAACCAGGTCTTTACACCACCATACTGATAATTTTTCATGTCAGTGCAATTTTTGTGTGTGTTTGATTGTGATTGCCTGTGTTTGACGTTGCAACAAGGAAAATTGAAATTAAATCTTCAATTAAATGAACTTCAAGCAGAAATTGATTTTTTTTCTTTAATTAACCTATTCCTTAGGAAAATAGGGCCTTTGCAAATCAAACACAACAGGATTTGAAGAGCATCAAAAGACATCAAATGTTGTCTTTTCATGGCTATAATTTCCAAACTGTTGGTGCTCTTTTGAACTTCCCTGGAAATGAGGAAGTAGACTAATTTGCTATCATTGTTTCTTTACAGAGTATTTAGCTTTATACTGTTCACTAAACAGGGCAATTACAACACTAATCTTTACAGGAAGCAAATGATGTAGATCTATTTAGAAAGTGCTTGTTTCAACATTAATATCTAAAATAACTATTAATGATCTCCAGTGAAAAGGATTTTTTTATTATTTTCCCGTTTAAATCTTGACAATATTTTTCAACATGTATATCAAGGGGACTCTCATGAACTGTAATATTTCAAGCTCAGAAGATATTGCAAAACTCATTTATTTTTGTTTTAAATATTTAGCTATTAGGCATAATAACTTAAATGCAGAAATTAAACATTAAATTGATGGTTTTAATCATCTAGGTAAAAAAAAGAGAACAAACAGTTTGCTGCAGTGCTTGCACGTGGGCATGTATTTCTTCTATATGACACAGCTCCTGAAGGGCCTCTGGGAAATTCCATCTTGCTGTGCTACAAATGAAATGTCCTCTTGTAGTATACTGCACCACACTTCAGCAGCAGGCATCTTCCCAATGTCCTTCAAAATATAAAAAAACCGCAGCAATGATGTGCCCGAGGGGAAACCTGGGAAGCTCTTGTTAAAATTCCATCACCAAATTAAGTGGAAGCTTGGAGTGATTTTCCATCTTCTGATGCATATTTCAAGTTCTTGCGGAATGTGAAACCATCTCTTTCAGAGAGAAATTATTTCTAGAGTTTTATTACAATTACCTTGGAAGAGAAAATATTTTTCCTGTTTGATAGGGCTGCACTGCACCAAAAATCAGGCTAAAATATCTATCTACAGGGTTTCTTACATTGCCTTGATACTGTACCTGTTGGAAATTATACATTTTTATACAATACCATTGCATTTTTTCTTTTTTTAATCAGCTCTTAATAATTGTGGTCATTAAAATAAATTTCATTGAAATTGATAATTAGCTTGTGCATTCCTGTAATAACTTTGAAATACTAGCACACATATTTTAAATTAAAAAAAAACCAAACCAACAAGCAAAATAATTAGTTCTATTACAACATTAGATAGTCATCTTATGTTCCCAGTTGTTATGGGGAAATGGAATGCATAAGTTCTCATTATGTCTTTTAAATGAAGAATACAGTAGCTAATGGTTTTAGAACAAAAGGGATTCCTTTGAGGGAAGGACAATGATGGTGACTATTTTTTCCTAATCTATATTGCACCTAAATTTAAATTTGTTATGTAGAATGTCATATATTCCATCAGGTTCTTGTAGACAGATGATTAAAAAAACTTATTGAAACATCTTTTGTTTATTGTGTGAAGAAAAAAAAATCTAATTAATTTCCAGAGTCATAAGGAAAAGGAAATATTTTTAAGACTTTTGAATAGCTAAAATCATAAAGAAAAAAAATATTTACATAACAATGGAAAAATTAATAGCTACCCTACCTAATGAAATCATTGTGGTCAGAGGTAATCTCTGTAAAATGTCTGACATAACCTCACTGCTCAGAGCAGGGTCACCACATATGCAGTTCAATTTTGAATGTATATGACATCTTTCCAGCACCTTTCCTCATCGGATATGTAAACAAATAATGTCCATCACTCCCTTGGTTCTCAGAGCGTTCTCCAGAGCAAATAAACCAAACTCTTTCCTCCTTTCCTCATATTAAAAAAATCTTCCAAGCTCTTGTTCATTCTTATGGCTCTTTCCTGTATGCACCACAGTATGTGCCAGTTTAGCTTTTGGTGGCGAGGACAGAATTGGACCCCATATTCCCACTGTGTCCCACCAGAGAAGAGGAGAGGGGAAGGATGCTCTCCCTCAGACTGCTGGCAATGGTTTTTCACAATCCGGCCCAGAAGGTTGTTGGAATTCTTTTGCAGGGACACATTGGTTCCTCATGAGCATCTTGGAGTCCACCTGGAGATCAGGGCCTTCTCTGCAAAGCTGCTTCCCATACAGTTTCACTCTGTGCTGGTGCACAAAGTTGTTTTCTAATGGCAGGGCTATGCGTTTCTCACTGTTGAAGCTCATCTGGTCCATTTCTTCACTCTGTCCAGGTCCCTCTGCATGGGAATCTTCCTATTTAGTATATCAGTCACTACTCTGAGTTTTATGGTGCCTGGAAACTTGCTGAAAGTGTACTTTGGCACCCTGCCATGTAGGTTGTTAGTGAAGGTATTCAGCCCTGCTGAACACAGTATTGGTCCCTGGGAAACACCAGCAGTTACTGGCCTCCAGATGGAGCTCATGCCGCTGATCACAATGGTCTGAGCCCAGAAATTCAGGCAGTTTTCAGTGCACCTCGCTGTCCACTTAGTGGAATTTTATGTGAGACAATGTCAAAAGCCTTGCTCAGTTGAGAAAAACAAGCAGGGCTCCCCACATACTGGTTTTGCCTGAAACTGAGGACATTTTCTTCACAACAGTCCTCATGGCACTATATTTTGTTAACTAAAGCTCAAATGATGCTTTAGCTATTGCTGTGCAGTTCTTTCACAGTGTCAAGGACTTCTCTGTTTCTCATCCTGCTCCCTCAGCAAGTAGATTGGGGGTGCACAAGAAATTGAGACAGCTGACCCAAATTGACCAAAGAGATATTTCATACTGTAAGATGTTGTGCTCAGCAATAAAAATGGGAAGGCACTGGCAGAAAGAGAGTTTTTCTAAAACTGCCATTGCTCAGAGACCGGCTAGACATTGATCTGCTGGCTGTGAGCAAGAGCATTTACATCACTTACCAAAGTTTTGTTTTGTTATGTTTTTCTTTCACTGGTGAGTTTTCTTTTTGTCCTTTCAGTTCTCTCAGCCCTCTGACTAAAGGGCAGGGATGTTCATGTAAGAGGGAGCTGTGTGGAGTTTGGTCACTGCAGGGGTTAACCCACCACACCACCTCACTCACTGAGCAAGTCATGCTGCTGTAGGGAGCAACAGGTTTGGTCAGGTATGATTTCCCCTTTGCCAGTCCATGTTGACTACTCCCAATTATTGTCTTGTTTTTAATGCACTTGGAAATTTTTTTCAGGATTATTTACTCCACCATGTTCACAGGGACTCAGGTGAGGTGATCATTCTGTAATTCCTTGGATTGTCTCAAATTTCAGATCTTGAGATGCAGCTGCTGCCTTCTCACTAATATTAAAGAAAGAAATATAGAAGAAATAAACTTAGATTTGATCCAAGTAACAAATGGACACGTTGGTGTTCGTATGTCTGAGACTTAACACACGACAGACCTCTGTAGATTATCAACCAAACAGTGAGTTTATTGTTTTCTGACCACCTTTTATAGGCAGTTCAAAAACTCCCGGTACTATACAGTCATTGGTCTGGTGTCTAGACTCTCAACCAGTCAAAGGCTTGTGTTTTGGGAGAGTTATTATTGGTTGGAACCTCTGTCAGTCAGCCCAGAGGCTGGGTTTCTTATTTATAACTGGATTAATGCTAACTGCAGATCAGCTTGTACTGTAACAACAAACTAATCCAACTTCACTCTTTCCTTAGTCCCTTTGAACACCTTAGTGTTAGAAAATTCTCTTGATCCTTCTTGCTATAAGGAGAGTTTGTGTTAAATGGATAAGGAAAACAAACAAAGAAACACACAAAAAAAAACCCCAATATCCCCCTCCCCCTAAACCTCAGGAATGGAAAATACAGAAATTTGCTTTTTAAAAATTTCCTGGTCAGCTGAGGATTTCTTGGTCACTGAAGCAGAGAACTCCACCTAAGTAAGGAATATATTGTCACACCGTCACAGAAGGTTTCACCCTGCATTTGGCTGAGTGGACAGTTAGAAGTGAGAAGTGATGGCTCTGTTATATGGAGAATCAGGCACTGTGACATCATTGTGGGGTTGCTTAAATGCAAGTGGAAGTGAAGGCTACAACTGATGTCATCAATTTTAAGAGACAATGACTTTGCTGTATTACCACAGCACAAAGAGTTACTGAAAGTTGGGGCAGTAAGAATTCTAATGAGACTACTTATCCCAAATATGCTTAAGGCATGATAAAATATAGTAATGCTGATGATTTTTGCCTTACAATTTTTAAAGACTTCTACTGAAGCGTATTCTACAGAAATGAAATAATTCTTCATCACAGTCTTTAGCAGATCTAGTTGAAGTGGGGGTATAGTAGTTTGCCTGAAATAAAATAGTAGTCTTTAGCACTAGGAATATTAGAAATGGTGTGATAAACTATCTCCTTGACTAAAACCACTGTTGAAATACCTTTTATACATACATAGTTAAAAGAACTACCGAAAAAAAAATAATTCCAGCTGATGTCAATCAATAGACTCTTATTAACTTCAATCAAACTAAGTCTATTTACACCTCCTAAGACCCTGGCTCCAAATTTTGTAGCTCAATCTCACCATAAAACAGAGAGGAGAAGTTTGAGGAGGCAAACAACCCACAAAATAAATTAAATTGATCTGCAAATGTGGAATATTTCTCACCATAAATTAATTTGTCAGCACATACTGGCTTTTATAAAGTAATTTCAAGAATCTCATTTAGCAGTGAAGGAACTGAAGTGTCAGTCAGTTGTAGTTTGTATGTTTTACCCTTCAGCATCCCCAACATAAATGACTAAAAAGTAGGGTTTTTAATGGAAAGCCTGCAAAATCCCTGAAACAACAGCAGAACAAATTCAGCTGCAGTAAAACAGCATAAAGCAAATTTACTAGAATAATGTGTAGCTTGCTCATCATCACAAGTGTAGTAATATTTTAAGTAACTGGATGTCTGCTCACTGGGCAGACTGAAATTAGAATGTGTCCACAACAAATGTGTTCATTAAACTTAATCTGCTCACAACAAAAATGTAAAAAGAGCCATCAGAGAGATTACTTCTTTTTGTTTCCTTTGTTTATCTTTTCCTTTTCTTCCTCTTCTTCTGTATTTGAAAGGGAGATAGGTTTCTTTTGTACCCATCCACTTCTAGAATTTAAGTTATGGTAATTTTATTGATTTTTCCTACATAAGTTTAATATGGAAATTTGTGTTTATTCTATTAAGGTTCATTTTATGTTATTCATTGGACTAGATTATAGGAAAAAGCATATGAGTTACCTGTAGATATCTCATGTATGATTTTTGTGGTAGCTGCCTTTTTGTCAGCTTGTATGACTGATGTTTTCTTCCAATTGCATGATAGAATTTTATTGTGCTGAGAAGAAAAAACGTGTCACAGGTATTTAAAATCTGTTTAGAAGATCTGATTAATCTAGCAGAGGAACAGATGAGCTCTGCTTTCTTTCTCTTTATATCCCACTCCCTTCCACTGCTATATTTCCTCACTCACTAGTGGCTTTTATTATGGCAATTTATCTAGGTCTAGCAGAGCTGAAGGGGAATATAGGGGAAGAATGTAGTTAATAGTTACTCTATGACATGAATGGTTGTTTCAGGTTACAGAAAGAGTGATGAAGATAATGCAGTTCCTAGCAATTGAACTTATTTGAACTGGTTCTATTGTCACTGATAAATGATGTAAATCAGGGGTAGATCTGGTTGCACATAGAAAACTAGTGAAGGTGTACTGAAGATCAGGGTCAGATGCTATCTAAATAACAAACCATAAACTTGAGTGGTTTTTTTTCACAGTTGTAAAGAAATCTGACTATTTGTTATAGGTCTGTGAAAGTTGTAATTATTTAATATTAATAATCAAGTCTTTGGAGTAATTAATTGTTAATGTGCTTTTTTTTCTTTACTTTTAAATAAACGAAGCCATAGTCTAACAAGAAATATAAAGTACTAAGTTTCTGAAAAATAATGCTGGAAAATAGAGTTCCTACACCAAAAGTTTCAAAAGTGACTGATATTGTACTCTGAATTTTGACAGAATCAGAATGCCTGCATTTGACCTCCTAAAAAATGTTTGAATATGTAACTTTTTAGTGACCTTCTCTTTCAAAATATTAAATATGTAATAATTTGCATTGTCGGGAAAGGGAAAAAAGAAATTCAAAATGGGGCTAGAGCTGATAAAGACTAGTTCACTTTGAGCAAATACTAAGTAGAGATGATGTCCTGAAGTTCTACAATTCTGTCTTAAAGAAAAAAGATTTTCTCAGAAACTCATACCATATAATATTTTTGCTTAACTTGTACAGTCACTGAGCCATTGCAATTCTGTCACTCCCTGAGCTCAAAGAAGCTTCACAGTCAGCATAAAATCAGTGTACAGCCAGAAACTGAATAGTATCTTCAGGATATACACTCTCCAAGGTCACCTACTGACACAATGCAGACATTGCTTATGGACTTCCATTTTTCCTGCACAGTGGGTTAGCCAGAGGAGATGAAAAATTACTGGGGAATGGGTCAATGGGAATTTGAACAGATGTAAGCTAGGCAGTCTTAGGAACCTATCTGTACTTTTTAACAGTGTTTTAGCTTCTAGGACATCCAAATAGGGCAGGTATGACCTCTGAGCATGCTCCTAGCTTTTATTTACAAGTTAAGTTTTTCTTGATCACACCGTTGAGTCTGTTGATTATCCTTAAGAGAGAGTTTTTTCTGCATCCCAAGTGGATGAAAACTACAGCCTTGGGCATATAATTTTAAAGATCTTAGTGCTTAGCATTTTCTGATAACTCAAAGCTAGTTTCTTCCTCCGAAACTCAGGACTTTTTTGAATCTTTGCTCTAAAACACATTCTGACACATACTGTAGGAAAGACTTGGGGAGCACATGTGGTTCTGGATTCCACTTCTGTGACAACTCACTTTAAAGTGATAATTTGATATAGCTTACATGAAACCTTGTTTCTTTATGGGATACAGAGAGGTGTAACTGAACTTTGGATAGTGTGCCACGAAACCTGGAGCCCTCAGTCAGGCTTACAGAGTCTTCATACAGCAAGCAAAAAGCTGGATATCCTTGAGTGGTCTCTAAGTCAAACAATGCACTACACACATTGATATAAGAAACAGAGTCCTGATTGAAATCTCAAATCCTTTCTCCAGCTGTGCCATGAGTTTTTGTGAAGAAATTCTAGCCATTTGTGATTTATATGAGACTCTATCCATGAAGGCAGGTAATGAAATTTAGCTTTGGGCTTTTTTCTTCCCAAATAATTTTCTAGTGCTTAGGCAGATGTTTTGATTTCTTCTCTGACTGCAAGACTCCACCACCTCCTGCTGTGCTAAAGGAGGCACTAACCTTCTAATGGAGCCTGCACTTTATGGGCGGGCATATGAAAATTACCCCAGTAGGGAGGAAGAAGCCTACAAGGTTATGATCAGAGGTCCAACAAGGTTGATTCCTGAATTTTTTAATCTGCTCCAGGGCTTGTTGCCATACATAACACAATATAATGTGTTTTAATAATCTAATTGTTAACAGAAAAAAAGCCTTTAGCTTATAACAGATACTTAGTCAAAACTTTCAGCCTTACCTTCATTCTTCTGAGTACACTGAAGAAGAACTTCAAGTTAAAAAAGTAATTCTATTGTTTGCTAAGCTATAAATGGAACATGAAAAATAAAAAAAAAAGGTTAGCACTCCACTAGGGCAGGTGGATAAATCATATTTGCAAGTGTGTGTGTGTATATATATGTATATGTATATGTGTGTGTCTGTGTGTCTGTGTGTGTATGAGGGCTTATATGTGCATATCTTGAGAAAAAAGTCTATATAAAAGTACACAGTATATATAAAAGTACATAGAGTTTACAGCTGCAATAAACAATAAGGAACACTTATAAAATTATCTTTAGCTATCCTAGCCCTTTATAGACTTTCTCCATCAATGGTTTTGGTTCTATTAAATTTAAAAGAAAGTAATCTAAAATCTGCCTGTTCCATCTTATAAGAAACAAAAGTAGACATGCAACCAATTACATCTCTCATTATTTAATATGTCATTATGCAATTTTCTCTTCTGGTGTTCACATGTCTAATAAAGTTGTTTGACTTTTCCTGAGTGGCTTTGCACAATTAAATATTTCTAATTATGGGCCAGATACCTGCTCCTTCACATCTGGTCAAAGTGAGATAGATGGGTACTATTTAGCTCTAAGTACTACTTATAATTCATTACATTTTTCTTGAAAATTTTAATTTTAAATGTTCCAGTTGCTCAAAATAAGAGAAAATTTAAAGTAAAATATATCTCAGAGACTGTTCAAACCATGAATATTTTCACATTAGAGACTTTTCTATTACAAAGAAAGCAGAATTGTTGGACCTCTGCTGACAGCAGTCAGAGTTAGCTTATTGCAGAGTGGAAGTAATTTCAAGTGAGACAGTAATTGTCTCACTCAGAAAAGCTTCACCCATTTATTAGTGACTCAAGATTTGAAGAAGTACACTTCAGTTCTCTCTGCAACAGGTCTTTGAGAAAATGTTTGGCTTGCATTGTTACTTTGATAGAGTATCATGCTCAAGGCAACGATTAATAGTCTGGATATTCCTCTCAAGAAAAATTAGTAGTAAGTGTCACAAAGTCATTGAATTACAGTGAAATAAACTTGTGATATGTGAATAGGACACAATGGTGCTTCTGGAACTGCTTTTCACTGTAGTGAGGAATGTAAGAATCCTTTTATCCTTCCAAAATAGGTTTTACTCGTTTAAGAACAGAAAGATGCCACCTAAGAAAAACAAAACCTTCTTTTTGCAGAAAAATCTGTATTTGTTTAGCTTTCTTTATTTTCTACAAGTAGTACTATTTAGGAGCAGAAGATGTTTTCCATTAAGTAACATGTTTTAAAAGATTTCAATAAACAAAAGCAAATAATAAAAAACCACAACCCTGAATATATTCTGTTTGTATATTATGTATATTAAGTAAAGTTCAGCCTATCCTTCCAAAATCTCATAACAGAAAGACATTAATCTTCATTTATATTTCATTTAAACATTAATGATGATCATAATTTCATTTTCTAAATATTTAGCTCTGATTTTGTCTTGAGTACTCCCTAATAATATGACTTAAAATTACATAAAATATTTACAGAAGAGGGAAAGTAAGCATAAAATTAATGAAAATTCTTCAGAATGCCCAAGTTGAGGCAAAGACTAATTTCTTGGTTTTTTAAGTAGCTGGCTACATTTCAAATCTGGGAATATACTGTTCACAGTATAATTTCTATAGGTTATCTGCCTCTCTGCAACATCTGAAAAGGAACTCAGAGTGAGCAAACTTCACTTGAAATGTATTTTCCCTGCAAAGAGGAGGAATAAAAGTCTTATAAAGAAAAAAAGAACAAACAGCAAAAAACCCCAAACAAAAAACCCCAAACAAACAAAGAACAGAACTGTAAAAATCTACTAGACTCTTGACCATGATTAAAAAAAACTCTGACTAGCCAGCTTCACTCAGCCTTTAGAAGTCTGCACATGGAGAACTGAGTTGTGATCATAACTTCTTGGGGCCCCTGACTGTGTGATTAATGCTATTTTTTTTTAAATAAGAAAAAAATATGGAATCTCATCTTGATGTCTTATCCTGTCTGGCTTCCAGTTGTCCGTCTACAAGATCAAGCATCGCCTGTAGGTCCTGGTTTGTCAGGCTCACATGGCCCTCTTAGGTACCCAGGTCATCTCAAATGGCCTAGGTAGACACTTAAATGTAGCAAATTAATTGAATCCTCAAATTTTATTATTTCAAGCTCTTAGATCTTGATCTTTTCTGTGACTGCCTACTGTAAAAACACCTGAAAGTGCATCTTTCAGGCTGAACAAACTGTAACCCAGGGCTGGTAAAATGTACTTCTACTGGAGTGCCTTACAGCAGAATACTTCCAAATGGCTTTCGTGCATCACTAGGAAGAAAGAAAAAGAACAAACGTAACAATATATTTTAAACGTCACAACTTTACTGAATATTTTCTGAAAATTGTTTCTCAGTCAGCACTTTTCTAAAAGAAAGACATTTTCTGTTCCACTAAGACTCACAGCTAGTTATGAAAGGAAGGAAAGAGCTAATCCATGCCTTAAAGCTGAGCTATTTGTACTTCTAAAGAAAGAGCAGAGAGACTCTTTAGACCTGTTCAAGCCAATCAAACAGATTAATGGCTCACTTCAGCAAAACAAAACCTTGTAATGAGTGACTATAACATAACCTCCATTGTGTCTACCATATCATATTTATGTAGCGTAATTTAAAAATATTTCAGCATAGTTGGTTTTTGAATAACAAACATGTTTATCTTTCCAGTATATAGAAGCATCCTACTATATATAATAATTTAAAATAAATACTTGCAAAATAACCCCCCCAAAACTCTTACCTCTTGAGTTTTGTTTAGAAACTACAAGCAACATATATGTTATTAGATTAACAATTTTATGAATGCTATTAAAATAAAAATGAATATTTTTTTCATGGCTTAATGTGGAGGTCTGTAAAAGCCAACATGACCTCATTGATTTTTGGATAGAAGTAGCACAGCTCTTCTGCAGGATGCATTTAAAACGTAAATGATTCGTATGTCTTTTTCCAGGATAATTGTGAAAAGGTGCTACATTTCAGTGCCTTTATTGAAACCTTAGATAATTTTATCTTTCTGTATTATTGTACATTTATCTTATTTACTGCAGGATCTGTTTCTTATCAGCCTTCTGCCCCATATGGCTCAAAAACCTGCTTGTTGCTAAACAAGGGTCAGTTTGTCCTGGTCATCCTCCAGCAGTGCTGCTCACCCCACCCTGCACCTGGGCTGCTCTTGTGCAGAGCAGAGGGTTTGATGCCACAAACCTCTCCTCCTCCCCCTTGGCAAACATGGCCTCAGCAGAGCACCTTGCTATTCAACATGTTCCCAGACATAATTTGGAGGATTTGTCCACCATGGTGCCCTGTAGGCACTTCCTTGACCACATGCAGGTGCTGGATATAATCCCGGTCTCAATTGTGTTGACTTTTGATCCCTTTCCTTGATACCACCCCTTGCTTTTTCCTCAGCAGATCTGTCCATCACTTTCTTACAGTACTGCTGGTTGTAATATTCTCCACAGCCATCCCAGCTTAAAGCCCTTCTAATAATGAAGTCAATGTTTTCTGAAATCAAAAGAATTTTTTTTTTAAGAATGTATCTTCTGTTCTGTCCTGCAACACTATTTTTATTTTGTTGCAGACGATGAAAAAAAGCTTGATCATTTATTCTACTGCAATAACTGCATAAAGTTCACCACTAAATTGTATCCTAAATGACCTCTTTCCCTGAAAATATCTTTCACTTGTAGTGAGTCTGGATGGAACAGAGTTAATTTTCTTTAGAGTAGGTTGTGCGTAGCACTGTTTTGGTTCTGTGCTGAAGACAATGCTAATATTACAGGGATGTTTTTATGCTGCAGTGAGGGATAGAGGGCAGGAACTAAACATACAGTCTACTCAATGACTATGTGGGAAGAGGGATTTTTCCTTAACTTCACAAGTTGTCTCTATATAGACCCTGAGTCTCTATATAAATCCTGAATTTCTGTATTCTTTCTTCCTCCAGGATGAGGTTGTGTGGACATCTCTTTTCTCTCATTTTTTTTTTTCATTTATTCTATATTATATCTGTTTTAAAAAGACTAGATGTGGAGTACAGAGATTGGCTAAGATTTTCCATAACATATCCATAACTCAGAAGTTCACGATACTTGAAAACATACAGAAAGTTTAAGTTTCATTGAGAAGTTTGAATCCCTCATTTCCTAGAACAATTTCCACATGTCAGAATGGAGTATGCCACTGTCAAAATTGACTGCCAAAGAGTAAAACCAGAAGAGTCCCAAGGTTCTCTCCTGGGGGCAGACTTACCAGGGCAACATCCCATCTATAGTGAGAAGAGACAGGATATCAACTTTCTGGTTTCAGACCACAAAGATTTTGCAATGTATCATAACAACCATGAGTCACAAAATCTCTGCAGTGACATATTCAACATTCCTATTTCCTATATATGCATTTTTCATTAATGCGTATACTGACTTCTGTTTTTTAAAGAATTACATTGTGCATTCCTGATACAAGTGTGAAAATAACTGTATTCCATAGAACTCAAAAGGAAGTTTATTTTAACTATATGAGAGAACGTGGCTTTTAACAAAAGTTAATACTTGTTCTTTAATGTATTTTTTCATATAAGGCAGCAGAAGGCTTTCTTAGGAAAGAAAGTATGGGAACAAATCAAATATATTTTCATATTCAAACCAAACCTTGAAATTGATACTTTCCATATATTTCAGATTTCATGTATCTAGATTTCAGACGACAAGCAAATACTGCAACAGACCGAGAAACATAGATCCAAAAAATTGCTTGATATGAGTAATCAGAGAGAATGAGCTCATGTTGCTTCAGATGAGCCTGTTCATGCTGTGCATTTGTGCTGATGGAAGCAAAATGAAAAAAAAATAAGTGCTGGACAGCTCATTGCCTTCCCCAAGGCTAGAAATAGCTACATTTTAGAAAAAGAAATATGCCACCTGGGTAATAATTTAAATATATGGGCATAAAGTTTCTGACTTCTATGAGGTATTATCAAAGTCAAATCCATCGTTTTGACAGTACATCATGTATGGTAGCTATAGATCTCAGTCCTTTTGTAATTAGCAAGTTTATGAGGAAGTAATGGTCCATTATTCTCTTCTAAATTGTTTGAAATTTGTCCTGTCTTTAGAAAGGGTGACTTTCGAGTTCACAAGTATATTGGTAGGTATGTCTTGAAGTAAGCTGTTCTGAAATCTAGCAAGGTGATAGTAACAGCAGAACAAAACACAGAAAAATGAAATTTATACTCTTTACAATAATTCAGATTTTTAAATCTTGTTCTAAATTATGTATCTTTTCAGCCAATTTAGCTTCTTAATGCAAATTAACTTTCAATTTTTCATTTTCATTTTTATTTTTATTTTAGAAACTGAAAAAATAAACACATTTAATTTCAGTGATTTCATGTATCTACAAAGTGCTCTTGAGAAAATATACTAACACAAAATGACAAGTTTTTTAATGTGGTGAAGAAAAATTTGATGGTGTCACATTAAAACATAGGAACTGAAACTGGAAATACTCATATGTTTTAAAGGTAGAGTGGTTTACATTCAAAATTAACCTAGCCAAAGACAGATTGTAATCTGTAAAAAGAAATTGTGGGGTTCAGCTGACATAATTGATTACAGCTTCACTGAATTAAAGAAAAAAACCACTAGTACCACTTGGTTATCTACCCTTGAGTATGTCATTCACCTACGTATGTTACAGTGCATTCAGATTTTTTTCCAATGCTATAAAACGCGATTTGACATTTTCATTATCACATTACCATAACTGATTTTTCCCAATGCCAATTCAAAAACACCTAATCTGTTTCTGTTGTTTCACTCACATTGTCATCAGGGCAGATTAAATTTCATTTTGAATGACAACTGAAAAAGAACTTTGAAATAGATACAAAGTTTGCCTATGTCAAAAGCATGGGAATTTTGTTAAGCCATGTGTATCACACTCTGTTATAGTGTTATTTTATTTTCAAAGTATTATAAAAATTGGAATGAAAAGAGCTTTTAACTAAATCTTTTACTTATGCTTTTCTTAGTGCTTTTCCCAACAGACAGTGACTAACATTTTTGATGCTTTGAAATTCTGTCAATTACTTTGTATTAGAATTCATGTTTGTTTATTTAATTCAAGCAAATTATTTCGTCTTGAAAAACATCTATGATTACTAGAAACAATATGTGTCTGCAGTATGTACAGTACATTTCATTTGTTTAGCCTGGACAAGAAAAGACTCCAGGGAGAACTTGTGGCGTCCTTTCAGTACTTAAAAGAAGGTTAAACAAAGATGAAAGACTTTTCATCAGACTCTCTAGTGACAAGACAAGAGGCAGTGGTTTTAAACTGAAAAAGTTTAGGTTTAGATTGGACAAATGGATTTTTTTTTTTTAATGAAGGTGATGAGACACTGAGACAGATTTTCCAGAAAAGTTGTGGATGCCCCATCGCTGTTAGTGATCTAGGTCAGGTTGGATGTGGCATTGAGTGATCTGATCTTTTGGAGGATGTTACTGTGAAGGGAGTTGAAATAGATGATCTTTAAGGTCTCTTCCAATGCAAAACCTCATATGATTGAGTGATTCTAAGACTGCAATCGCACTTTCACATTCTTCAGCTGTGTAGTTTCATTAGATGATTTCAACAGATTGGTGATAAATTAAATAAATAATCTGTTTTTATATATAACAAACTCTGACCAGATTTGAGTGAGTTACAACTTTGAGTAATATGTGTGCCTATATGTTGTTCCTTTTCAAGGGCAGTACGTGGCATTTCCTGTTGTTGGATTTCATGATGTTATTAGCCCATTTCTCCAGCCTGTTCAGGTCCTTCTGAGTGGCAACATACCCATCTGACACACCCACACCGAGTTCTGTGGGGCCTACTTTCTTGCTGAGGGTGCACTTTCCCCCTGTCCCTGAGGTGAAACAGTGCTGAGTTACTGATTGCTGGGACACAGCGCTGGTGACTGCTGTCCGTCTGGACTTGATGCTGCTCATCACAACCATTCCTAGCCTAGAAGTTCTGATTGCTTTCAGTCTGACTCACTGTCCATTTTCCTGTTTGCTAAATATCTTATGGATGCCAACAGTATGAAAATTCTTATTGACCTCTTGGCTTGAGCCGTTCAACACTAGCTAGGGAAAACAGTTAAGCTGCTAGAAAAGGGCCTTGGCTAATCATGAATATAGTTCAGTTAAACCTCCTTTGTCTGATGAAAATAGAAACACAGCTGAGGAAAGATTCATATTGATCAGAAGCATTTAATTTTATTTTTTTAATTACTTTGCAAAGATGATTTCTTCAAGACTTAATGTCTTTTCCAGTTATTTAACTAGTAGTTATTTGATTAGTAGTTAATTAAGGTCATCTGATGAAGATTTTCTATGGATATGAATTCTTAAATAGTGTGTTTTCTGATTTCTCTTTTGCGTCATTTAGAAAAAACTGTCTAATAGTAATTGCATCTAAATTCAAAATGTTTGTGCATAAGCTTGTATATGTGACTCCCTGCAAATTTTGTTCTCATTAAAATGCCCTGGGGAATCTGCTTTGAATAAAACTAACTAAATAACAAAGCCATGCTTGAGATGAATCCTCTGTTTGGAAGGAACACTTAATAGGGATACACATATGAAATCTATTCAGCCTGTCCACAATAATATTATAGATGATTATTAAGAATGTGAAAACAGAAAAGTATGAAATGTAGTTTGCATTTTACTTTCCATAAATTAGCACAATGTTTAATGACCTGTGAAACTGCCTCAAAGTTTACATTAGTTGAAAAGACAAGTTTGAATAAGTTGAGTTTCATTACTGACAGTAAACCAAGATTAAAATTCATAGAGAAGAAATTCTGCATTTGACTAATATGGTAAATTGCATTTCAGTCTCACAGACATTTATTTGCCTATTTAACTTTATTAATAACATAAAACCAATATGATACACTCTCTGGTAGTTCTTGACACTATTTTTTAGAGATTTTTTAAATGGAGAGGGGCTTACTTAAAAGATATATATATGTATACACACATACATATATATATATGTATATACATACACACTATCTTGATATGTCATAGCAATTGTGGTGTTTTCACTTTGAAGGAATCTTAGCTTAGAATTAAGGTAGTAAAGACAGTTTTGAATGGAAGATTTCCTCACCTTAGGATGAAATGATGATTACATCACTCTTCCTCCTGTTTCTTCTGATGAGAGAGAACATCTGTGACATGTATCTAGGTTGAATTAAACCCTTATTGATTATGTTTTCCTGGAAAAGTTGGGCAATTTGTTCAAGGATCTCTCACAAAAGCAGGGGGATATGCCTGAAGGAACTGCAGCCTATGGAAAATCATCCAGGTGCAGGCTTATCCTGGAGGACTGCAGGCTGTGGAGAGAATTGGTGCTTGAGCAGGGGAAAAGTATGAGAAGAAAGGAGAAGCAGAGTGGAGATGTTATGGAGACAGCCCCCATCCTCCAGTCCTCCCCTCCACTTCTTGGGTGAGGAAGGTAGAGGACTCAGGAATGGCAATATGGAATGCAATCTGACAAAAAGAGGAATGGGGTGGGGAAGAAGGTCTTTTAGGGGGAGAAGAAAGGGATCAGTGTTTCTCACCATCCTAGTCTATTTTGACTGAAGATAAATTAAATTTATTTTTCTCAAATTCTGTCTATTTTGCTCATGTTAGTATTTGGTAAATGAACTCCCTGTCTGTCTTGACTCATAAATATTTTCATTGCCATTTCCTCACCTGTTGAGGAGGGAGAGTGAGAGAGAATCTGTGTGTGCGTCTGTGTGTGGCAGATGGCCAAAGTCAATCCATTACAGACTTTTATTATGAAAAAGTACTCAATCTGAAAAATATATTCACAGAGAAATTATTGTGTAAGAAGTAGGAAAGTGTTCCTGAATTTATTTATTTATTTACTTATCTGTTTTTTTTACATATCTGTTTATCATTCTGAATGTGATAAAAAATGGAAGTGAGTGAATTTTTGTTATAAGATGAAGGATTTATATAGTAAACCCAGTGTATAATCTTACTATAGGTGTATGATAAATAGTTTTGAACATAAAATTATATGCTGGCTGTTCTCCTTGGTCAAAGAATTTTGGGGTTGTAGACTATTTCTGAAGTTATAATTTAATCAGAACTATTTAGCATTCATTTAGTCCTAACAAGAAATATTTTGAACATCACTTTTCACTAGATTGTATTGTAGGATTTCACTAGAGTGTATTAAGTAAGATAATTAGGAACAGAAAAAGAAAATAATTTGCAAAGTCCTCTGAAATGTATAAAATAATGTGAAGCAGAGAACAATATGCAATGTTGCAATTTTGGATTGATCCTTAAGAAGTAGACCCATCAGTCCTTTAGAGTTCCACTTTCTCCTGACTTTCTTTCTCAAACTCTTGTTCAACAATGGACAGCTAACGTAATGTGAGTACTGTAGGAGCTAGAAAGTACAGAGTAAGTAGATCATGACATTCATCAGTGAATCAAAGAGAAAATGTCCTTTGTGAAATCAGACAGAATGTTCAGGGAAAAAAGTAAAAAAAATAAATCAGGCTAAAAGGAATAAAGCAAAAAAGAAATAAACTTAGTCTGCATTCATCCTGCCTTAATTGAACACCAGTTGATGTATTTAAATAATGAGCCTAGCCCATTACACTTTTGTATGCTCACAAAAGAGAGTTAATTATCTCCAGAGAACAATTCAGATTTTAAATTTAAATAATTTTCTGTAAAACATATTTTTGTAAAAAAGCTTTGAAAGAAGCATAAGAATCACACCACTGAAGAAAGGACTCAGTGTATAAACTTGGTCTTGCTCTTGTCTTCCTTTTCCCACACTATTGACTTTCTCCTACTTAGAAGAGTGTAATCTAGTTTTCAAAATCAAAGGCTCAAAAGATTGGAAAAGCTGAAATGGAGACTTGCTGTACATATTCTTTATTATAATCTCTTTAACTGCATGATTTTCTGATATTTTCCAATAAGATCTGCCATTCAATGTACATAGTTAATATAAAATTTATCCACTCTATGCAGTAATTCACATTTTAATCTGCATGCCATGCAAAAAAATTGCTCATCCCAAAACAACCCAAAAAAACCAAAACAAATAAACCCCCAACCTCAAACATAAAAACAATGAATAAATCACAAATGCCTATAGTACATTCTGAGTGAAAACTGAAGCAGAAGTAGGAATTTATGTCTGTTATTCGCCACGATAGACTGTGATGGCTCACTTATTTTAGCACAAATAAAAAAAAAACTCTGTAGATTTCAGATACAGTGAAATTCACAAGTATCAAAATTTGCCAATGAATTGCAAAATATTGCTGAACAAGCACAAAAGAAGACAAAAGAAGAAAAAACCTGTGTTAATCTTAGAGTAATACATTACCCATATGCTACTAGCTGTTACTTAGATAGTAGTATTCAGTATGGGAGAAAACTTTACAAAGTATATGTGAAATACGTGTATTTTTGAGTTCACTTCTGATATCCTATAATTTCTCTTTCCAGGGAACAGAAGTCTCATTGAAACCTCTCAGATATGCAGCATTAATTGAATGGTGCATTCCAGGCTATCACAAGTGAACAAGGAAATACCAACAGGGTTTTGCAGGGTTGTTCAGGATTTTCAACACAAAAACCTCAAAATAGTTGAGGTTTCAAAAACCAATTTTTTTGGTTTTTCTTTGGTTTCAGTATACTTTCAAGATCATTGAACTCTGTTCTTTGAACACTCAAATATGTTCTTGTCTTCTGAATGTTTGCTCAAGTATAAATAGTTATATGTCACACACTGACTAATTAAAGGTTTATATTCCATTTATTTGTGCTAAGCAGCAATCTTGAAAACTTGTAGTAGAAAAGACGTCCTTTAGCTTACATGGAAACTAAAATGTAAAAATACATACATACAAAATTACAATTTTATTGTGCTCTTGAATATTTTGGCAACTAGTACAACTCAGAAATGGCAATTCAGAAAGGAATGTTTTATGTTTGTCTTGATGTGAGTAATAAAATCAAAATGAATAATGCTGTTCTTGACTGAAGTAAACTGGATTCATAAGAATTAGCTTGACTAATTCTTGATAAAATTAATATTTTTCAGCTGTACTTTCAGTAAGGGTGGAATATTGGTTTTCACTCTTAATGGAAGCACACACTTGTCTATTTCAAATATATATAGAAATGTGCAGCTCGTTTGAATGAACAAGACTCCCCAGGAACAACCTTTGACCAGAAGAGAAATCAAATTGCAAAATATCTGTGGTTTGGCAAATGTTATTTCAGCAACTTTTGACAAAAAAAAATTAGACTGTCTGCCCAAAGACATATAAGTGAACGTTGTTAATATAATTGAACAGATATTTTTTCCTTGAAACAGAGACCATGATTTGTTTCTTTATGAAATGTTTTCTTAATGTGATGAGAAATTTATATACAAACCTCTTATCATTACAAATATTTTTAATTCTCAAAACTTCAGTGTGGGCAAAATATTCTCAAATTTTGATAATCATGAAGAAAACTGTAATGTATGCAGAGCTGTTTCCTTGCATTGTTCTCACAAACACCACTGTTCAATTCCATAGTACCATGATGAGTAGAAGACCAAGGTTAAACCTTTATTTTACTTCCTTTTATGTTTTATTGAACTATGCTGAGTGTCAAAGAGATGTAAATCCATTTCAGGTGGACAGGGAAAATTTAGCCTTGAGGATACTAGAGAAACGTCTGAAATGCAGAGGAAATTCATGCCGTGTTTTCATTACTGCCACCACTGCATCAGTTCAGTGAGGTGTGAGGATATGTGCTGAAAGGCTACTGAAAAACCAGATTATGTGGCAATTTTGCAAACTGTCTTTTCCTGTAATGCTCCAGGTTGCCTAGAGGTGATCTGAAATTAATAAAGCCAAAAGCTGCAGCCTCTTCAGTATCCCTCCTCTTACTCAGGAGAGAATAAGTGGTGAAACAGAAGCTATTTGCACAGAGGTGTCTTGAATTCTGTAGACATACATCAGAATGCTGAAACTGCTAACACAACTTGGACTAAGCCCAGCATTATGTATTACCAGCATTAGCTGGTTACTGGGGCCTAAAAATCAAAGAATAGTGTTATGTTTAATCCTGTGCTACACATTGGTCTGGTTTGGAATACTATACTAGAGGAGACAATTTTAAATGATTACAACAGCTGTTTCAGAAGATTAAACCTGTCAGAAAAACAAAGGGGAATAGCTTACTTTGTAAGTTTTCATCAACTGCCAAAACAATTCTGAAATCCCAGGAAACACTTTCAAAGTGCCACTATTTTTCTTTTTCTGTTTTATTTCACAAATGTATATATACAAAATTTATTTCAAGGCTTTCTTTTCTGGACTGAGAAAGGCATAAAAGCCTTAGAGCTTTTACAACTCCTTCTGTTTGCAGTATTAAATGTACCACAATAACAAAAACTCCTGAAATCATTGATCCTCCGTGGAGGGATGACATAAGCAAGGTATCTGTCTTACAAAACCTCTTCCACGAGCCATCTTTGTATACTCAGAGAGTGTACAGTAATACAAGACGTATAGATGAAAACTCAGTTTGTAGCAGTAAACAGAGAATATCAAGAAACAAAAAAAAGGCAAACCACAAAGAAAGAGAGGAAAGGTCCAAGCAATTTTTTAGGTTCTCTCTGCCATGTCTAGAGCAGAAAAAATATATGTCACATTATTTTCATGCTGATGTTGTGGCCAAGGGGGAGAATGGTGGAAATAGAAATAGAGAGATTTGGTTTGTATTTCAATCTTCTAAGAAAAGCAGCTTTGAATAGAACTATGGGAAGCTGTTTCATTTCTGCAGACTGGTGAATGTGTGTTGCTATTAGTTGTAGAAGATCAGAGATATTTAGCTGCAGGTTCTGAAAAAAATTATCAGCTGTGATTTGCCAAATTTGTGAAAGAGCCTGGAGTTCTTTTGACTTTTTTTTTCTTATCTTTAAGAGCAATTGCTTACCAACAGAAGACTGAGGATTTTGGTCTAAATGGTTTTACTTTTGCTTAGCTTTGAATTACTGTGTGATGTAGCACAATATTATATACTTTTGATATAGTTATGTAATTAATAGATAGTGAAACATGACTCATCTGTGTAGTGCGAAGAGTGACCCCAGGATAATGATGTAATGTAGAGGAGTGCAATCACAGCATAACTGCAGAGGCTTCACAAGAATGGGGGTAGGGTGAAAACAGAGATTTTAGGGCTATTAACTAATCATCAACAATCAATTATTTTTTTTAAGGAATTTAACTTTAGAACCTGGCTAAATTTAGTCCTTTTACAAAGGACAAAGAAAAAATAAACAAGAAACACCATAGAGCGCAACATGTAAATTCTGGTATAACATGGAACTGCAGGCCAGTGAATAAAAAATGTGTAGTAGATGCTGCAAAATATGAAATATTATTCTAAAAAGGCCATAGGATGAGGAAGAAAGCATCACCATCACTATCATCATCATCATTCTCTTGGTGAAGAGCTCCAAAAGCTGATAAGTCAAACTAACCTTCCTTCTTGTTGAGGAAGAGTACAATCATCAGTCTTAGATGCACTGAAACTAGAGGGGTACTTAAAGGATGAGAATAAAAACAGATACAGGAATAAACACAAATTTTTTCCCATCCTGATAAAGAACTCCATTCATTACAAAACTGGCAGTTCCTTTTCCTCCAAACATTTTGTTTTTGCTGAAACAACATTTAGAAAAATGAATAATTTTCCAAAGCTCTTAAAAACATTAAACAAAAATATTTGCAATACTCCTGGAATGGGTCCAGCAGAGATCTAAATGCTTAGGGGCAAAGATGTTTAGAGGAGGCAGTGGAGGACCACCTCTGTTACGAGAGCTCAGCCCTGAGAAGACTGAAAGGGGACCTCGACAATAAAGGGCCATTGCCAAAAGGGTTGAGCCAGGCTCTTCCTGGTGCCACCAAGTAATAGGACAAGGGACAATAGGCAGAAACTGATACCCAGGAAGTTCCATCTGAATATGAGAAAGAACTTTGCTCTAAACGTGGAAGCACACTGAACAGATTGCTCAGTAGGGTTGTGGATTTTCCCTCACTGAAGATAATTCATGACCCATCTGGTCTCAATCTTGTGCAATGTTCTCAAGCAGGATAACCCTGCCTGAGCAGCTAGATCACCCACTGTGGTACCTCACAAACCTCCTGCATTCTCTCTTTTGCTTATGCACTACCCCTTCAAAGAACCAAGAAGAAACCACAAAGAACTTGTTAAAAATCATTAGAAATTTGTCTCTGTCTGTACCCTCAGAGTACATATTTACTTCCAAGTTTTTCACCTAAGCAATAGGAAGAAGAAACATCTGATCTGTGATCTGTCTCATATCTTAAACTGATCAATTATGTTGCACCAGGAAAATGTCTACTTTTTATTAACAAAAATTTCATAAAAAATACAACCAAACAAAACTCCCAAGTATTTTGGCATTGCAGACAATTACAATGATGAGAGATGACTTAACCAGTGTATGTGCACTTTGAACATGTGCAAGGAATAATGGTCATAAATATTGTATCATTACAGATAGCCAGTGGCATTTTGCATGTAGTGTTTTAATTTGAAGGCTTGGAAGTTTGCAACTGTAGAGGGAGGTTTCAATTTTGTTGTTTTAGCCTAAATATATATATTTAATAGCCTGCAAGCATTAAGCTTTATGATATTTACATATATTAACTGGATTCTTGTATTCTCAAATGAGTTCCTTTCTTGAGTAGATTTAGTGTTTATAAACCCAAAACCCCAGTGTACAGAGGTGAGGTGCCAGGGAACAGCATATTAAAAATCAGAAAGAAAAACCTCTCCCACAGAATTTTAGAGTGGTGACATCTATAACTGAATTAGTCATTCCAGGTGGTCTTTGGAGACAATGAAAAGAAATAGGTGCTTTTAGGCTTCTTCTTATTCTAAAGTATATGTTTAAAATAAGTGAATTGAATCTTAGCTCACAATACATATTTAATTGCTCTTTTAACTACAACGAATATGTAATGTGACCACTGAGAAGTGGAAACTTACATTGTAGATGGCTGAAGCTCTTTGAGATGAATCCTGTTACTCTCGACTACTAATCCCAAATCTTTTCCACAATTTCTGCAGTGAACGGAGAAATATCATCTTGTTAAGCTTGTTTCAAAGGCAAGGTTTAGAACCCAGCTTTTACTATGAACATGTTCTACTATAAAAGCAGTCTCATTTAGGAAATTTCAAACTAACAAATTATTAAGTAGGAAAAAAGGCATTAAAATACTCTTTGTTAATTATATAAAGAAGGAAAGATTGAACCAAATTGCAGTAAACAAAGAATCCAGTTATAATCAGAGTATTACAAATTTTTCTACTGTAAAAAGTGATTAACTGACACATATTACTTTAAAAAGAACCTAAGATTACTGAAAAAGTTATATGCTCAAGAAAGCAAATAATATGAAAAAATTAGAATTTTAGTTTTAAATATTTCTATAAATTTACAACCATAACAACATTAACAACAATAAAAACAATAAGAATCATTATTGAAATATAAAAGCACTGGAGTATAAAATCAGTAAGGTGGAACATAAGAATGGAATACCCTTTCAGATACATGAATGGCCTGAATTAGTATCCTATTTCTAACAGTGGCCATAAATGGATGCCATGAAAGAGAAAGAGCAGGGCAAATACCTCTTCCAGGAATACGTCTCCTAGGAACGTTCCAGATTTAATCTAGTTTCACCTCAACTGATTTCTGCAGATACTACCTGCTCAGCAGGTCAGTAAAAGTTTATTTGTCAGGAACCTGGTTTGTATTACCTCCATCTGACAGCCCATGGTTCTCCGTTCTTTCTCTGGAAATGGCTTCTGGCTTCTCTGAGAATGTTAGCAAAACTGTTAAAAGAAGAAGGAGCATGCATTTTAAAATTCTACCCATTATTATTTTGCAGCTGACGACCAGAAAAGCTGCCTAATATAAGTGTGGAGGTAGAGACCAGAACTGTAAAACATGCAGGGCTAAAAACGTTTGTTATTCTACGTGTTGGAGAAGGGGTTACAATCCCTGAAAATTCCTGTATGCCAGAGTGCCTGTTGTTTTTCTTCAAGGCCCATGGATTTTTTTTTTTATTCAATAAGATGGCAATTTTGTAAGTAACGAAGGTTTTATAAACCAAAATTTTATGCCTGCAGTAGCTGCATCTTTCAGGCACAGAACAAATTAACAAAGATACAATATCTCACAGATTTCAATATCTCCATATGTACTTTAACAAACTAAATTTCTCTTCTGGGGCCCTCCCAGAATACTACTGATATTTGGAGGATCTGTAGCATTTTTAGACTAAAGCTTTACTTTGATAGATTGCTGCCTGAGGGAATATGGAACGATAATGAGCCAGAGAAAAGTGTGATTTGAGGGAAAGAATGCAAGAGAGGAAAGCTGACAGTAAGTCTTAATTTAAGGCTAAAATCTGAGAAAGAATTTAGGTTTGAACTGTTTCCTTATGGCAATCAAGACCACCAGTCAACCTTGAAGGTTCCTGTGTTTCTGCCAGGATGATTTCAGCGTCTGTATTTCCACTATGGCATGAGCTACAGCGCTCAATTTATTCCTGATATAATCCAAGTACTGCTTCACAAACTGGAAATTGGCCTTTACTGATCACACCTGCAGGATTGTAACTCACATGTAACTCTAGCGTGATCCTATTAAACAAGCTAGGTGTGAAAGATCCCAAAAGCACTGTAAGAAGATATTGTGTTGTGCTTCACATCAGGAAGTTATCTATCTTTTTTAAAAGCTGTCACTCTTATTCTTCCCAAATTCCCACAACAGAGCAACGTGAACCCAGAGGTCTGGATTTACCTGGCCATGAGGTTATAAGCACCAGCCTTTGTCTGTTGAGAAGATCTGTTGCAAATGAGATGAGAGTTGAGAGTGAAACTAGTAAAGAATGTTTTTTGATTTTCCAGCTTGGAGAAAATAACTGTGTCTAGGAGAAGTTAAATTGCAGATGAATATTAGGGAGAAAATAAACTGACATTCAAAATTAAACGTAGGGCATTTTGGGAATGTTTTATTAAACAATGTCAGTATCCTCTCCAGTCAGTGAGACAAGAATGCCTAGGAGATGTCCTTTGTGATTCTATGCTATATAGGAGGGTATGACCTTTTATGGTTCATTGTTCCACTGGTCCTCTGGACTTTAGATTTTATAAGAAAAATCCCTGTTCCTTGTCTAAGAGCTAATTTAGAATGTTCAGGTGTGCTCTGAATTTAGTGTAAGTAACAAACTGGAACTTCAAATTTTATTCCATGTAGTAACCTTTTATTATATTGAACTGTAAAAAAAAAAATCCAGCAATAAGCATTTCTGAAAGTATTAACACTAATTTTATTGAACATGTATATGTCAAAGATTATGAATTTCATTTTAATGCTGAAAGAATGGAGAATTTTTCAGTGACATATTTTCCAGCAAATATGCACTTTAAAGTGAAAATTTAAACTTACTATTGTTCTAAAATTGTGAATATATGTACTTGTTTTAAGCTCTTTTTCATCCTTTCACATTACATAACAGTCCACAATAGTAGTAACATTATGGAGTGAGAGAGAAGAAAAACACTGAAAATTACAGCTTGACAAGAAGCAAAGGAAGTGGAAGGAAATAATAGAAGATAGGAGATACATGCCATCATATTACAAAACATCTTGAGTAGCAGCTGCAGATTTTCTTTAAAACTGAAAAAATTTGGCCAATATATATGTGTATATATTATATAAAATGTACAAACAATAATTGTAGGTCAGATTTTCCTGTACACAGACAGTATCTAGGCTTTAGAGGATTTATTACTTCAATGAAATGAGTTGTTATGAATAGAACTGCAGTGTAAATGACTAATTTTCAATATATTTCAGTTTAAAATGCTGTCACAGTTAAGTAACTGCCTGAAACTCTTGACAGTATCTCTCCAGCTGCCTCTTCATATAAGACTGGTGCTCATGTAAGACTGTATCAGCTTCTTAAACACTGTATAACTTCAAAAATATTTCAGTTTATCATTTGAGCTTACCTGGCTCCTTGATACACATTTTTGAAACCCATGATAAGCTGCAGAGACTGTTTTATAAAGGCTAGGAAAGTTAATGGTGGGGTTTAAACGTAATTTTTAGGTAGAAGACACTAAACTTGAAATTTGACAACATATTTCTGCAGTTGCTCACTGGACATACTGAACTTGGTACATACTAAAATGAACATAAGGCATCTGTGAACAGACTGGAATTTTAGGGGATTTAAGTTCTTTTCCTAACTTCATTTCTTTCCTGACACAAATATATGATGCAAAAACTTGAGAAGAATGACTATGAAATGCAAAAGATTTGACTAATATCTGGAGGGGCTGGTAGGCCTCTCTCCAGTGAACAGTGTGTTGGACAAGTAATGCATCAGGGCATGGTAAATTTGTGCACACACTGTCTTAATGTGCTTGAAAAAGCCCTGCAATCTTGTGCAAGTAATTTTTTCTTTTTTTTGCAATTCATAGCCTATACTAAATTTAAAAAAAAAAATTCTAATAAGACTCAAAGAAGAACTGAGTCTTCATCTTTTGATTAAATAACCCTTTTAAATATTTTTCAAAAAAAAAAGAGATTATGCTGCTCTGTATAATACTGTTTGCTGGGATATTTTCTGTTGTTTAAGCGCCTTATAATAGTACTTTTCTTACAGTGCTAGCATGCAAAATAAGAGAGTACAAAAACAGAGTGATAGTGAAAGCTATCTGTAAGTATTAATTTAAAAAAATGAAAGAAAAAATGCCGTATTCTAAAATTTGTATTCTGCATTGTCATAATCCCCTTATTAGAAGCAATATCTTTCTATTAAATTATTTTTGCAATCCTTAAAATCATGATTATAGTCAGGCATATCAAAGTTTGAGTTCAGTCATTTTATTTTCTGAAGTGCCTATGCACTTCAAAGAGGATTTAACTATAACATTAATTTCCTATTTAAAGGATCTTATTAACAATTAGAGGATACTGCTAAGAAAAAAAACCAGGGAAAATGTTCTTGAAAAAAATTTTCTGGGAATGGGTATGGTGTGTTTTAAATCACACTTTTATTTTTATTGGGCAGCAGTACAACAGCAGTCCAAAACAAAGCTGACAATTATCTCCAGCAGTGACCTATAACAATAGTTATCCATCAAGGCTTCCACTGAGAGACTCCTCTTATGATTTCACTGATGAGTTTCTGTATTCCATTTTCTTCGAAGTCAGTTTATTTCACTACTTGACTATCCCTGGTCCTCACCAAAACTTTAGGCTGTCATTTGTCAAAGCTTTCCAAGGCCAGCAAAATAAGAACCAATTGATAGCAAAATTTTATCTCAGTGGAAGTTTATGTGAATTGCTACTGCATGTGTCAAAAATGCTTGCTATAAATATGAATATTATTCACAATTTTATTCAATACCAATCCATAACTCTCTTCCAACTCTCTCCTAAGTTTCCAAGGCACTGAATGGAAGGAATGATGGAACAGAACCTGGCAAAAAAATTTAGGAGAGCACTTATGAGGGGAAAAACCTGTAGCCTCTGTTGCACACTGGAACCTTTTATGAAAACAAAACAAAAATAAGAAATGGTCAGCATGTCTCAAGTGCCTCCCAACTCTGATGTTATTGCTCCAAAACTGAAGTGAGTAGTCCATAACATTGAAGTCACTCAAGAAGGCTTGTAATGAATACTTAATTCAACAATGACATGAAGAAATCAAGCAGAATTGCCATTATATAATAATACATAGGTCTGAAAATAGATTTGCTAGCACTCTAGATCACTTGAGGACCCTGGGTACTCCCAGAGTGGTTTGTGACAAACTTCTGCATGTGTCTCTACACTGCCAAAAGGACTGACTGAAGCATTGCAAACAAGTTTATAAAAATAGTCCTTAAGAGGAGAGGGTGACAACAGAACTAAACACCTACAGTGGTAAATGTCCCAGTGCAGCAGTGTGATTTGTATCCTTACTGTGAAAATACAGTAGACTTGTCAAAATTCCCTATCCTTGCCAGATGCCAGTCCATTCTGTTGTCTGAACCACATTTTGAGATAGTCTAGGAAAATAACATGGCAGTCAAAATCACATTGTGAGGCAGGTGAATAATTAAATACTGAGGTCCCTGGCTTGGATTGCGTCTAGCTGCAGCTTACTTTACTAGTAAACCCTTAAAAATACCTAAAATCCTTTCAATTCACTATGAATACCCTAGGGAAGAGGAAAAGAATGTGAGTATTGTCAAAATAACCCACATTATCTGATATTTAGTAGCGGTATGATTTTAGCAGAGATTTAGTGGTCTCTTCATATTCAGTGTCACCATACAGTTTTCTCTGTAAGGTTGTTCAAACCCTTTTTGAAATGCTTTTAATTTTCAGCCTCCACAGCTACCACAGCAAGCCTAACTCCATATGAATAAAAAAGTCCTGTCTATTGCCTGTTTTGAACCAGTGATCAGTCTGTATCATCTGGTTCACTCGGGTGCTAGAGATTTCAATAAGTTTTAGAGAATTTTCCATGTGGCGCTGTGCAGCTCTCATGGGTTGGATCTGATTTCAGTGACAGGGTGGCAATTATGGGTAAATGCTCAGTGAGAGATCTCAAAGAGACCGTGAGAGAGCCTGTAGAGACAACAGAGGGGACAGAGGGTCCCAGGCCCATGTGTGGTACCCTTGTGCTGACCTACCTGACTGTATTGTCAGCCCTACAGGGCAGAGGAGTCAAGTCTCTCCTGAACACTGAACTTACCTGTGACTAAGTGTTTGATATCTGGGCATTGTAGTACTCACACTGCCAGGTTGTCCCAAAACTGTGACAGTGACACAGGATTTAGAGTCCCTTTTAAATCCCTCTTCAGTCATCAGTCTTCCATGCTGATCTATCCTAGTCTAATGCTGTTTTTACTTATATGAAACTATTATAGTTCATAGATCAGTCTTTATGACTTCATTACACCTCTTCCATCTCTACCTTATTTTGAGAAATACTCATGGGTCATCACAGATGTACACAATGGTTTACTTTCCATTCTTTTACTAAAAAATCATATATTTTTATTATTTCTTTTTTGAATTCAGTCAGTAATTCACAAAATTATCTTTTGCAGCCCTACAATAAGCTTATTTCCACCAAGCTCAGAGCCAAATATTTATAAGATTGAGATTTATTTTTTGTAGGTGTTTGCTTTGCATCTATTTATGCCAGTATTTATTTATGTTTTTCACTGTATCACTACAGAAACATACGAATATCTCTCTGAACTTTATCATTTTTGTCTCCATTTCATTTTCCATCAACATAAAGAGGAAAGCTCTATTATTCTACTACACAGAGATAATACTCCTGTAACAAGAGTACATCAACAGCTGCAAAACCTGGACATGTGGTAAATTCTAGGTTACATTCTGGAAATATTGCTTCACATTCTGAAATGGAAATGAAAAGTTATCAGACCTTAAAACATACAGTGATGAGTTGAAAGGTTTAGTTTTGTGGTGTCTGTCACTACACAAATGTAGATAGATTTGGCACCTCAATGTAAACTAGGAAATGATCTTCCCTACAAAACCAACAGTCATTAATGATCTGATGCTCTGGACTATTACATTCATTAATATGGTAGAACATAGCCAAGGTCATGCTTAATAACCAGATTGATGAGGCAGTAGTGTAAGCAAGAGGTGCTCTTTTGTATAACCAGAAATCGGGAGCAAACAAAAGACTAGGAGCAGGTAAGATTTAGTAATCTATTAATCACAGATTTGGAAGGGATTAGAAATGAAGGAGAATAAGTTAACCCAATTATTTGGAACTTTTTATTCATAGTTGGATTGTGGGTTGACAATATCATTTAATTAATGGTGATCTCAATTTGATTTATATTCATGCAGTAAAGAAGGGGTTTGAAAAATCCTTCTTTACTTAAATTAAAATTTGAATTATCGTAATTGATACATTTTATTAAAAATCTCTCATATTTATTTCATAGATAATTTTTTTCACAATTGCTGTTTAAACTAGAAAATTCCTTGTTTCAATCAACTTTAACTAATTGTTGAGTTTACATTATATCGGTTATTAATTACATCATATCATTTTTACTAAAAAGTCTTTTTCTTTGCATAACTCAATAGGAACAAGTGGAGTTTTAAGAATAAAACTGGAAGTAATGGCCTACTCAGAGAAACTTAAAGTCTAAATGAGATAGAAAACACAATGAGAAGTGGCTGCATGGAGAGAATAAATAAACAAAATGGAAGGAAGAAAACTGAAGCAGGAAACTGTCCTTGGGGATATTATTTAGGAACATAGAAGTAGTTCTTAATATTTTTTAAACAATTTTTCCCACCTTATTTTATTGTTGTTGTTTCAGTCCTTGTAAACGTGAATTTAGACAAAAAAGTCTCACAGTATCATTGAAACATTCCCCCTCCTTCCCCATGAATCCCATTTATCTCAACCATTTGAAGGATTTATTCTGAATATTTACAAGAATGGAGATAAAGTTCCAAAATTCCCACAGTAAGTAAAAAATACATAGCTATAAAGATGAAAAAAAAATCAATAAGGCAAAAGAAGAAGGCAGGAAAACTGTTTGGAACCATGGTGTCTCAACCTGAGGCCACTGCACAGAATTCTCAAGATTTCCGGCAGGAAAGAATTCCTTGCAGGATGCTCTCAGACTGGAGGAAGAGTACAAGGTTCTCCCTTCCCGTCTGGGGTGCCAGAATAACCGTTGCCTGTTTCCCAACCTGGAAATGAAACCTGAAATAATTTTAGTAAGGAGATAGTATAAAAGGGAATCTTTATTTGAAGGCCTTCAGAGGTAGTTATGGAAATACGTCCACAAAATCCTCCACCCTTACTGGGATGAGTACACATTTATAGGTTTTAGGAAATTAACATAATTGATAAAAAGCATCAGTTAGGAGGACAAGTGGTGATACAATCGAACAAGCGAAAAAACCACTTCAGTAAGCAATAATTTTACTCTTCATGTGCTGTGTTCTTATATTTATAGTTGCATAAAATATGAGATTTCTTCCATTCAAGTATGAAAACCTTTTATTTTTCCATTATAATAGATCCATTTTCAATATTAATTATATAATTTTCTGTACTTTATCAATAATTGTTTTTTCCTGAGTGACATATTTTTTATCCAGGAAGAAAAATGTAAGGTAAGATGACTCATTACTGCCCTTCCAGTGTGTTGTGGTATGGCCACACACATAAAGTATACTCAGTGTAATATATCTGTATGTCATACAGGCACCTAAATAAGATAAAAAGAAGTAACAATTAATTATCTGGTAAACAAGACATATGTTGAACATTCAAGGTCATTAGCCATCCTTTTTTTATTTTTTATTAATATATCTAGAGATCCCTTACTTTAATCACAAGTGTAGGAAACATCATCATCATCATCAAAAAAACTGAGATAACTTTTCTAAAACTGAAATGAGAAAAATACATTATGAATTAAAATTTATGCTTAAAATTAAATTTATTCTTATAATAGCTTAATAAATATATGCATTCTATACATAGAACACTTTCAAAATATATCAAGTCATAAACAAAATTATAGCAAAACAGAAGCTGATATCAATCAGTTCATTCAAGTAGTTCTAAAGATATTTAAAGATAGAAAGAAAATGTTTCCTGTAGCTTTCTGCTTAACTATATACAATTATTTGTCATTTAAAATTTGAAACCTCTTATTCCTTTCCTGATTCCTCTAAAGAAAGAAGCTGTACTATCTCTTCTTGTACACTGTCACAAACTGAGGATGGCAACATCAGATGGACATTGAAAGAGAAAAGAATAAATATTTCTGTATGAGAAAATCTAGTAATTTTTCAAATATTTCTAATTCCAGTTTTAAAACTGCTAGGTTAGGCCCTTGTCTGGTACTTCCTACAAGTATCCAGCCTGGAATGAATGGGTGCATTATTCCCAGTAGTTCAGAGGTGCAGCATCTGCACCAACTTTGTTTTATGGGACTGAAATCAGAACACAGGTTAATTTGAAGCCTTGTAGACAGTGAAAAATGTGATAAATTAAGGAAAAAGCAGGGGGAAGTGGTGAAGCAAACATAAGAATTCTTGAAATAAATATTACCTTGAAAGAAAATACAGTCATATCAAGCAAGTAATAATAAAATGATAATAAAATAGTAATAGTATACTGGTTTTATATACTAATTTGGTTAAATTTTTTAATTTCCTTCCTAAACATAAAGTTTGAAATCAGTCATGACCTGTGAAGAAATATAATAATTTCCATCAGTTTCACATGTGTCTCCTAAAAAGAAAACCCCAGCCACCAGAACACTTTTCATTAAAATTCTTGTTGATATTAATGAAATACTGTTATATTTTATTAATGATAAATAGATGCAGACAAAGTAAAGAAATCTTTTCTGATAGGGAGAAGTGTCTTCACAGCGGTTGTGATAGACTGATGGTCTGGGAACACCTCCATGGAAAAGTGTGAATAAAATGTTGGATGTGATCTCTTTTCAAATCAAGGTTGCTGGACATATTGAAGAAGAGCTCAGGAAAACCTTCTGTATCTCTCGCTCCCAGAGATGAACAGTGACTGCACCATGATTTGCAGACCACACTGGAGCACTAGAGGTCAAGATTCTTCCCCCAGTTGCCTTCACAGAGTCATAGATGCCTCTACTCTACTTTCACTGTCAACAACTGGGAACGCCTCACAGCACTCCCAGAGCCTGGTGGTATGGATAGGCTTTCCTTTCAACTCACAGCTCTGCTGCAGATTATCTGTCATGAAATTAAGTTTTACCACTAAAAAACCCAACTCATTGCTCTCTGAGTGAAAATTAATGCACATACTGCCAACCCCAAGGACCATGAGCTGAACGAAACAGGAGGCAAAGGCACATTGTCAGTATGAATATGACAATAAGAAGTATATCTAATTTTCAAAACTGCAGAGAAGCTTGTCCTCTCCTAATGCTGAGTTAAGAGTTAGCTTCGTCATTAGCTGATAAGCACAGCTTTTATTAAGGATTTGATGTTTGAGTTGTTTAAAGGCTCCAAAGCTGATTTTAGAAAGAGTCACTTTAGAGACAGTCAGCAATATTGTTTAAAATTATTATTAGCTAATGTTAATTAGTTAATAATTCATGTCTAATTCATAACACTATATTTTAGACTTAAATGTAATCTTCCTGGGAATTTAAAAAAGCAATTATGTTGCACTTGAGTATTCAAGACCTTATAATTTTTAACCGGATAAATATAGACATGGTATGGTTACATTGGTTTTATTTTAAATTAAGTGAATTTCCAGATTTCAAGCTTTCTAACAATGAAATAATAGACAAGGTTTAATCAAGATCTTAAAGCAATATCAGTAACACATAGAGATTCAAAATCTTACAACAATCAGGATAAGTTTTTATTTCCACCTTCAAAGTATGTTTTTGTTTTAAAATATCCTATTCCATTTACAGAAGTAACAATTTTAAGGGAAGGTATGAGAGTATCATCCAAACTGTCTTAAGTTGCTATAGCATGTAAATCCATTTCATCTACAGTAAAGCTAAAAACACATCTTAACCACTAAGATGTGAGAAATAGAATACCATTTTTAAAAACTCAGGAATGTCTGGATCACTGTTCTACAATTCTACTGGTGTAATTGACAGAGTTATTTTTTAATGGCAACAAAGATGAATAGTAATTTATTTTTCTCTTTTTCTTTTCTTTCAAGCACTGTTGCTTTTGCCTCTGGCTCCAAATTCATGGCAACTTTCTTTGCGGCTTTATTGATTTTCATCAGGATTGGCAAGGACATGTGGAAAATAATCCCTCCTTTTTCTGTGAAAGTTCTCTAAAGCCATTACCGTTTTCAGAAGTAAAACACATACATTTATAAATTAATTATTAGGTTAAATTATTAAGTTGATAAAAAATAATACCCATAAATCCATAATATTTACTTTACAGGATTTTATTTTGCCTTATTGTCCACTTGTTAGTTTAGTAAAGCATAGCCCATCACAGATCTGTTAGCACTCTGGAGCTAGGACAGAGACAACTCTGTTTAAGTTCAACTTCCCAATCAAACCAAACAACACTTAAAGCACCTACTAAATGAAGTGCCATAATTGCAATAATTTAGTGATATAAGCCTCATATTTACAACCAAAGTTGTTTTTTGATCTGTCTTCTGACAAAGGCTTTGTCAAAACTATCATAATTTCATGTGCTAGATTTCAATTTGGATTTCAGTGCTAATTAAAATAATGACAGCTTTTGCTAGCTTTAGCTGGCTGTTAATGTACAATTAAGACAGAAGCAAATTAGTGCTATACTACCAAAGGACACGGAGAAATACCCTAATATGAAGGCCACGCTGGAAGAGGTTTTGAGCAACCTGGTCTAGTGGAAGGTGCCCATGACAGGACAGCTGAAACTAAATCATCTCTAAGAATCCTTCCAACACAAACCATCCTATGATTCCACAATGCTATTTTAATATTCTAGAAAGTAAACAGTTCCTATAATTTTTTTTTTTTAATTTTTTTAATGAGAACTAGAGAGCAAACAGTAATGAGTGATGTACCTCAATACTCTGTACTGGGAGCAATAGTATTTAAGATCTCCATCAATAACATGGAGAGTGGGATTGAGAACACCCTCAAAAAGTTTGCAGACAACCCCAAAATGAGTGGTATGGTTGGTGCTCTAGGGGAGCCTGTAGGACCTTGACAGACTTGAGGACTGGGACCACGTAAACCTCATGAAACTCATGAGACCAAGTACAAGGTCTTCTGCCTGAGCCAAGCAATATTCAGTATCAATAAAGACTAGGGGATGAATGGATTGAGAGCAGTCCTGCCAAGAAGGACTTGGGGGTGCTGGTAGATGAAAAGCTGGATATAACTCATCAGTGCACGCTGACTTCCCATAAAGCCAGTTGTATCCTGGGTTTCAAAAGAAGTGTGGCCAGTAGATCAAAGAATGTGATTCTACCCCTCTACTCCACTCTTGTTAGACTTCACCTTCAGTACTGCATCAAATTCTCAGGCCTCCAATACAGGAAAGAATTGATATGTTAGAGTGAGTCCACGGGTGGATCATGAAGAAGATCAAAGGCCTGGAACACCTTTCATATGAAGAAAATCTTCGAGAGCAAGGTCTGTTCACAAGGCAAAGCTCTCAGGGGAGACTTTATTGTGGTCTTTCAATACTTACAGCAGTCTTGTGAGAAAGATGGAGAGAGATTTTTTACCAGTAATGGAATCATAGGGTGGCACTGCTGATTTTTCATCTTCTTCACTGGCGTATCTCTCTTCAATATTATAGGAAACACTGGCGTATCTCTCTTCAATATTATGAGAAACACATGGATGAAATAGTGCTTCCTACATTGCAGTGACAATACAAAATGTCTTTGAAAGATCTAAATCTCATTCATTTAAACACAGACTTAGGAGTAATTAATATATTCAGTTCTTTGGATGACAGGACTGAAATTAATTTCAAGATGGTGACATTTAAATTTAGGTGCTGACTTCCTTTATCATCAGTGGAGATCAATGGAGCCCACAGAACAAACGCCTTGTGAGGGCCGAGTCAGTCAGCTGTCCAGACATAACTCATAAGGCCTTTCGAGAGGCACCAGGATTTATTAGAGATCCACAGAGAGATGGCAGATACGACACTCAGGAGATCAACATAATTTTGAATGGCAGCTGAAGGACAGCCAGTATTTGCTATGGTATCACTCATCTTTCTGGACAACCCTGTTGAGGCATTTGAACAGAGTCCAGTGTATCTGTTAAATGTCTTCATGGAAGGCCAGGCAAGAATTACAGTTGGCAAAGCTGAACTTCAAATTTAATTTAGTAGTTCATTTGCAGTTTATAGGCAATTCTCTTAATGAAAGGTTTTTACTGATCAGCATGACTGGACATGAGAAAGACATAAACCACAATAGAGACATGCAGAAAAAATTAGATGCACAAAAAACTTGAACAGAAGAATCCGAAATTGTATTCTTTGTACTGGTTCACATCGTTGAAAGTCCAAGCTTTTTCATTCCTGCCTGACTAAAATAATCTAGAAGTGTATAAATATGGTGACATAGCATTGTGATGCAAAAATAGTGTGCTAAAATCGAATACCAAACACTTTCAAAAATATTGCCAAATCCAAATGTCTGCTGATGCAAGCAGTTCCTTAGAGAGACATAAATAAATCTTTGACTTATTAAAAAGTTTTTATCACTGAAGTAGTTTAACATTCTGTCACCCCACTGAAAACCAGAAAATTCAATATTTTAATTTTTAATATTGGTGGATGATAAAATTCTGGAATTCCATATATATTTTACAACATTTGTGAAACTATAATATTAATTTCTTATCTACAATTTCATTTTTCTCAGCATAATCACTAGACAAATATGCCACCAAGAACAAGTGTAATTTATTGTGGAGATGATGTATCAGCAATTTTATATAACTTCTTCATTTTTTATGATAACACAAAAATGAAGATCACGTTTCTGACTATAACTTTGACAAAGATATAGTTAGGTATAAAAGATTTATTGTTCATCTGTTGCTCAGATATTTTACTCTAAAGATACCACGAAAACATATTTCTCATTACATTTAAACCAAATGAGTCCATATGATTTCTAATTTATTGTCAATGGCTATTATCAAAATGAAGATCATCTTTTAATACATTGTTATTTATTACCTTTAGAATATTTGATTTTTAAAATTTGATTCTCTGTATTTATCTACTTACATGCATTTTTCTTTAATTCCTGTGTAAAGGTTTGGGTAAAGAACTATCCAAGAATTACTCTCGAAATGCAATCTCAACATGACTGCACCAGTTTCCTCTGTCCTACACAATTATTCAGCATGCTGTGAAAGCTCATCACCTCAAGACGACTCTCTAAAATTCTCTTTAGATAACAGTTTTCCACAAAAATATTAAACTTGTTGTATCCACGATGTAGATCTAGTTCTATAAGATCATGCTACCAATTAAATTCTTCATTGCTTTTGGTATTCCAGGAGTTCCTTTTGGAAGCCAATAAAATATATATTCAATATATTTTAAGTTTTTAATCAGTTTCATTATCGAGTCATTCTGAATCTCAGTCATTCTTTAGACTAACATTTGTTTATCTCTTACGTCTGCTTGATTTACGCATTATTTTCGTAAGGTCTGTTCCTGGAACCATTTTTTAGGGTTTATGACATGCTTACCATATTAATAAGTTTTTTCTGGTGTATGTTCTAATTTTGTGTCAAAGTTTGCAAGTCCTGGAAAAACTCTTTGCATTGAGAATAAAAAGTATACTAACATTTTAAGAAAGGGATTTCCATATTTCATTTTGTAGACCTTTGTGGAAGACAAGAAAAAACAAGTAATAGTTAATGAAAGGCCTCACATATTTTTCAGAGGTACTTTAAAAGGGATAAACTGTAGCTCAGAATCAAATAATACCATAGGGTCTTACATTTTTTAAAGTTTTGGATCAATGCTATTGCAAGCATGATAATTGAACTATAGTTTGGGAATTCATCTTGTGAAAAATGAAGTAGCTGTTTTTATTATTATTTGTAGTTAGAAATTGGACAATTGCAGCTATTTGAATTGGCAGAAGTAGGATTTCTGTAAGGCCTGCTATGGAAATTGTTAGAAATGTCACCTTAGGCACTTTCAACTTGTAATTTACAGGAGAAATGAAAGTGAAGAATTTAAAAGTATCTGTAGGCAGAGCAGTTTTACCACTCTTAAGGAATGAATAAAAAAGTTGAGACTGTCATCTGTCTAATGAAGGCATGTTCAGAGATGATAGCTCGACTACTGAGATCCANCTCGACTACTGAGATCCAGCACTGTCTGTAGATATGTCTGTAGACTGTCAGGCTTATTCCAGATGTTACTTTTTATTTGCCTCACTGACACTGGATTCCATAGTTAGGTGCTGGGACAAATTACATTTCTCTTAGGACAGACAATGGGTTTTTGTTCTGTTCATAAAGCCACATTTACTTTCTTCTTAGTCTTTAGGAGATACACATTAACAA
>VWZV01011987.1:478252-635812 GCA_013397155.1 Irena cyanogastra | reverse complement strand
CCCGGCCGGGCCGCTGGAGCCGCCGCTGCCGCGCCCCCGGGGGCCGCCGCGCCCGGCTCGGGGGAGGGAGATGGGGCGGGACGGGGCCGCCCTGCCCTGCCCGGCCCTGCCCGGCCCTGGCAGCCGCTCCCCGCTTCTCCCCGCTTGTCCCCAATTCCCCGCTCCCGCCGCGGCACCGGCCGGACGCGGGGACTCGGCGAAGGCGCTGGTGCCTCGCCATGTGTGGGATGCGCCTTGGCCGCTGCGGGGGTGGCTTGGCTTCAAAACCTTTCCTTTACGCCCGGTGCCAACAGGGTGTTATTGAGGGAGTTGGTGGTGGTCGGTGGAGCGCTAATTACTTAATTTCAGCCATTTCTAGATGAACGGATCGTTGTTTCTGATCTGACTCTACGGAGATAGACCCAAGAAAATGATACATTTTGGGTTCGATGCCAAATGCCCATTTAATCTTAGCAAGTGTCTGAAAAGTGGTTTTTTCCTCCCCTAAGATGTTGGATTGTGTCTTTACTGTTTGCCTTGGAACAAACACTGTAGCCTTTCTTATCTGTTATGCTGCAGTAAGAACTGCAGTCCTTTCCTGGGAGACTTGAAGTAAATAATTACATTCGTATTTTTTAAATAAAATGAGAATTCTCACTGATAAAGTATTGCAAAAAGGATGGGAGTGATGCCAGTCCTGCAAACATATGTGTAGGGGTTGATAACACGTGTAGGAAAGATCTGGGCTTGGAGGAGGAAATGCTCCCCACAATTTACAGTTGCCAGTGTCAGTCTCACTGGGATGGGAGCTTGTGCCCTGGTTTATGGGTTTTTTTAGCCTAAGTTCTATTTTTTCTTTTTCTTTTTCTTTTCTTTTTTTTTTTCTGCAGGAAAATATTTGCTGCCTCTTGGTAGCTACATGATGTCTTTTAGCAAAGGGCTATTTGCCGTCACTAGAACCTCTCCATAGCTTCACACATTTATTTCTTATTTTGGATCTGAGAGATTTTGCTTTGCCATGAGATTTCACATTATTGGCAGTTATCTCTTGGCTGCATCCATAGCAGGAGAACTTCTTCTCTTTCTGACAGACTGTTTATACTTCTCAGATGAAGAAAATGGCTTGGGTTTACACCTCTGCTTCCTAGGAACAGAATACTCCAGAATACTCTAATCAAAGTATCATTTTTTGATAGCCACTAACATGCCTAAACTTTGAGGTTTTGCTGTTATTGCTTTTGTGCTAAAGCATTTTCTTCAGTAGAGGTGAAAGGAAAGTGTCTAGAAGTATCAAAGATGGTTCTCAATCTCCTGTTGTGCTCAAGGCCACCAATACCACGTGCAACCCTTAAGAAAAAAAGTGGCTCCTATTTCAAAGTGTCAGTTGTGTCCCGTTATAAATACTAAAACTGAATAAAAATAAAAAAAAATTAAACCAATAAATCACAAACCCTATAGCTGGGGAAAGCAATAGAAGATCTCAAGGACACAAGAAGCAGAAAAACATTGGGAAAGTATATCAGACCTAGTCAAAAGACCATTGAAATGAGTGGGAAGTCTCCCATGGATGGTCAAGGGCTTAGCAGGTCAGCAATGGGGCATTTAGTGCCAGTGACTGTACCTGGAAATAATTTCCACTGTGGTAATGATTACGTGCAATCCACTGTGTCAGATGATGTAAAACTAAGCTAATTTACCTGAATTTGCAGGAATTTTCTTGCTGCAGATGGATATCACTAGATTCCTGGTGCTTTTGTGTTTGCAGAGGAAGTTTTGGTTTTGGTGTTTTTTTTTTTAATTTCTTTTTTTTTGTTTGATTGTTTTTTGTTTTTTAGTTTTGGTTTGGTTTGGTTTGTTTTTTTTTGTTTTGGTTTTTTTTTGGGTTATTTGGTTGTTTTTGTTGCTGTTGTTCACTTTCCTGTTGGGAATATTAAATATATTAAATATAATTATAATATTAAATATATATTAAAATATTAAATATTCGGTTCTCTGGAGTCATCAGCAATTTCATCTACTGTGAGAGGCCCCTGATGTTTTTAGGGAGAAGCCATTCAGCAAAGTTTGTGTAACTTGTACCTCACTGTGCCATGCATTGTCCCCTTTTGGGGGCTGTTTGGCTCCTAGGTGGGGAGTGCAAAATTGGCCATTTCCTTGGGTGACAGGACATTTCCTAGCAGTAGAAGCTGACTGGCTCTGGAGTCTGTGGTGGCCTCTCTGGAGATGTCCTGCCTGGGAAAGGAAGATGCTGGTGGGATGCTGATTAGCTTGAGGAATCACCTCCTAGATATGAAAGCCTCCCAGTAACTTTCCATGAAGAAAAAAGCTCAGCTGAAGCAGCAAAGGACGTGGTTTAGCTGCTTCAGCATGGACAAGATTGTATTTCCAGCATCACCAAATCATGGTTTCTAAGAATTCGAGCTGTTGACAGATTTTCAAAATGTTTTGACAACTGATTTCGCTAAGATTTTTTTTTTACTTGGAGTCTTGAAAATTTGTCACCGTTTTGCAGAAGAACTTCAAGTTTTTTTGGTTATAAAGCTAGGGGGAAATTTTTTTTTTTTTTTTCATTAAAGTCCCACTGAAAATGTTTGGTCCTTTCCAAAGTTACTGGCTCCTGGAAAAACTCCATTAGCTAGATAAAAAGTCTTCCAGAGCTGTGGCTTAAAGGAAGGTCATGGTTTTGGTTGCTGTGATCCAGAGTTTGAGGAGACATCCTGAAGCTGCTGCTGCACCCCTGCTTGGGCAACACTCATAGAGGCTGTTATATGGTTAAATGAAGGATGTTTTTCTAAATTTTCTTGAATAATTGAATGAAATCTTGATGGATTTAGTGAAAACATCACTGTATTTAAAACTGTTTGCCTAGAATTCTTTTTAAAAACTGATGGTCAGCTGTAAATTGGGCTTTATGCTAAAATTAGATCCCTGAGCTGTGGGAGCATTGGATGCATGGCACCAGCCATTTGGTTTGTCAGGAGGTCAGTGTTTGTGAAAGCAATTATTTTAATAACCTAAATGTGGTGTTTGCATATTTATCTTGGCTGTTTAAAGTGAAGCTCGTGCAAAGAAACGAGATGGGCTCATTAAATGTTCAATTAAACCATTGTCTGCAAATAGGTCGTACTGCTAAACATCACATCCCTTTATTAAAGGATAAAGTTGAAAATGGTGTTTTTAAACCTGAATAAAACCAGTTGCTGTTATTCCTTTCAAGACAATAGTTTTCAGGTTTTTTGGGGGTTGTTTTCTTTTTTTTTTTTTTAGTGGGTAAAATCCTCTGAATTCTCAACCATAGTTTGACTGTGTGATTCACAAGCAAATTAGCAGGACCACTTCTTTCAACTTCAGGGATACCAAGACCTCCACATTTGTGTTCTCAGTTCCAGTACAAGCTTCACTCATACACGTCCCCACTGACTTTGTAGTAAATATTTGCCAAGTCAAGATATCAAAGGCATCATTCAGGAGCTTTTTACCACTAGATTGTCGTGGAGATGTCTCAAGCAGTTATTTGGAAGTGTCTCATACAATCTGAAAGTAAACATGCCATACAGTCCCTGACCTGAAATGTACAGCTTGTGTGCAGTAGCTGGACATCTTTTCTTCATTTTTTTTTTCACAGTGACCAAAGGCAAATAGATTTGTAGCTGCTTCTGCAGCTAATGTGCAGATGGTTTTGTGTTGCTCTCCATACAGCCTAATATGGGCTGTACAAATTAGTTTTTGTCTGTGACATGTACCAAGGAAATTATTTTTCAGTGAGTGGCCTTAGGGTGAGCCCAGGTGCTTGACAAGCTGCACAGATCCTGGGATGGTGCTTTTCTTCACCTGTACCTCCTGTTGGATTTCAGGGGACATTATACAATACAAGGGTATTACCTTGGAATTAAAAGAAATGGAGGAGGTAATTGGTGGTCTATGCAACCAGAGCCTTGGTAGCACTGTGAGCAAGGGTTTCAGTCCCAGTGAATAACAGAAATGAATATGCCCAACTTTTAAGTTAGAAATCTGGATACTTTAGGGTAGAGGGTTCTTCCCAGTGCCTGGCTTAGTGTGATGAGAGAGTGAGACAGTGAAAATTATACTAACTACAAAGTATTTGGGGATGTGTTTCCATGGAACCTCAGCTGCTACCAGGGTCTCCTTACCCTCCCCAGGCACTTTTTGGGCTCTGAAGCAGCAGACCAGTCCTGTGACCCAAACAGCCTGTTGTGTTCTCATGTCTTCTCTCTGTGTCAGGGAAAACTTTTGGGGAGGGGAGAGAGAAAACAGACAGGCTTATTACTGGTCTTGAAGCCATGGGTTGCCTGTTGCAGACAATTTGGTTGAAAACTAAGACATTTTATGTGTTGATTAGCAGGTGGTCCATGTGCAGTCTTGGCATGAAACTGTTTCCAGGTGGCTGGGCTCTGTAAGTCCCCGTTGCTCTGCCAGTAGCCCTCTGGCTTTCATGGGAGCAGAGCCAAAGAAGCTGATGAGATAAACTTGAGAATCCTTTGGGAACCATTTTTTGTCCTCCCAAACTCAAAATCAAGTCAGAGTGAGATGTAGGAGTCAGCCAGTGCAGGTTTTGGGTTGCTAGGTTGAACTGCTAGGGGACACTAAGCTGTAGGGAAACAGTGTTGTTAACCAAAGACATGGTTTTACTAGGAGAATATTTCCACAGGTTTAAGAGAAACAAGAAGCAATCTCTGCCTAAATCAGAGATTCCTTTATTCTTCCTGCTAATTTATGAATATGCAATGGCCTTTTGTTTTTATTTTTCCTGAGGCTCAGTGATTTAACTACTACTTTCTCACTTTCACTGCTCTCACTGAGAATGATCTAATTAGTGCTGCCAATTACTTTCAGTTTAAATCTGATGAATAGCCATTTTCAGAAGGCCTGATTCTGTCTAGTGCTCCGAGCATCCTATGTTAATTAATTAATTAATGTGTTCTCACTTGCCTGCGCTGCCGATGGAAGCCGCAGGCACCCTGCATCTTGTGCAGGTATCTCTGTGCTCACATGACTTACTTTCCTCACAATTTTTGGTATGAAATCTCACATTTTATGGGAAAACCTTCCACTCTGGTGGTTTATGCTCTTCCTGCATTAGTTTTGCTAATTTGTTTTCTATTATTGCTTTGTGCAGGGAGATCTCAGTCAGAGATTTCCCTGACTTGCCTGGCATGCAAGGGATTCTTAATACATTTTAATAATGGAAAGTTCCTATTCTACTACTCAGGAAGATGCAGCTCTGTCATATTTCTGAGACCTTGCAAAGGATAATTTCTGAATCCACAACCTACTGTAGACTACTAGGTAACAAACCAGTTACCAGATTTTCTTTGGCTCTCACCTTGTTCAGCCTAACCAGGGCCTGGCCTTTCATGAGAGGTCAGCATCCTTCAGCCCTCCAAGTGAGCAGCTCAGTTTTTGATAGGCCAGTTCTGTCATTTCTCTTGATAAGAATTTGGAGGAAAGAACAAGAACTCTTTGCAAATCTCTCTGTTAAGGTTAGAGGTGTGGCCCCTGCATTCTGTGGTTGAGCTTCACAGTGCAGAGGGGAGGGATGGACAGACAGATGCATGGATGGATGGATGCAGAAACCTGAAGAATGGGATTGGTGCAGCTCCTGAGAAATCTGCATCCTCCAAGTCCATGCTTGCCTGTGTACCAATGAGCTGCAGGGAGCTTGCCAGGAAGGGAAGTAATTTTAGAGTGTGATTTGGAAAATGATTCAGTTTAAAAATTGCTATTTTTGAAGGGCTACTTTCAGCTGGGATCCAGTCTCCAGCCTGTTCCCAGAAGCACTTGCCTTGCTGCAGCAGAGCGTGGTGAAAAGTGGAGGAGGAATGTCTGTCTGGGAGCTGGCAGCCCTGAATCTCGTGATGCCACTGAGGAAACAATCCCTGGGGATGGGGCCTCCTTACATCTCCCATCCCTTCCTGCATCTGACAGGTGAGTGTTTAACCCAGCTGGGCTGATGAAGGTGGCAAAGGTCACTCTGCCCACCCTCCCTCCACGCTCAGAGGAGGGCACAGGAGTGTGGGTCAGGAAATGGGGCTGCTGGGCAGACAGAGTTTCAAGACAGAAAATACTACTTTATCCTGTTGACAAAAAAGCCAAGGACAGCATGAGGAATTTATGAATCAACATTGTGAAATGGCAAACACCTTTTTCATGCCATTTGAAGATGTGCTGTATGTATTTGACAGAGCCTGTGGCTGCAGCTCCTGCAAATCTCTCCGGCCAGTGGCACCAGAATGAAATCAGCTAAGCTGACACTCACTCCATCAGGCTGAGGCTTCACAGAAGTTCAGGACAGGCAGCATTTGATCACAGCACTGAAGAAAAAATTGGCAACCCCTTTGGCCTGTTAGATTTGCTTTCTAGGGTGAGAAGTTTCAGAGAGCAATCATGTGCCGATTACTCCTGTCAGTTCCCACCAAGCAGCTTAAAATGTCCCTCCTGCCCTGGATCTGTCCCTCTTGTTTCTTCCAGGTAGGTGCTGGCTGATGTTCCTCTAAGGTCATTTAGCCTGGTAAGCTTTTCATAAACAGGTTCCACGAGTGTGTAGGCAACCTCACACGGCTTGGTTTGTTCTCGAGGATGTGTGCAGTGGAAGTGTATGGCTGAAGACTTTGCTTTGGTTCCTGTGCAGGTGTCAGGCACATGCAAGGAAAGCAACATACCATCTTTAGAACAAATTCTAAGCTCCTGCTAGGAAGCAGAAGGTGAAGGGAATGTCATGGTGAGGAGGGCTCCCTTTTACAGCTGTCCATTCTTGTTCAAATGCGGTAAGCAAATGGGGAAATGTATCAAGCTTTAAAAAAAGTAAAATTCCAGTTTGCTGTGTAGAGGGTTTTAAAGGACCTTTTCAGATTAAGATTTTCTGTTATTTATGGCCGCACAAACATATTTAAAGTGTTTCATATATAATACCAAAACATTATTTGTGCATCTTATGAAAGAAAGACAATTGCTGTGCCACTGGGCATGCAAAAATGTGCCAGGGAAAACATTCAGGACCAGAGTAATTTTCATCTCTGGTCTTCTTAGCCTGGAAATGAACTTCAGCCTCTCATTTTCCTATTTTTAGAGATGGCCACTGCCCATATTCACCTGGGCACTAGGGGAAAGTGAAATGAAGCTGTTTGGCAGGGTTTTGCAGTAATTTCACAAAGGAGCAGTTTAAGTGATGCAAAGTGATTAAACTTGTTACAGTGGCTTTAATGCATTATAGGTGTAGTGTGGCCAGTGCTCTCACTTTGGTTTTAGAGCACTGGGGTATTGATTTAGCATTTAACAAGCACTTATCTAGTGCAAATGCATCAGTGGAAATGTAAAAAATAAAAATGCACAATGAGGAACATATGATATTGAAACCAAACTGCAGGGCATGCTTTAGGTAAGGAATGAGGTGAGCATAGAGGAATAGTGGGATGGGAGGTGCCTGAGAGTGGACACTTCAGAAGTGGAGTCAATAGTGATAATTCTGGGGGCACTCTGTGCCTGAGACACCACCTCTGTAGCTCTGCATGTGGGAGAAGTGCAGGAGGCAGGGGTGGAGGACAGAAAGGAGCACAGACTTTAGAAGCTTTCTGGAACTCAGGCTTAGAGTCCTCTCAAAAGATTTCCTTCTGACTGCACAGTCCCCTTGCTGGCCCTTCAGGGGTGTTGGCTTTGAGTTAAGCATGGTCTAGAGGTGCAGAGGTTGGGAAGTTTTCAAGCAGCACTTGCCAGAGTGTATTTTAATTTTCTCCATCAGAAGTTCAGTGGGCTAACAGAGGTTTGGAAGAGAGGGGATTTGTCCCAGCTGGAGCTGTCTCTGGGCAACTGAGTGGGTCCCACCAGGGGCTGCTGGCTTCCCTGGGACTCTTGGCTGTGCCTCTGGATGGAGCCATTCCCATTTTACTGTGGCTCTGTGTCAGGTCCAGCCCGTGTGCCATCCACAGCTCCTCACTCCTGGTCTAACAGCCAAGCCATCTGAGCCAGGCTTAGAAAACATGGATTTCTTACTAGTTAAAAGCTGAAACATTGCATCACCTTGATCCAATAATTTCTCTTCCAGTTGCCTTACCCTTCTGACCTTGGTCCTGTTTCTCTCCCTAGGTTGAGAAATATTCCAGAATGGAACAGCTTTTGTTTTGATGTGTTATCATAGCTCCATTGGAGATGCAAAAGAAATCATGGCAAGCTTCCCACCATCCCTGAAGGAAATAAAAGAGAATCCTGCTGGTGTGAGAACCATGGTACTGGGGAGACCTTGTCATACTGATAATGATATAAGGGGAAAATGGTGTGTAAAAAATGTGTTCTAGCAAGCAGGCTTCGTTTCTGTCCAAATGCCAGTGTGGCTTATTATTTTCTAATGAAGTGAAATATATTCATGCTCCCTGAAGTTGACTGTGTTGATTTAATTTGTGTTTTATGATCAAGATTCTAGATTTCATATCATTTATGTTTTATAAGTAGTGAGCAGGGATTTAGCTGCATAAGACACATTAATATCGATACAATATAACTCCCCAGGCACTTCTTCAAAGACTATTTTATACATAACAACATGGAATTTCACCTCTATATTTCTCTCATTCTCTGCAGGAAAAAACAGTGATGGCTGATCTGAAGGCAAGCACACATTTTATTATTGCTCTCAAAGCAGTAAGCATTTTTAGTACTCTGAATTTTTCCTGCTGACAAACAACAGGCAATGTCTAACACAGAAATCAAATAGCTGCTTTTTGTGGGCTGGGCTGGGGAAAGCAGCAGAACAATCTCAGGCAAGAAATCACAGGTTGTTATTTATTTTACATGATTTCAGTGCGCTGCTGTCAGAGTTTTTTTGCTTTAGAGAGGTGGTATGCACTAAGTGAGAGAGATCCTTCTCCAGTATGAAATATTAGAAAAGGAATGTTCACTTTTCCAGAGGAAATTTCCTGGGTCGGCTTCATTCCTCCTGAGTAAAAATGATCCAAATATTGTTGGGAATTGAAATAGTGAGAAAAAAATGACATGTTTTTCAAGCAAAATATGTTAATTTTATTTCTACTTTGTCCTTACAAAACATGTTTCTGACTTTCATCCCAACCACTAAATTTATCTCTCTGTACTAAAAGACAATTGTCACATCTTAGACACTTGTTCATCCAGGAGAATGGAACAGTCTAGGGAGGATCCTAGATTTTTTGGAGTATTTTCCAGCAGAAGGAAAGACCTCTCAGCGTTGCCTGAGGACTTTTGGACATGCTGAGATGTTCTGTTTGAGCTGGACCAGGGTCTGTGCTGTGGGATGAAGCAGCTGGCTGGACTTTGCAGGGTGTACCTGTGGGATCTCACCTGTGTCATGCTCACCCTCAAGTAAGGAAACATTACATTTCTCAGAGTTTAGTCTTCCTAAAATTTGGCTTTCCTGATTTAACTCATGGTTCAGATAAACAAAATTCCGGTTGTTCTGATGACACTTTAAAAGGGTTGGACTCATGGTGACCCGGTCACAATTTGCCCTGGTTTGGGATTGCAGAACATTCCTTTTGCTCTGGACTGAGTGAGTACATTTGACAAGGATGGAGTGTCTCTGGAGCTGTGCAGTTCTGGCCCTGAAGAAGATTGTGCACTCCCCTGGTCAGTGGTGCTGTTGTGTATTGATCCCTTGAAGCAAATTCTCCCATCTCTGATCAGGTACTGAAGTTTAAAGGGGCTGCTGCAGTACAAGAGGATATAAATCATCACCTTAACTGCAGCCCGTGGTAACCTGTGTCATGGGATTCAGCCTAACAACAAAATAAATCTATAAATCAGCTGGAAATGATCGAGGAGGTGAGGGCCTGGATTTTATCAGTTGAGTGCTGAATCATTATGAGCTCGCAGTGTGTATGCCCAGGTTTCACACACACACACAGAGGAAGTGTATAGCTGTACATTTGACAGTTGTAGGAGTTATGAATCCCAGGGAGTGCCTGATCTTAGGATTCTTCTTCTAGGCTACATCATATTTAGATAACACTGGATTTCATGGGACTGAGGAATACATGAATCAGAGGGATGAAGGTTAGGGTAAGAAAATACATATTTAAGCTAAAGAATAGCATTGGCCCAAAGGCAAGTGAGTATGTATTGCCTCTGAACACACTGAGAGAATATTTGAGAATGTTCCTAGCTATTTAAAATAATCAAATTTTTAAACAGTCTTCCAGTAGGAAGAATAAGAGCAAAAAGCTGGACTGCCTGTAAAGTGGAGTCTGAAGTGTTTTATATAAACTGATGTCTGCAATACCAGTAAACTGAATTTAGTGGCTAAAGTGCTCCAAAACATCATCAGGTATTTTAAGCTGGATAACATACAGACCTCAGTCGCACACGGTATTTCTTTCCAATCACCACTAAAAGGGGTGTTACATTTCCCTGCTCTTTTTATAGCAATATTGACTTTTGGAACCCAAGTAACTTTTGTAAGCTGGGAATTTAGGAAGAAAGGCTAGAGATGATTTTGCTGGAACATCCTTATCAGAGGAAAAGAAAAAAAAAAAGGAAAAAGTTGCGTCTGTTATAATTTACCGACATGAAAGCTTCTCAAGGTCTCTGCTGTTCAGAACCCAGCGGGAATTTTCCAACTGAGGAGGAGAAAGAGAAATGTTTACTAAAAGACAGATTGCAAACATCGAGCTGCCTGTTCTGCAATTGATCTTTTACACTGAGACTATCCAGAAGATCTATACTTATGGTTAGGCTGTTATTTGAAAAGGCAGTAAAAGACTGCAGTTCTGCTGAGAACTGCTTCATATTAAGCCTGCAACTTGGGGAGCTTTTAAAACACAGCAATTGCCTTGGATGTTCATTTCCAGGCAGACCTTACTCTGTACATTTAAAGTAATGATTTGTCTTTCGGATCCACTGGAAGTATGTTGGGTTTTCTTTTTCTTGCTTGATTGAGAAGCATAAAAATATCAAGAAGGAGAAAAAAAAGGATGTTAGATAGATTTTTGTTAAATGCCACACTCTAGCCCCTTCATGAACAAAAAGAGGCAATTTTTTTTTTTTTAAATAGACACCTCTGTGCTTAGAAGTCTGGGAGGTAGGTGCAAATGTTCTTGAGTAGGGAAGCTGTCAAATTCAGTCCGTGGGGCTGTGCTAGCTCAGTGAAACACCATGGGAGAGCCCAGAAATGGGGGAATGATGTTGGCTGAATGATCATATTGTCATTTTTAGGAGAGGGACATCTACACTTTGCCATATCGACCTTTAGTTTCTTACCACTGCAGATTGATCTCCTCTTTGGTGCTCTTTTCCCACCCTCTTTAATCAGTATTTTCTTGATGAGAAGACAACTCAGAAGAATTAGAAGATTAATTTCTACTAGGAAGAAACTTGAGTCTTTATCAACTGCCCCTTCAATTGCTGCTGCTAGGAGATTGAGACATGGAAAAGAGATTTATTGTTTATTGCCATGCTTCCTGCCTGCCTGGTAACATGAAACTACATGCACATCCCCATGGCTCCTGTCTGGTACTTATGCACAAACTTGTCTTCTATGCAGCAGCAAAGCTTTGCTAGAAGCTGCATTTGCCTCTCCCACTGCCTCTGCAAGTCTCCAATCCCCTGCAATAAAGCAGTTTCAGTATCATTTCCCAGCAGAGGTGTGATAGGTATAAGCTAGCTCCTTGACTCTGATATTAAATTCCCTGGAATTAATGAATTATGGCCTTCAGCATTGTCAATAGTATTGAAAACAATATTGTGACACTGGAAACTCAATCAAACCTCACCTTTTACATTAATTGTTACACAGCTTTTACCTCAGCACTCTGAAAGGAAGCAATTATCCTGGATCCATGAAAACATCTCAAGTGTAAAAGACAGCAAGTAATTATTGTTGTCCCTTCACCCTCAAAGAAAGCAGATAACTCCAAAAATAAATAAAGATATTGGTGAAAGAAAAAGGGATATAAATGGAGCCATAGGTCATAATAAATTCTGCCTGCTTGCATCTGCAGTGCACTAACAGTTCAGCAATTTCTCAAAGGCAAGTGGGTTGCTTTCACAGCATTTTTTGATGCATCTTTTGGGAGACCTGGGGCTAAAGGTTGCCCAGGTGTGATTTGTAATTCTGCTTCCTGCCTGTTCCCACACATGCAGTGAAAAGTCCTGTACCCTCTTCTTTTTTGAGCATGGCTGGCTAAAGGCAAAGATCCTCTGGGAAATCTACAGCAGAACTGTGTTCCTGCTTTATGATGACAGTTAACTTTGAAATTAAAAACTAATAAAGAAAAATCTAACTGAGCCCAAAATGGTACTGACTTTTTGGACTAAAATTTCAGGGTTGAATAACTGGAATTTCAGTATTATCTCATATGTGTTTGTGAAGCAGTGTTGTCCCAAATGACTAGTGATGCACTGCTTTCTCAGTCCTGCTGAATAAATCTATTTTAAGTCAATTCCCAGTAAAAGAGTTTGAAAACCTCCTCTTGCTGTTGGCATTGTTTATTTGCAACAGTAAAATTCTGCCAAATTTCAGGCTTCATCCTGAAAACACCAGGAGCTCTGTCCCTTGTCCAGCAAAGCCTTTCATCACAGGCTTAATTCTGAAACACATGAACAGTTCCCAGTGACATCTGCAGAGCAAGTCAACATCAGCAGCTTGGGTTAAGCACCCCCAGCCCCTGGATCTGAGCTTTTGTTTGTGTGTTCAGAGCACAGCACTGCAAGAAAATGTTCACCAGCAGAAGGTACCTGAGGAGTTGATGGCTGGTGTTCCACAGAGCTGGGCAGGGCAGGGGAGAGGGGACCAAGTGCAGCAAGTGGTGGCATTTGGGAAGGACAGGAGGCTTGTCCTCATGGCTTAACATTTATATTCCACTTCATCCCAAACACTGGAGTTTATCTTGGTCTGGGAGCGTGTTCAGACCAAACATACTGTCAGGCTTCTGCAGTCTTTGGAGATTCCTGTTTGGTTTCAGGGGTTGTTTTAGGGGTTTCAGTTCCTCTGCCCAGTGAGGGGAATGCTGCAGAGGATGGAATGGCACAGCACTGCTCAGCCTCAGAGATGTAAATGGGTGCTGGTGAAGGAGGATCTGCTACAGCCCAAAACCTGGCACAGACATCACTTCACTGCACTGAGTGATTTTAATCTGATGGAGCCTTCTTTATTCAAACCTCATCACTCTTGGCTGACATCAGGAGTAAAAACCTTGAATATAAATGTTTCTGTCTGTAATTATAATTGGATTTTACAAACCTCCCCTCTCCACTACATTGACCATGCAATGATTTCTTTCAGTTCTGTGCTTGTTTGGGAAGAAAGCCTGGTATATCATCAGCATGAATTGCTCTGTAGAGAGTTTCCAAGGGCAGGTGCACAGGAGAGAAATGGGTGGTGTGGCCTTGTGTTGACGGGAACTGTTACTGGCATGGAAAAAGTTTAATTTCAATCTCACTATAAAACATGAAGCCAATAACTTTGTGGGTAGTGAAACTCACAGCAAGCACGCTCCTGCAAGCCTTACAGACAGGAAGGGGGCTCTGACTCAGATGGGTTGGAGGCAGGTCAAGGTGAAGCCACCGTGCTGACAGGAAAGGAAGAAGTGACTGATGGTGCCTGGGCAGGCTTCATTTCAGTCCAGTGAATGCACAAGGTGTCCCCTGGCTGTAGGATGACAGGAAGGGGCTGTGGGGTGGAAATCAGGAGCTCAGAGAGTGCCTCACCAGGAATGTTGTGCAATAATGTAAAATATGGTGGGGCCTTTTGTTGTGCTTTGTTTTGTGAGAGCTGACTGCTGCTTTTAGCAGCCTCCCTGAGATGAGCTCTCAGCTAATGTGGAGTGCATTTACAGCACTGCCTGCATCAAGTGCACTCTGATGGAACAGCCTGGCTGCACTTCCAGGTTCTGCATTTGTCTTCCTTTGGACAAATGGAAAAGAAATAGTTAATCATTAAACTTAGCAGATAATACTGTTTACAGCTACTGAGCACATTGAAAATGGCTTTCTGTCCTCAGCAGCTTTGTGCCTTTGAGGGTTCTGCTTGTGCACAGAAAAAAAGTCATTTTGCTCTGCTACAGGCAGCAGCACAGGAGTCCTATGTTTGTCCAAATTCTGAAATCCTACTTCTGCTCTTTCTCAGCATTGCTTGTTGCAACCCAGGGTCATTCAGACTGAGAAAATGTCCTTAACCTGAGTGCATGGAAAGCATGAAAGGCACAGGTCAAGGTCTGTCAGTTAAATAAACTGGCATAATAAACTGAATTATGCCAGGGGAGAAGCAGGCACAGAACCTTACATGGAATTTTGTGCTGCTTTTGCCATTCAAACTGTTGGCCACCTCAGCCCTTGATATGTGAAATACCACCTTTGGCTCCAGTATTTTTAATGCAGGGTTTTTGTTACTGCATGCTGGGCTACCTGTGAGCTGTCAGAGCAGGCAAAACCATGTGAAATGCTCCTTCAGACTAAGCAAAGTGGCTGCTTTCCAAGACACATTGCAGGAGGGCTGTTCTCTAAGACATCAGGTACCCCCTTACAAAGTGTTGGGCGTCCCTGTGCTCATTCTCAGCAGAAGGACAGGAAGAGCTTGATGGGATGTAGGACCAGGTATGGGGCTGGTTGTGGAGTTTGCAATTTCCTTCCCTTCCAGACTTTTGACATGAACCAGAAAAGTGAGCATTTGTTTTAAAAATAACTGTGGTGACCATCTGAACCATCATCATCATGGACACCAAGGTGGATTATTTGATTATTTGCTCTCCTGAACCTTGCCTTGACAATCTCTTTGCAAATCTATAGAATATAGTATTACTGCCTTTTTTTTTTACTCTCTCTCTATTTTTTATTTTTTCCCCATCAGGGAAAGGTTTGCTCCCAGCATAGAAGGATAAGAAAATCATGTCACTGAGTTTTATTGTTCCTTGCCAGTCTCAGCTCCTAAATATGTAGTTTGTAATGAAATGCAAACTAGAGTGTCATGGTCAAAGAATTTTGCCCCTTAATACCTCTTTAAATTGAGGTTTCAATGCATATAAATTACAACAGTTTTAATCAGCACACTGTATATTTTTATTACTATGAATGAGCTCTAGAGACATTATTTATGAGGAATCAAGGGAGATTTTATGGTGGGAACCTTAAAGGGGCTCCTTTCACTTAATTAATTAAAAGCAGCTCCACCAAAATCAGCAAAATGATGTGGCAGGAGGAGGGATCAGAGATTTCTCCTCCATCTTTACTGGGCAAATCTGAATTCCTTCACAATCTGGAAATTAGCAGAAGCCTAATGACTGCCGAGTGTCTGCTTCTTCCATCAAGCCTTAAAACATGGTCAGGTTTTTGAGGTTTTTAAGCTCAAAGGAAAACCCAAATTACCTGACGAAAACCCAGGTACTGAGATACCTGAGAACACAACATGGAGTTATACATTGCTATTATTTTTTTTAGAAATAGTAACAGAACTTCTTATCCACTGAGAGATATCTGGTCATCTAAGAATCCCCCTTCCTTTGGGTTATATTTTAAGGACAAAAGACATGTGCTGACCTCTCAAAAACAGAATAAACATGTCCCTAATAAATAATGACTGCTTTAGGGGAAAGATTTTCTTGCCAAACATTGAAAGTGGAGCTAAGCAAGTAGATTTGCTTCAGCCGAGTTGTAAACTGTCCTTCTTGTACAGAACATGGGAAATAAAACTGGAATTTTATTTGATGTAGTTGTAGAAGGGACCAAGAAAATAGCCATTACTGACTGAAAATTGCCTCTTGGGCACTGTAGAGAGAAGTAAGTCCCAGTGTAACAGGACCAATAAAATGTCATGAAATATAAAGAAATGTCTGTGTCAGTGATTTTGCAAAATTGTTTTGAGCAGCTACACAATTTTGCTGGAGATTGCTTGCAGAATGAACTGGAAACGCTTTTCCTAATGACCAATGTGCAAGATAAAAGTCACATGGTTTTCCTTCATCCCATAGGGCTGGAAGTTCAGAATCTTAATCAAAACTTTTTTCTCTGACTTAGAGCAGTATTCATAGCCCCAAGGACAGCTCCACAGTTTGGATAGCTTTGTGAAAGAAGATGTACTGCCTGCCACAGGAACCCAGATCTTATAAAAGTCAACATGCAGCTGGCAGAAAAGGCAAGCAGACACCCCAATGGTTTAATATAACAGTGAAATGTTGAAGTTGTCTTGATGAAAGCTGTGTTCTACCTGACTCAACTAATGCAGACATTGTCACTTAGGACCAGAGGGGATATTCTGATCATCAGGTGAAAGTGGAATTTAATCCAATTATTTTTCTGGGGAGCCCAAGACATTGAGTCTGACTCAAGCCTGTCTTTTGGAAAGACTTCAGTAAGTTGCAGTGATTAATCACACTTGAAGTTTAAAAATGTACATGTAGTTTCTAATTCAGATTTGCCTGGCTCTAGTTTCCAGACATTAGTTCTTGTTTCATATTTACTGTTTGAGTTCTTGTTTAGTGCTTACTATTTGTTCTTTGTGACAGCGTTTATAATACAGACACCTTTTGGTTTTATTTTTGAATATGACAGAATATTTAGAGCTTCCTAGATCTAAATCTCATGCTGGACTGCTGCAAATTGTGACTGTACTTTGGTAGAGTGGAGCTCTTCCCAATTTCAGTCTAGACCTGTGTCTAAGAAATAGAGAAAACAGCAAAATAAAGAGAGGAAGTGGGATGCACAGGGAGAGATGTCAGAAACACAAAATCCTTGGTCCTGGCTGATGTCATGCCCAAACTCTTGCCAGGCTGTCCATGGTAAGGCTGGGTCACAGGCATGGCTTCACACCACAAACCAGAAGAGAGCTTTTGGGAAGAAGCAGAGGGGCCACCAGGAAATACAAGAGAGGCATGGAAAATCTTTTAAAAATCCTCTGGGCAACCCTGTTTTCCAGGTGCAAAATTATTCCTGTGGTTTTCCCCCAGCTTCCTTTTCAAGAAAGGGAGTGAAGGATGAATTACCTGAGGGAATGGCATGAACCTGTGCCAGGGAAGGTTTTGGTTGGGTATTAGGAGAAAGTTTTTCCATTCCAACTCAGAATATTCTATGATTCTGTGAAATTCAGTATTGCAGCATCTGTTTCCCAGTAATTTGCATCTTGTTTAAAAAACAGTGACAGGTACAATAATGTGTTCTGTCTCTGTCAAATACTGGAAGTTAAAAAAAAGAGATGTATAAATCACATTGCAACCATGGGAAAGGCCATTGTATAAATAAGGAAACAGTGGAGAAAAAGGGAATCTGTTAGATGCTTTGCTGTCCAATATACAAATTGCTACGTTTAGGACACTTAAACTGCAAGAGGGAATGAAAGACACTGAAAAATGAGGGACAAAGCCAAGAGACACCCTGAGGACACAGACTGACAAGCTGGTCTCAGCTTACATGGGTGACTGGAGCCATTCAGGAGTGGAAAAGGAAATTGTTGTTAAAGATACACCACTGTGGGAAATGGATTTGTAGAGAGTTCTAATAATTTGTAGAGATTCTTCTAACAGACCAAGAAACACTTATGGTGTATTGTAATTAGGAAACAGTCAGCTTCTGGTTGTGGTAACATAAACTGTAACATCTTTATTGTCTCACCCTTCTCATAAGACTGAAAAGAGAATAAAAGTTTTTAAAACACCTCTCAGTTACCCCATCTCTAAGTCAGAAAAAGAAGTATAATCTGACACAGGACCTGGTGGTGGTGCAGCAGCAGGGGTGGCTGTGGAGCTGCCCTGGCAGCAGCTTCCTGGAGGGGATTGTGAATGACCTCCCTCCAATTGCACTTATGACTGTGCTCACAGGCCAGCAGAAACTCTGTGCACTTGGAAACTTTCCCTGTCAGGGTCAGCTGCAGCTCTGTTGCAGCAGAGTGCCTGATTGCAGCTCCAGGGTGGGTGCACGAACCTTGAAGGGACCTCCAGGGAAATACATGTTGGATGTAGTATTTTGGGTGCTAACAACCCATCTAAACCTGCCTGGTTCCCACAAAGATCACAGCAGGAGCCTTTTCTCACCAGTGCCACCCTGTGCCCTGCTCCCATATTTCTCTCCTACAGCACTGGAGTGAGAGAGAGGAGAGCTGTTCACAAGAAAACCTCTGAAATTCAAAAACAAAGTGCTTTTCCCAGCCTTTTATTCATAGAAGTACTGGGGTGATGTGACACAGAGGGGTGTAAGGCTGTTCTGGCTGGTGTCTTTAGGTGCTCCAACCCTAAACCCAGCTCTGTGCCTGCAGTGCCAGCCCAGGGTGATGGTTCAGGGCTCAGGGTGGCAGCACAGGGACAGCTCTGGGTGCCCAGGGTGATGGTTCAGGGCTCAGAGTGGCAGCACAGGGACAGCCCTGGGTGCCCAGGGTGATGTTGGAGGGCTCAGAGTGGCAGCACAGGGACAGCTCTGGGTGCCCAGGGTGATGGTTCAGGGCTCAGAGTGGCAGCACAGGGACAGCTCTGGGTGCCCAGGGTGATGGTTCAGGGCTCGGAGTGGCAGCACAGGGACAGCTCTGGGGTGCCCAGGGTGGCAGCACAGGGACAGCCCTGGGGTGCCCATGTCCAAACTGGTGCCTGGAGCTCTGCTCCACAGAGCTGCTCCCCCTGCCTGCCTTGTTTTGGGTCATTGTGGCCACAGGTGGCCCCTGTGCCACCCTGCAGGGCTGCACTGTGCAGGGGGATGGAGCAGGTGGCTTTGGGGACACCTCTGCAGTGCAGTCCCTGGTGTGGGACATGTCTCTTGTCCCCAACAACGGTTGGGAGGAGCTACTTCAGCCTCCTGGGCAGACATAATGTGTCCCCAGGGCTTTTAGGGATTCAGGGAAATGTCTCAGGCAGGGGAGCAGAACAGGAATTCACTGATAGCACCTTCTCAATCCTTTCTTGTCAAGGTTAACAAAAATTTTTTGGAAATTAAACCTGGAATCGGTTTCACTCTCTCCTCTCTTCCTCTTCTTCCTTCTGTTCCATCTTTCCTGCAGAAAAAAAAAAATATCACCACTCAACTCAAGGAGGACAGTCTGGCAGAAGGAGCTGGGAATTAATCTTGCTGCTGAAATGAAGAATAGAAAAGTTCTTCAAACCTTTCTCATTTATTTATAAAATACAAGACTTATGATTTATTTGTCCTCCCTTTCTCATAAATCTTTGTCATCTTCAGGCATTCAGGAAATGTATGTCAGCCCCCCAAGATACATTAAAAGGAGTAAAAAGGTTTCCTTTATCTGCCTTCTTTTGCTGATCTTTGTAGGACTGGACTTGATGGATATTTTTGGGAAACAAAAAAAAAAAACCTCAAACAAAATCCCCCAAACAAACTAAAACAAACAAACAAAAACCCAGACCAAAACAAAAAAAGCAATACACTTTGAAAATTAGATAGAACCTTAAGAGGTATATCAGCTCTTACTACATTTGTGATAAAACTGTATGATTTGGATTCCATATATAGTGTAAGAAAAAGGAAGCACAAATATCTTTATTTAATGGATGCACCCTTCAGGACTAAGGAGCCTTGGGTAACTCTTGCTTTGAGCCTGCTGCCAGAAGAATTCCTGCATACACCTGCATCTAATGGACATGGCAGGATACAGGCTCTCGTGGCTTTGCAGTGGCACTGTGTGACTCCAGGATTTTTTGGAATGCTCTTGACACCTCAGGTTACTGATTGCAAGCCTCTCCCAGCATCACCCAATGACTGACAGAAAGAGGGAAAGGTGACACAGTAGGGAAAAGTGGCTTCCCTGCCATTAATTGGTGGTGAAAGCCACTTACATCATTTCCTCCAGCACAAATAGAGGTGAAAAATCTTGTTTCTGCCCAACAAGGCTATGGCCAAGATAGGCAGAGCTTTGATCACAGTGTGCTGGGAGAGTCAGGTGTGTGTTTTGGAGCCCAAAACATGGAATTGTATGTCAGAAGTTGTACCAAGAGGGGAAAAGCTTCCCAGGCTCTCAGTGGCACACCAGGATTGCAGAGAGCAGAATATAAATTTCTTTTTCTCTTTGAGCATCTGCTCTAAAACACAATTTCTAGAGCTTTATTTAATGGCCCTGAGCATGAAAGTGAGTGCTACGTATGTGTGTATTACAAACAATATTAATGTAGATGTGTTACAGTAAATTTCCAATGCATTTTCCTTTCTTTCTTTTCTTTCCCCTCATCTCCACTCTAACACATTTGGGAGGTGGAGCTGCTGACTCACCTTCAGAGGGGATGAAGGGCTGTTTGGTCTCTCAGGTGTGTTTTCCTTCAGGGCTGCACTGTCTCTTGCAGCTGGGGTGGTGAGGATGGGCTGCAGAGTTCCTGCCAAGGACCTGAGGAGAGCAGAACCTGTGCTTGCCTGGGCAGCTCCTGTGCTTGAGAAAAAACTCTGGGCTGTCAGGGCTCTGCATGAAAGTTACTCTTTGGATTTTTTGCAGTGAGAGACTGCCTCTCCACCTGGAGAGGAAATCAACAATCAAGAAATTAATTAAAGGCAGTAAAAATGTAGCAGTTAGTGCAACTAAAGGTGTGCATGCACAGAGAGTAAGGGTCAGCTGTGAGCCTCCACCTGGAGTCCCAGAGATTGCAGCTCCACTCCCAGAGGACACATTGCTCCACCTGCAAATGTGCTGGATGCTCTGTATCTGCTCATTTCAATAGAAATGAACCTGACTGAAGCCTCAGACCTGGGTACTTCAGTATCAAGAAATCTTCTCAATAGTTAAAAATTTCCTTCCTAAATTTGATCTGTTTCTCTTTGGTTTTTACCTTCTTTCCTTTCTCACCCAAAGCTGCCCTGGAAAATAGTGCATTTTTAAAACTGACATCTGAGACTATTTAGAATTATTTGAGTAGCTACCACGTACAATCTTTCATTGCTATGAACACTCTTAATTGCTATAATTATTATTGCTGATGTGTGTGTGGCCTTGTGAGGACAATTTGTGGGCAGGGTTGCTTCTCCCCTGTACTCGAAGCAGTTTTGGTACAGCTTTCTGTAATTTCTGTCTCTCTGTTTCAATGCATTTAGGACATCCCTGCCTCACCAGGATATTTCAGTCTTTACTAAGTTTTGGAATTTTCCTGCCAAACTTTATGTTGCTGGTGGAGATGATGGGAAGTGGGACATAAAACCCTTTAAATCCCACTGTTACAAAATGTGTAGGTAACTAAGACTATTTTTATATCAGCCTCAAGGTGAAGGTAATAAATCTTGCTCATCCTTTGCCAAGTGACTGATTAAAAGCAATCTTCACATGAATAGTTCTCTCTGCAATTGGCCCATAAAAATCCCAAACCAATCCCTCTTTCCTTAGTTACTCCAGTACCTGTAGTAGAAGAGAGCTGTTGATTCTCTGAGAAAACTTGGATATTCTTCTTTTAAACTTCTAGCACCACTCTTCACTTCTGGTCACTGTACCCTGCAGGTATTCATTTCTGCTGTACACCTGGGCTATGCAAGAAAGAGAATTAATGTTTTTTTTTTTTTCCTCAATGCCTTTAGGCTGCAGGTGTCAGTCTGCAGGCAGAGTTTCTGGGGAAGGGATGTCCTGCACCAGGAGAAAGCAAAAGTGCTTTTTGGAGGCAGACAAGTGGCTGATTGGCAGTGCTGGGGAGGCAGGGGAGTGTTTGGGTGGGGAAAGAAGGCATTGAAACAGAGAAGAGGTTTTAACTGCAAATGTGTGGTGGGCATAAGGGAGACAAAACACTGCCTAAGAAATTGTGTGATTTAAAAAATACGTTATTTGGCTGTCAAGTGAATTACAGAGGAGAAAGGGAGATTATTCATTAGATGCATCATAGTGACAGGACATAAAGGATTAGACATGCTGTGTGAGCCACAAAGCTTTCAACCAAGCAGGGAAAGAGTAATGATCTTGGGTTTATTGTGCTGTTTGCAGGCTGACAAAGTTCTAATTTTGTTCCAAAAATAAAGGTACCAACCAAACAGAAAGGGCTCTTAAATTGTGTTTGCTTCTGTGATGGTGTTGGCTGTGCATAAGACACTTTGATACCTGTCAGAGGTGCAGAGAAACCTCGTGCTTCATGGGAGCCCAAATAATTCTCAAAATAAACGCAGATAAAATTCCTTCTTGTCGATCCCTGGCTGCTTTTATTTGCTTCTGCAGCACCCTGTGTTAGTGCAGGATGGATACCCAGGGACTTGCAGGAACTGACCACAGCTTCCCACAGGTGCAGGGTCATGTTGGATGTGCCTGTGCTGGCTCTGGCTTCCTCAGCCCCCAGTCAGGAGATGCTGCTCCAAAAAGAGCCTCTCCTGCCTCTGCCCCCACTGTGCTGAGTGACACGGGTACAGAATCATCCCTAAGCCATGGGGAAAGTGCTGCTGCCGCCTCTTGTGGCTGTGCTGCTCCAGCAGCACCGACCCCAGCCAGGCAGGAGTGTCCAGGCTGCCTTTCACACAAACCCAGCTAAAACAGGTGAAGGACACGTGTCAAGCTGGAGAACTGACCTAACAAAGGAACACCAGTGGCCTGGCTTCAGCTGGGATAGAGTTAATTATTGTTAGCAGCTGGGACACTACTGTTTTGGATTTAGGATGAGAATAATGCTGATAGCACACTGATGTTTTAATTGTTGCTCGACTGCTGCTCAGGCACCAGCTGGGCCCTGTTTAGCAGGTGGTGAGCAATTTTATTGTGCATCACTTGGTTTACTTGAGGCTTATTCCTCTCTTTCTTTTTGTCATCTCCCTTTCCATCACCATTCTTAATGTTGTTGTTATTATAATTTGCTTTATTTCAGTTATTGAACTGTTTTAATCTCAACCCCCAGGTTTTCCCTTTTTCTGACTCTCCTTTCCACCGTGCCAGGCTGGGGGATGGAGTGAGCAGGCAGCTGCCTGGTCCTTAGTTGCCATCTGGGGTAAACCATGACAGCCAGGCACTCCAATTCTATTGCTTCACATTTATTATGACTTGGACAGCCTCCTGATTGGCTGTGGGGGAAACTTTAAAATTAAATTCTGGAGTATTTATTCCTAGAACAGCAGGTTCTGCTCTTTTACAACACTCAGAACAAGGTAGTTGGTGATGAAGCTAAAAAACACACTTAAATCCCTTCTGTAAGCAAAATTCAAAACTCAGAGGAGCAATTCAACCTCCAGAGCTCACAAGAATACAATAAAACAGTGTGGTCACCTGCACTTTTTTGAGTCATTCACTATTTTGAATCACTCTTTATGTGATTCATACAGGGTGAGTGAAAATTCAGACCTCACCTGCTAGCTGCTATTTCTACTTCTTTTTATTCCTTCAAGCTTTCCCCATGTCTCTTAATTCTCTCCCTTCAGTTACTTACCAGTAAATTTGTCTGAATTTCCAAAGTGAAGTTAACAAAGAGAAGGATATATTAACTACACAATCAACATATAAAGGCTGTGACACATGAATGAAGCACCGGAAAGATAATGAGATATTAAAAAGAAGTTATTCTGATTTATAAGCACTGGAGAGTTGCATTTTCATACCCTCTAAGCAATTTGAAGGCTAGAAATGTACTTGAAAGGAACTTCACAAAGGTTTCTCATGCCTACTCATTGGTACTTTCATAATGTTCATGTCTTTCCCTTTCTCATGAGTTCCCACTGATGATAACCTTAATTAAATCAGAAAATTTTGTTAGCAGTTCCTAAGTGTATTATCTTCCTCTTTGGGCTGCGCTGTAAAATTAAACTAATTTCTTAGACTGTATTTCTCAAAATTATCTGTTTCTTCCTGTAGCATATTCCCATTCTAGCCAGCAAGTCCTGTCAGCACCTGAAGCAAGCTCTTTCTCAACAGCTCTTTTTTTTCCTTCTTCTTTTTGGAGAGATGATGTTGCATAAAAACAAAATAGGAAATAAGCATTTCTAAGCTTGAGCCACAAAAAGCTTCAGCAGATCCTTTTTTCATTCCAAAATGTTCTCTTTACCTGAATGTTTTAACATTTACTCTTTAAGTGGGCCCCCTCTCTCATGCTGAGCCTCTTCTTCTCTTCCTTAACGAATATTTCTTCCTGAAGCTCTTTGTCAAACACACAAAAATGAGGTGTTGTGCATCATGGTTTGGAAAAAAACCCCATCAATCTCTCCTCTAGAAAAGAGATCATATTTATCTTTAGCAATTTTATTCTATACTTCATCCCTCTTTCTTTTGTGTCTGGGTTTGCACTTTTGCATTCCAGCTTTGTTCTCAATCCTCCATAAAGTCCTATTAATTAAATGCCTTTCTCAGTCACTTCTTCCCACTATCTTAAATATGGATAAGCCTGGGAAAGGTCATCAGCTTCAACTGCTCCTTTAATACAGAATAGAGAAAGCTATAAAACAAAGCCCAGATAAAATCAAACCAAACCTGGAAGGACTGAGCTGAAAAGCAGTAATTGCTTGGCTGTCCCCAACAGAACTACAAGAGTGCTTAATTTAACCCTGAAAACAAAGAAGATTATTGGCAAGAACTTGATGAAAGAAAATGCAATTGATAATATTGATTGTAGTTGGCAATTCTCTCCTCCAGAAAGTGCTTTACAAACACTAATAAACCATGGTATTGCACAACCTGTGGATCTCTTCTGGTAGGGTTTTTCAGCTTGGGTTCTTCTGTGATATCTGGCCAAAGATCAAGCAAAGTACAGCAAAGCATTTTTTCTAGTGGAGAAATGGATTTTAATCTAGTGACCAGTCTTGGTGTGTGCTGATGTACCCTGCTTTATCAAGCAGCAGTCAGCACTTCTTAATGGAGGTGCACTTGTTCTTTTCTAATTGGACATTAAACAGGGGTAAAACATCATATTCACTCCTAGCCCTTGGGTGGAAGGGTGGGAAGGAGAAGGGGAGATGCTGACAGAGGGCCAGGGCAGTTCATATTGCTGCCTTTGCTTGGGTCTGTTTCTTTTTTTCTTTTTTTTTTAAATTAAAGCTCCTTGGGGCTCTGTCCATTACTGCATATCACAGAGGAATCTGAAGGACCCATCTAAGGTCTAACCACTGTGAAAAGCACAGGAGTGTTGCTGTCTCTGCAGTCTTCACTCTTCCATCAAGTGAGTTCCTATGGTTGTGACCATGAGATTGACCTATAGAAAAGTTAAACATGTTTCCAGCTACCAACAGTGAATAAAAATAATGAAATAACTATTTCCTTTGCCTACAGTCAAATCTGTCATGCATCACTGACATGGAGCCCCTCAAGATTTGAGCCCCTCAAGATCTGAGCCAAACTTGACAATTTTTTTTTAAAATTATTAATCAGTAGCAATAGCTGGACAGTTAGGATTAAGCAATTGCATTGTGAACCTTGTGCACTTGGCTAATCTTTTGTTTTAAGGGAAAGGGAAGACAATCCCAGGACGAATGGGCTGTCTGGACCAGAGCCACCAGGAGTGAGTCAGCAGAACTGAGCAGGAATGGGGGGAAAGGTAATTCTGGCAGTGGGAAACCACAACCACCAACCCATGGACCACCCACTCAAAATGGACCCCAGGTCAAATGGAGGGAAGAACTAATGCAGACTAATCAGCATGAGAAATGAGAGTTAGGAACTAGCAAATAGGGGCTTGAGTAGTGATTAATAAAAAATTATGTAATCTGTAACCTGTGGATGCTGATGCCTTTGTTAAAAAGTTTAATTAGGGTAAAGTTTGGATGGTCAGGTAGCCAGCCTTTTACAGGTTACCATCCAGCTCCCTACTTTGCACAAACTACAAAAAAATATTAGGAATACCTCACCTTGGTGTGTGAATTGATGTTGAGCACCAGGTAATGAGCTGGCATTGGGGACAACAGAACTAAAAGCAGAAAAAGTCTCAGTTTAAGTTTCTGTCTCCATCTCCCATACTCACTGTGCAGGACAACAGCAGCTGCTTAACCCAAAAAACCCAGTGGCCAGTTCTTCTTTATGATGGGTGAATCACCAAGCCTCACAGGTTCCAAAACACTTGGCAGCACACAGACTGTCCTTATCATACTCTCATGCATCAGGCACAACTGTTTATTTTCACTTTGACCACCACTGTCTATCTTCCATCTCCAACTTTGCCATTCCCAGAGATCTGAAATGAAAAGAGGGATATATTTTGAAGTGGCAGCATCAATTTTCTTTGCACTGATAAGCAAAACTGAACTGTCATTTTAGGTAGAAAAAAACCTGCTCTGCAGCCACACCACAGCATGGTCTTGCCCTGCTGTTGTGCCAGGAGCAGCTTCAGCTGTGGCATTGCCCTGGTGCCAGAGCAGGAATAAAAACCTCATTGTTCTTCAAGCACTGAACATCTCAAAAAACCTCTAAAGTCTTGTGATTTTGATGAAGACTTTGAGAAGAAAGGAGAAATCAAGAGTTTTATCTGGTACCATAGTCGTCTCCATAGGTATTGCAACTGATTCCTGTTTATTGCACCACAGCCCCTGCCTCATTGCTGCCAAGAAAAAAAAAAAAAAGCAGAAGTGGAGTGTGGGACCTCAAAGCAAATTGGCTGGACCTCAGCTTGTGCTGGGTGGAGCAGTGTCACTGAGGGAAGGGGGAAGAAAACAATCCCATTTTGGGTAGAAATCTGCCCAAATGCTATCTGCAGTCCCAGTGAGTGTGGTTGTTTTCCAGGCTCTAATAAAACCCATCTGTATGCAATCACTGCTGGACTAAATTAACAGAGATTTGGTGAACACATGGCTAACCAGGATTTTGAGTGGAGACAGAGCCTGCAGGAATTGTGGCTCATGGCTCCTGCCTCTGCCAGTGCAAAGGCAATGTGGGGAGCCAAGCACAAAACATCAGACCCAGCTGACACGGATACTGTGCTTTTATTGTCACAGTCCATCCATTCCCAAGCATTTTTTAACTTAGCAGAGCTTATTAGAAGCAGAAGGTGCTTAACTCCAGATGGTATTACCTGGTTTTAAATGTCCTTTCCAGGGGAAGGGCTGCCTCCCAAGGGCTGCGTGGTTTTCCATGTTCCACTGCAAATAAAGTAAAGCTAGAAAGGTTTGGAGAAGAGTGGCCTAATGAATGGCATCCCAGCCAGGAGAAATTAAACAGGCTGTGGCTTCTCAGCATCAGTAGAGTCAGTAAGATGGGGAAGGTTCATTTGCTGATCCTCATAGATCAGTGTCATGAGACACCCCACAAAGCTGCAGGGTGGCAGGTTTAAAATTAAAATAATGAAGAATTACTTTGTGTGGTTCATAATTCAGTTGCACAACTCATTGCTCCAGCCACTGGAGGCCTATCATTCAAATGGCTTCCAGGAGAAATTAGCCTGTTCTGGGAAGAGAGGTCTGCCAGGATCTGTTAGCAACAGAGATGCTCACACACAGCCCTGGTCAGGAGCCACAGAGCTTTCATGGAAGTTCTCTTGGTTTGAAAAGGCAGGTGTCTGCTAAGGAAGGCAGGAGCCTCCCTTGAAATAGAGGATCTAAACTCCCTCCCTCTGAATTGTTACAATTTTGAAATTAAGGGGCTCTCAGGCAAAGATATGGGAATAAGAATAAAAGTTCTTTATTAGAGAAAAACTAAAAATAAAATAAAAAGCAGTAATACAAAACACCCTGTGTGTCAGGGTGTTGGTGGCAGTGCCACTCCATGGTGGCTCAGCCCTCCTGCAGTGCCAGGGATGGCTCTGCTGGAGCAGGGATCCTGTACAAGGGTGGAGTTTTCCTCTGAAGCTCCAGTGCTCCTGGAGATGGGCCTGGGCTCCCTCTGGGAATGCAGGGGAGAAGAAAGCTGAAACTCTGGGAATGCAGTGGGAAAAGGCTGCTGAGGGGTTCCAGTCTCTGATTCTATCCAGGTAGGAATGCTTGGCTCCTCCCTCTGGGCAGAGCATCTCCCAATGGATGATGGAATTTTATCAGCCACGCAGGGACACTCAGTGGCCATGAACAGAAGGGAAATAATAATTAATGGCCCATTAACAGCAGAGATCTCCTGGAGGGAGGATTGGTTGTGAGAGAGATAAAGAAACCTGCCCCACCTGGTTTGACAGGTGGCCCAAAGAACAGCAGATCACTGCCCCACCTCTGACAGATGGCAATAGCACACACCCCCAGCCACATCCTGCATTTCCAGCCTAAGACAAGTACTGCTGTACATGCTCCTGCTGCTCCTGTCATCCCCTAAAACATCCCACCAGCTGCCAGCAGGGGAACCTGGGTCTGATCCAGCTGCTATTGCTGTGCAAGGATTCCTCAGCCCCAGGCAGGAAGGGGATATTGAGCACTGCAAGTCCCCGTGCAAATAACTGCTCCATGTGACACGTGCAGAGTAGAGCTGGGTGTTGCAAGAATGAGGGGACACAGTGAGATAAACACAGAAATATATATGAGCCTGCCCAGAACTATGTATCAGCATAAAAGGGAACTTAGGGCTTCCCTGGTCTCAGTCTTGTGGTGGTGTTGTCCCTCAGAGTGTTCGTGCAAAGTACCTGTATGATGCTAGAACAGGAAAATGAATTTTGTAATAATTACAAATCACAGAGGAAAAAAGCCCCAACTATCTTCTAATGCAGGATAATAGAAATACATCCAGTACTTATAATGATGCCTCTAATCTGAACAGGATCTGAGTTTTAGATTTTGGAAAAGAGGGAGTGCTCAGACATAATTCCAGTGCAGCTGCAGACAATGCTCTTCCGTGGCTGCTTATCCATCCATAATTCAGGATGGTGAATCCAGCCTTTTCAGTTTTGCACAGCCCATTTATTTCCAGACTAGTTAGATTTTCCACAGTATTTTAAGTGGTAGAAATCATGCCAGAAGCTAACAGCTCTGCAGTCTTGCCCAGGTGTATGTCAGTGTGTGCCCCCAGGTACCAGAGCAGTGGTGAGAGCTCCTGCCTGGGAGCTGAGAAATTGGGATTACAGCTGGCTCCTCAGCTTGCTGTCAAGGTGCACTTCATTCCTGCTGTTGAGACCTCTCTTGTGTGCAGGAAAAGCAATCCCCATTTATTATGCTGTAGGGAAAATACCAGCTGGAGAGTCTGTGTAGCCTCGTGGATTGGAGGTTTGTTTTTGGGTTGCCTTGAGAATATGGCAGTCTTTGGGTTTAAAAAAATAATAATTTGGTGGCCCCACTGCATTTTTTGAGGTGGCAGACCCCTGGCTATGTGATTTATATATGATTTGCAAATCCTGGGATGCTGAACCACTGTGTTTCTTTTCCATGTCCTGGGTGTAGTTGGCAACTAGACCAGCACCAGACATAGTCAGGATGACCTGCAGCTGCTCTTGCTTTACCTCTGCAGGAAAAGTTTCCTAATGATGCCCAAGTCCTGCTGACTCAGCATCTGATTATTGCACACCCTTTTCCAGGAAAAACAGCAGCATTTTTCAACTAGTTGGCCTCATCCTCCCTCCTGACCTCGAAACATCTATGAATCTGAAACGCAGAAGATGAAGAAAGATTTCCGCCTGTGTCAAGAAAACCCTTTTATTTCTCAGTGTTAATATTTTCTAATTTACATTTACTGCTTGGGGGTTTAGAGATGCTGTGGAACAGCAACTGTGAACCCTCCTTCCACATATGTTGGGACAAGCAGCTATTTATAGGTTTTGATTTGCACTTGGAGGAAGAACCATAAATATTCCCTACTTCAGCAGGAAAATAGGTCCAGCAATATAAAAAAAAGAGCCTCAGCACATAGGAATGGCATAGGATTTGGGCTGCAATGATTATGCTGTTTGAAGTTTCTGAGACTGGTACAGTCTTGTGTCCATTTAAGCAATATACAGCCCTATGGGGCCAGTTGTTAGCTCTGCAACATTAACAGCATGGTGTGCAAAAAAATGCTCTGTGGAAACAGCCCAGCTCCTTGGCTTTATGTTCCTGTATATCCTAGGAGGAGACCTAAAAATCACTGATGTGAAAATCTGCAATGTGTTATTATGCCTTTGGGGACATGATAATAATCATATACCTCACCTTTTAACTAGTCATCTGTGATGAGGAGAGAGGGAAAAGGGCTGTGATTGCTCTGCATGTTTGTTAAAGGATTATTTCACTCTGTATTTGATAAAATACAATCCCTCATGATCGTGTATCATTTTGCAGTGTTAAAAATCATTATCAGAATAGCTTTTTACAGTTTTTTTTTTATTTTAACATAGCTGGGTACGTGTTTCATATGCAATTTATTGAAGTTGTATTTTTGGTGTCTCCAAGGGGGATGTGGAATTGCTCTTCCCTGGTTGGAATTTCTCAATACATTTACTCACATAGTGCACCTATTCTTGTATTTCTGTTACATGCAGTTCCAGTGGAAATAAATGCTCTTAATCCCAGCCAGCTGAGATGCAAACACTTAAAATTAAATATAGTTACTAATTTTAAAAGGTCACTCTTGTCTTTATATTAGTGCTATTTATTTCCTCAAGGCTGTTTCACATTCAGATCACTGAAATGAAGAGCAGTGTAAGCCAAAGCAGTCAGAGCTGTGGCTGATGGTAGGAAGGGAAAATTCTGGCACATGTGGCTCCTTGGTCTTCAGTGCTGCCACTTCTCCCTTGGGCTGTGCACAGTCTGCAGGGACATGCCCAGTCCTCTGAGGATCTTCTCATCCTCTCAAAACATTTCCTGCACTCCTGGATGGTTTCTTTTCTGCAGTGGTGTGCATGGGCTCCATTGCTCATCAGAATTTCTGCTCTGAGCTACGTGGACTGCAAAATGCTCTGATGTTCCAGACCAAATGGAGACTCACACTGTGTCTGATTCTCCTGAGCCCTGTACCCCAGGGCACAGTTAACTCCTGGGAAATGCCAGCAGCTCCACGTAAGGATGGGAAGCCTCTGAAGGCTGAAACAAGGCTCAAGGCAGCTGGATGATTTTTTTTTTAAATTTTAATAGTCATAGCAATAAGATGTTAAAATCAATGTCATGAGCTGTCACTTATGGGCTGCATTAGCTCTGCCCTGCCATGGTCTTGCTCTTCTTCACCACACAAACCTTCTGAAACTGCAAGGGCACAAACATTTCCCACCAAGCCTAAGCACCTTCTGCTCTTAATCTGAATATGTTTGGATTTCTCACTGAATCTGCCAACATCCATTAGAGTCACCATTAATGGGCCGTGGTGGGATTGGAACTAATCAGCACAATTTACAAAATCGTTTGGAGCACAAAAACTTTTAGGAGCAGCTGGGTGGTGAAACCATACTCGGGGGACAGGAGTTTTTCTAGCAGTTTTTGGAGCAGGAAGGCAGCTTGGAAGAGGAGCAATCACTCTGGCTCCCACCTGATTAATGAAACCCAACATCTGAGTCTGTGATAAACAAAGGAGCAGTCCAAGGTGTTTTGAACCTTCTCAACAAGCAGGACAGGCAGAGGAAGGCATCAGGGAAGACAGCCAGTCATCAGTCTATCACTAAGAATTGTTTTAATTACTAAGGGGACAGAAAAACAGGGAAAAGTGATCTCCGGTGCAAAGTCAGAGCATGTCAGATTTACCATTCTCTCCATTTCCCTCTCCAAGTGCTGCCTCACACTGAGTGGTGCTTTTGAGCCCCCACATGCCCACTGATGATTTAGAATCCACATTTGCATGAAGGGATTATAATTAAGCTCCTCTGTGGCCTCACACACAAATTTACCACTCCCTTACAGACAGTACCCATCAGCTTTGTGTCTTCTGGCTGCTGTGGGATCATTATACCCAGATCAGCTGTAGTGTGCAATTTAATTTGATAATTTAGCAGCAGCCAGGAGCCCTGTTTTAGCTGTCCCTGTGCCTCACATTATTCTGTTCGTGCTCCTTCAGCTGGGACAGCCAACTCTTGGGACAGGAGACTACAGCAGAGCTGCTCAGCCAGCCAGCCCAGCTGAGAGCAGGGCTGTCAGAGGAGCTTCTGGAGATGCTGCAGCTTCAGGCAGATCACAGAATCACTGGGTTGGAAGAGACCTTCGAGATCATTGAGTCCAACCCGTTCCCCTGACACCTCAACTAAACCCTGGCACCCAGTGCCACATCCAGTCTGTTTTTAAACACATCCAGAGATGGTGACTCCACCACCTCCCCGGGCAGAGCATTCCAGTACTTTATCGCCCTTTCCATGAAAAACTTTTTCCTAATGTCTAACCTATAATTCCCTTGGTGCGGCTTGAGACTGTGACCTCTGGTTCTGTCAGCTGCTGCCTGGAGAAAGAGACCAACCCCCATCTCACTACAATTACCCTTCAGGAAGTTGTAGAGAGTGATGAGGTCACCCCTGAGTCTCCTTTTCTCCAGGCTGAGCACCCCCAGCTCCCTCAGTGGTTCCTCACAGGGTTTGTGTTCCCAGCCCCTCTCCAGCCTTGTTGCCTCCTCTGGACACACTCAAGCATCTCCACATCCTTCCCAAACTGAGGGTTCAGAACTGGACACAGCACTTGAGGTGTGGCCTAAGGCCTAAACCCAGGTGTCAAGAACACACCAGTTACCCACCTCTCTGAATTTCCCATTCATTTGGTTTGAATCACAAACCAGTATCTAACTGCAGCCAAGTCTGACTTCTGCTCTTTTAATTTCCATGTCTAGGGAAGTGCAGAACTGAGTTGTGGGTCAAGCCAGTCTGATCTCAGATTGGGACCAAACTGCAGTGCCACTTGGTATTGCTGCAGAGGTGCCATGGTGCCAGCAGCGGGGGCTTTCCCAGGAGATGGGCTGGGCCATGTGCTTGTGCATCACTCTGGCTGTGGCAGCAGGGGAAGAAAATTCTTGATCTAAGTTCCATTCAGCTGCAGCTGCTCCTTATTTGAAGCTGCCAGCCCTGATGTGAGCTCAGGGAGCATGTCTGCCTGAAGTGGAGGGGCCACAAAGGGGGAGAGGAGGGCATGAGGCAGATGTTGTTGGTTCCACACCCTGTTAAACAGAGAGAGAGCAGGACTTGTGTCAGAGGTGAGGCTGGCTCAGGGTGGCTGAGAGGGCTCACAGGGGTGGTGGAGTGGCACTGAGCTGCTCTTGAGCACCACAGAGTTGTGCAGAAGAGACAGAGAAGCTTCTGCTTTAATTCTCTGTGCCTGTGGGGCTGTGGTCAGACCCTGAGTCAGGCAGGAGAACACACCTGGCAGGGGATGAACATCCTGTGCTCAGCCACCTGCACTTCTGGCCTTCCAATGAACTGCCAGTCTCCTGTGCTGCTTTGGTGCAGCACATGCAGACCTGCAGGCTTTGTCTGCATCAATAATCCTCTCTCAGGGAGAGCTGGGCTTGGGGGATGGCCCCAGCTGCAGCCAGACCCCCTCAGGGCTTGGGTGCTCCTCCAGCAAGGGTGGAAAAGCAGGGACACAGCTCTTGGGGACACAGTCCTGCCAAGGGTTCTCTTTGCTTCTGTGCTTCCAATCATATAAACATATTGGTTTCCTGAGCCTGAGCCTCAGCAGTGTTGTCTATTTAAAAAGTCAGGGTGGAAGTGAGCTATTTTTTCACTTGTTTTGAGGCTCTTCCTGCGATGTGTTAAAAAATAAGAGAAACAGTCAGGGAAAGGTAAACAACAGGTGGTCATTTATAAAGAAAGTAGTTAAATGTAAGGCACAGAAGTATTCTTTATTAAAAGAAATCAATTAATTCCTTGATCACCTAGCATGATCTTGCCTACAAGCTCTCGTTCAATGTGTGTTTTAAGGCAAGATGAGTTTCTATTTTTGATAATCATTGTTTGCCAAGACTTAGAGCTGTACAGACAAGTCTGTTTCTCTTCACCTCACCAGGATTTATAGCTGCAGTCAGCCTTTCTGGGGGAACAGACACCAAAGCCTCCAGCAGGTGTGCAGTGACCAGGAAATGAAGCAGCACAAAATCCAGAGAGGAGGTGACACGATATTTCCCCTGGGATGTTTGTAAAAATGGCATGGAAAAGACAGGACTGCATTGTGAGCCCTGCAGAAAACACATCAGCCAAGCCAGGAAATAATCTTGGAAATGACAAGCCTCATTGAAGGTTAATGCTCACAGGCCTGTGGGAGCTGGTCCCAGTGGCACATTATTAGCCAGCCTGGAATAAAGGTGTTTTCCATGAGCTTATGTGCCAAAGGCTAAGTGTGGCAGCCAGTGTGGCACTTCTGAACTGCAGGTGTGCAGTGTCCTGAGCCGTGCTAGAGCTGCAAGGACCTCATGCAGCTGTAGATAACTGATGGAAGGGCTGCTCCATAGCTCAAGAAGCAGGAGAAGGAGGAACTGTGCCATCTAAAAACACTTGTTCGGTGATGATGAGCACTTCCAGCACAAACAAAACAAAACAGATGCAAAAATAGGAGCTGTTCATCTGTCACAACTGGATGTACATGGTTTCCTAACATGCCATTGGCATTTGCCAGAAGCATCTACTTTTTGAGCTGTGTCTGCATTGCATGTTGCAAATAAGTAGTTTAGTGCTTGTGTTGCACAAATATGTATTTTATCTATGAAAATATCTTCTTGACTAGTTGGATGCCGAATAAAAGTGGTCTAGAAATGTATGCACACCTGAGCCAGCTGACAGTCTGGGTGGTTTCTCTGAGCTGGATGCTGTAGGTGGCACTAGTGGTGTAGCTGATGTTAAATTGTGCTGCATTTATCCCCTTTTGGCTGAAGTGGGAGCTTTTTGACTCAGGTAGAAGAGTTTGCAATTATCTGTCAGGCTGTCACGTGTTAAATTGTTCTAGTTTTATTTGTTTTAACTTCATGAATACTCTACTGCCACTGGAATGACCTCAAAAAGAAAGCTGTCATTGACACATCTCTTATATCCATGCAAAATGGAAAGGAATATTTGATATATTGGAGCCATCATCTGCAGTCTGTGTTGAGTGAATAGAGCCAAACATATTTGCTTGAGCTGCAAAAATGTCTCACTAAAATAATTGGTTTCAACATGAGCAGGAGTTGAAGATTATTTTGTAATCTGCTGCAAGCATCAGTCAGTAGTGTTGCAATTAAAAGAGTTTGCTGAGATGAATAACATTTTGAATTTATTGTTGTGATGTTACCTACCTGACTGCTTGGCTGCTGTAAATCAGGTGACACTACTGGAAGCATGTGGACAAATGCCAGCTGGAGGTCTGGCCCATTATCAGACTATAAAATTCTCTTTCCCAAAGTATTTTACTGGGCAAGGCACCCAGTTCTATATATAAGTTTTTTAATTGAAACAGATGGCAAGAGGCTATCAATTTTTGCAATGTATAATGCAGACAGGTAACAAGGACACATTTATCAGCACTGGGGTGAACCACAGGAACATAAAAGGGAGCTCAGAGAAATGTGCTGTCCTAGGAAAGCAACAGGATGGACTCAAAGCTTCGAGGCTTTAATATTTGGGTACGTGCTCTTCTTTCTATACAGCTATTTCTAAATTCCTGTTTAGAAATTAGCTTTTTCTAAATTGGTGTGTTGGCTGCTGCAGCAGCAGGTTCAGTGTGGTGGCAGGGTTACAAAGCAGGCAGTGGTGTGTGCAGTGTGCCTGGAATGACTGGATTTTATCAAACATGCCTGTTAAACAGCTAGAGAGAGGAAACCTTCCATGAAATTCAGAGGAACTGAGCCTGAGCTGCTGCAAGGAGAGTGTGTCTCAGCTCCCTTCATTTCCTGCTTCCTTGGCTGGCTGAAGGCTGTTGGAGTGGGGAAATGTTTAATCTGGCTTTGCTTGTCAGTGTTTCCCAGCTCAGCAGACACAAGCAGATCAAGTATTGATACTCCTGGACATACCCGAGGCACACACTACTCAGGTATGTTCAGGAGTATCAATACTTGATCTGCTTGTGTCAAATTTCACTTTTGAATCAGGAGTATCAATACTTGATCTGCTTGTGTCAAATTTCACTTTTGAATCAGGAGTATCAATACTTGATCTGCTTGTGTCAAATTTCACTTTTGAATCAGGAGTATCAATACTTTATCTGCTTGTGTCAAATTTTGCTTTTGAATTTCAATCTGTTTAGTTTTCAGCACTCAAGTGCCACAGCAGACAGATGGGCTGTGAATATCTGCCCTTATGCCTGGAGCAGGAGTAGCATGGAGGGAAACAGCTTTGCCACACTGCCAGGGCTCTTGTGTGGCATGTGTGGTGGCAGAAGACCCATTTCTCCCATTTCTCCCATTTCTCCCAGCTGTGCTGTTCCACATGCTCTGCTGACCCGGTCAGTGCCAGCTGTGCAAGGGATTCAGCAGCTGGAACCAACTCCCATCACTCTCTACATTTCACACGGGGTAAGTGCGAGGTGGGAGCACCACTCTGGCAGCAGCAAACATCCCCTGAGAAATCACATCCTCTGTCCCGTCAGCCAACCTGCCACGGATCAGAACTGTTCTGTAAATAGATCATGTGGTATAGCTCTTTATTTTATCCTCTTAAAGTCATAAGTTCAGGGTGTCGTGTGAACTGCTGAGCTCTGGGTGATGAAGTAAAGAGCAGTTGGGAAGTGATTGACTTCGAGATTATATATTATGTTCTTTGACTTTTTGGTGGGTTGATTTTTTTGTTACCGTATATTAATGCTGGTGAGTTCTCTTCCTTTTCTTTTCTTTTTTACCTTTTTTTCTTTCTCTCTCTCTTTTTTTTTTAATTTTGTGTGTTAGCCTGCTGTTCTTACTAACACCACTTAGGTATTTTTGCATGCATCCATTGAGGGAAGGGAGGAAGAGCTCTAAAACTTTTTCCATAGCCTTGGGTTGTTCTCTGGAATCATGTTTTGTGACAGTGTGATGCCTTCCAGCAAAACCATTACTTTTTTAATTTGTTTATTATTAATATTATTATTATTCCTTCCAATTGCAGCTAGTATACATTGGGCTGCCAGTTTCTGTACCTGACAGAAACTCAGCCCAAGTCTGGCTGCTCTCCAGCAGAGCTTGTTTAGTGCTTCTGAGAGCAGGATCCAAATCATTCTAGCCGAATTTGAGCCAGCAGTAAAAAACCAGCAGAATTTTATTTCCCAGCTCAGCATGATGCAGTCAATTCTGTGAATTATTTGTCAAAATAATATGCATGTTGTCACCTGTGAGCACACATCATAGCACAGCTTTCCAAAGTGCTCATGAAGAAATTGCATGTATTTTTGAGGAAGCATAGTTACCTAAACTGTTTTTCAGAATTCAGACAGCATGTCATGATTTCCTTCTTCCTGTTTGTTTCTCTGCCTTACTTCTATTGATGGTTTTCCACTTAGATAACTTCTTAGCAGCTCACTTTGAAAAATCGGGTTTAAATTGGTGCTTGATTGCCCTCTCTCCTGTTTGTTTCAGAGGCGAAAACAGGAGATTCACACATCCCTTCTTGGAAGCTGCTAGGAAACAAATATTGCTGGTGCAATCTCCTGGCTGCTGAAATGGCCACAGGTCCGTTTCCATATCAGTGCACAGCCCAGCCTGTCAGTGGGATTATCCTGGGGGATGGCGTTTGCTCTCCTGGCAGTGCTGGGATGGGAGATGGAAGGAGCGGGGACTGCAGCTGGCTTGTGATGGTGGCACAATCATGTCAGCATTTTGAGCCACCCTCTCTGCTGTCCCCATCCCGTGCCTGTGGCCTTACCCTGAGATTTGAAACTCTGCAGGGTGGTGATCACTTTTGTCACCCACATCCATCAGGGAGCTGCAGCTCTGCTGGGCTAGAGGTGATGCTGGTGATTAGAGAGCCAGCTTTACTCCATGGAGTAACTTAAACTTCAGCCTGCTGGGTTAAACTCTATTTACAGCTAAACCAACGATGTGCAGTTAAAGAGAAGAGCCCAGGAGGTTCTTACAGAGGGGAAACAGATGGTGCCCCGTTGGAATGTTACAGCCACGGGAGACAAGGACCTTCTGGATGTTTCTTAATGCAAAGATATTCCATGTTCATAAACAAATATAATATATACTGTTATAATATATATACTGGTATAAGGAGAGAAGAACACTTTTTATGTCCTATGCCATGAGTGCAAAAATGCTGACAAGAACCTCAGCAGCAGCTCACAGAGGAGCAATGTCTGTGTGCCAGTAAAACCAGCAGTGGCACAGCATGGGCAGCAGGGAGGGACACTCAGCTCCTGCTTTCAGTTCCAGTGTTGCAATGACATTGAGAGACACCAAAAATTGTCACCCCTCTGGCTGTCTTAGGCTGTGGTTGTGACACACAGCTGCTCTGCTGGGTGCAGTGATTGTGTCCAGCCTGGACACTGCCTGAGGGGCAGGGTCTGGTCTGGTGCTGGCTCACTTTCTCTTGGAGTCAGGACAGCTCACAATCATTTTGTGGCCACAAGATAAGAAAAAAACCTCATCTTCACTCAGACAATGGATTGTAACTTAGTCTTTCAATCAGGTGTTGGAATAGTGCCAGAAGCCAGAATTGGGATGGCTCAGGATTCCTTTAGGAGTAAAAATTTGAATCAAGATCTATCATCCTGCTGCCCTGACAAAATTTAGCATTTAATGGTGTTTTTATTATGCAGATGTCAGCTGGTGTCTCTCCTTACCAGCTGGCAACAGAAAAAGCCAATGTATCCAACAGAGCAGCTCAGGAGTACTGATGTCTGAATGCTGACATGACACTAACAAAAATAATGGCTGAATATCCAAACAATAGCTGTTCTTTTTCCTTATTTATTTTCTTGCCTCTAATAATGTTAACTGTCATTCTTATGTGAATAATTTTGTGTTCAACAGCTTAGGGATATTTTTCAGTTATGTTGCTACTTCTGGATTGTTCATTTGTAAGAACCTGGAAATAAAGAGGGGGCTCATCCAAAGAAGGTGCTTTAATTGCTCAAAGAAAGAGCAAGTTGCCACTGTTGGGAAGCAAATCCAACTTCCATCAAGCTCTTCTGTGCTAAGGAAAACCAGAAATATTCTGGATGTGTAATGGAAAAGTATTTTTAAAACCTACTCCATGCAATTTATTATTGCTCCATTCCAGTGAAACTTTAATGGATAATTGTAATCTGAGAGGGTATTGTACTCTGAGTGTGCTAGCTACAGTGAGGAATTAGCCAAGATCTGTTTGCAAAAGTGACACTTCTCTGATATTCAAATCTGCCTGAGATATTTATATGCTAAAGAGCTGTGAAGAGCTGATATGCTTCTATATTTATGGAGGGTTTCTCCATTGAGACTGCGAGTCTTCTGCAGGTGGACAGAAGTGCCCCACACCCATGGGAGGTGCAGCTAAAATTCAGTGTCTTCCCAGAGTCTTTGCTAAAAGATAGGGATATAGCAGTGCAGGCTTGGTTTCTGATCCAGTTGTAGTGCAGGGAAAATGCACTCCTCCTTGGGAGCACACAGCAGGACAGGTTGGTCCTCTCAGAATTCCTCTGCATAGGGGATGGACAGTCTGAGATTCTCTCAAAATTCCTCTGCATAGGGAGATGGACAGTCTGAGAGCCTCTCAGAATTCCTCTGCATAGGGGGATGGACAGTCTGAGATCCTCTCAGAATTCCTCTGCATAGGGGGATGGACAGTCTGAGAGCCTCTCAGAATTCCTCTGCATAGGGGGATGGACAGTCTGAGATCCTCTCAGAATTCCTCTGCATAGGGGGATGGACAGTCTCATCTCTGTTTTAGCACGTTTGCAAAGCTATTGGCAAAGTCCTTCTGCTTTGGGCATCCTCTTCATCCGTTTGCAAAGCTGGTAATTGGCACTGGAGCAGGCTCAGAGGTCTTCCAAGATGATGTAGGGAAGTGAATGAAAATGCACCACACAGGAAAAGATAAAAGCCGAGAAGAACAGGGATGAGAGAAGATCTGATTGTCTATAAACACACCAGGCAAACCAACATCCTCATTCAGAAGAAAGCAATCCCAAGAGTGTATTGCAGAGATATCGTCAGCCAGCTGAGATGAAGAAAGATGGGAGGACCCAAACCCCTCTCAGGAAGTGCACTGATTTTTCCCACTTAGTGAAGAGCAGATGGGAGAAAATAAAGTTTGTCAGTCAGTTGGACAAGCCGCAGAACTTTATCATTCTTGGCTCCAGATTTTATCTCATGGTGCATTTTATCACTAGAGGTTTGATGCCACTAACATGAACAGGATTTTATAAGCAGCAGCTAGCTCAATAAACACCATTTCCTCCTACGGGGACAAGTCCTGGAGCTCTTTGAGTCCTCAGGACTGCAGCAGGATTTTCTGCATTCCTGCTGCGTTCCTGCTGGGAAGCATTTGTCATGTGAAGTCCCACCACGGCTGGCTCAAAGCCAATTCCAAAATCCTTCTGGGAACAAAGTGACCAGAAGGCACCACTCTCCTTGGCACCTTCCTGAGGCAGATCACAGCTTCCAGGTGCCCACAGGAGGGACCAGGAACCTGGAGTCCTTGTAAGCTTGTCCTAAATCTGTGCACTAAGGTAACGTTGGGTGGGTGTGGGAAGGGTTATCACCAGGAAAGCTGCTGTGGAGGAGGAATGGGGAATGGACCACGAGCTGCTGCTGCTGAAATGTGTCAGCTGAAACTGCAAATGGTGATTTGCCATGCTGCTTATCTTGAGACATTTGTGTGAAGGGAAAATTACATTTCTTAGGAAAGCCAGTGGTTTTGTAGGCTGGCAGGGTGCAGCACCCTGCACTGACAGGTGTTTCCAAGGGCTTTTCCTCTCAGCTTAGCTCAGCTCAGCTCAGATGGGCTCTGCAATGCCAGGTGCTGCTTGCAGACAACTGAATAGATTCCTGACAGAGAAACACAAGGCAGCTTCCAGGTAATAATAATAAAAGTGATTTGTAATGGAAAAAGAATGGAATGCCTTCTCTTACACTACCATTACAACTTGAAATATTCACTGAAATCAAGCCTTTTCCTAAGGATTCTGCAGCTAAACCTTGCTCAGAAGTTTTTTAAGGACTATGTTGCAATGTTTTAAACTTCAATGGCAACAAATGTGCCCATTGAAAACGTCTTGAATTACTCCAGAAAAACTACAACAGGAAGAAAGCTCAGGATTAATCAGAAAAGTTGCAGGACCTTACAACATCCAGGAAAAATATTCTGCTTTCAACATCTGCCCGCACCTTCCCCCATCAAAGCAAAATTAATTTAAAACCATGGTCTTTGTTCCTGGTACGTGGTAGCCAAGAAAGACAGGGTAAATGTATGAAATAAAACTGGTCTTTGGAATTAGATAGTGCTGCATAAATACATCCAAAGTACCTGGGACATTCTTGAATTAAGCACCGTAGTGCTGTGGCCATATTCTGACTGATTCAGTGTAGGAGCCTCCACAATCACCTCCCCTTCTCTCCTGGAGCCACCTCCCTGTCCCTTCCAGAGCAGCTGAGGTGGCAACACAAGAGGTAAATGCCCTCTGACAGTGGCATTGCTGTGATGGCAATAACAAAGCAGCATTAACACAGGCTCTTCTCTGTGACTTTGATTAATCAGCCAAGGATGAACTGGCAAAAACTTATGACTCAGGAAAAATTAATGAAGTTACAGAGGAGAAATTAATCCCTGATGAATTGGTCCAGTGGCCATTCAGCTGGAAGGTACTGTAGGTTCTAAATTTGCTTCAGCTGTTTGCCAAGATGATGATAAAGCATTTTGGTCACGTGCTTAATTTTGTGAAGCTGCTAAGGTGAGCAGCACTGCTGCTCTGCCCGTTGAGCAGCTAATCTATGAGTAAATTGCAGTGCTAGGGGCAGAAGTGGTGCTTGGCTGAGACTGGTTGTGTGAGACATGGTGCTTGTAGGGTCACACAGGCTGGGGGAAACCTCACACACAGCTGGGAGCCTGAGGAGGACACTGGCATGCTGTTAAGAGGGTTCAAGCTGATTTTGTTAAAGTTTTGTTAAATTGCTGTGATATTGAGTCTGGCAGCTGTTCAGAGTGGTGTTCTTCTCAGGCTGCCCAATGGATAAAGTAGGTAAAGGTGATGTAAGGAAAGTGAAAGCACAATTGGATAAGGAACAGGAAGATTGCTGGTGTGCCGTAGCTGAGTTTCAAGCAAGGTTCAGGTGTGAAGGGTGGGCAATTCCTAGCTCAGTTCCTGGCCAGGCTTAGCGCACTACGCTTTCACCATCCACAGCACATCTGTTCACTTTGTTGTCCAGGGGATACCATAGGAAATGGAGTTTGCAGTGTCTAAATTAACTCTAAATTTAGATTAAGGGCTGAAGAAATTCCAATTCTATGAGGTCTTACACAAATAAACCTATCTGCACCAAGGAAAAGACAGCAGGAGGCACTCACAGTGTGGCTGTTTCTCTGAGGCATTGTTATCACTGATACTTTTATTACACCACAAAATAAATCACCTCTTTCACAATTAATAAAATTCAGGATGTAGCTCTTTGTTGCTGCTATATCTCTCCAAGAATGGAATAGCCCAGCAAATGGTGTATGACATTATCAGTTGCCCTTTAGTCTTTACATAGAAATTGGGCTGGTCAATGTATCTTTGAAAAAAAAATTAGCATTTATGAGCATGTGGATATAAATATTGAGCTTACCCTAATTTTGGGCAATTGGTAGATATCACTATTTAGAAGCTCTGAACAGATATCATGGATATTCTGGAAATATGAGCTGCTTCAAAGTTTAAAAATGATTTCTAATTTATTGAATGTATAGTTTGTTTGGATAGTCACTATTGTCTAAAGAGGAGGGTTTTAAGCTTTTCCTTTTCCATCCTACTTGTACAAGCTAGGCATGTTCTTTCCATTCTCAAAGCCTTGTAAACCTTGCGAAGAGGTAAGTGCTTTTGTGCTACATTGTCTCTCTGCCAACTGAAGTTTTCTCCTAATTTTGACCTTACATCCTTGTGGCTCTAAGTCTGTATCTTCTTCAGCATTGCCTTTGTTGGCAGCAAATACCAAAGGGAAATGTGTTTCTTTTAATTCTGTAATTTTTCTGCCCTTAGTGATCTCTGTCTACGGAGGAAATTGGGCTTTTATTGGAGAAATACCAATATCGCCGGTGGGACGTGCCTTGGCTTGTCTGACCCCTGCGTCTGAGCTCAATAGCAGCAGATGAGGTGTTCAACCCCAAGAGACACTGACAGCTCACGTGGCAGCAAGTCCAGACCTGCCAAGCTCCGGAGGTGGTGCCGCCGCAGCAGCATGCAGCCGGGACTCGCGGCGCTCCGAGCCGCTCTCGTGCGCCGCTGCCGCGCTCCACGCGCCGCTGCTGCTCCGCGCCAGGAAGCTGTTGCAAGGAGGCGGGGTGGGCAGCCCCCGCTCCCAAGAAGCGGAGCCGGCTGAGCTTCCCCCCAGCTCCATCCGAGCCGGCGCCGCGCGGTTGCCGCGGGGATTTTAAAAGCGGCAATGTCGCCGTGTTCCTGGCTAAACCTTAATGTGAATCGCTCCCGATCCTGCGGGGTTGCGCAACCTTTCCCGTGCTCTGAATAAGAGCGAAAAACCCCTGATCTCTCTTCAGAGAGAGATCAGATCTTCCTGAGCTCTCTACCCCTCTCTGGAGCAGAGGACTCACCCAATTCAGTGCAGATCAGTTCCGTGTCTGGCGGGGTCTTCTCTCACCGAACAGGAACTCTTCAAACGCTGAAGGGCTTCCCTGTTCCCCCCCTGAGAAGGTGTGGCTCACCAANGGTTGCAAACCCACCAGCCCAGTGAGGCAGAAGAGGGTTTAAGGGTGAATGTCCCAATCACCCTATGTCTCTTATTTGACAGACAGTTCTCAGGGGGAGTCTGGGTAGGGGAAGGGGATGATAAACATCTGGGTGTGGGGTCCCTTTGGGGAGAAGCCTAAAATGCTGTTATCATCCCACTGCTACAGACTTTTATTTCTGTGTTTCCGTGGGAGCTGAGGTGAAGAGGAGCTTCAGCAAATCATCCTAACAGCTTATTATTTCCAGCCCTCCCACATGATCTCTCTGCTTATGTAACTTCATAAAGGATGCATTTCAGGGCAGTACAGTCAATGTGCCCATCAGTGTGATGCTCTTCCTTGCCTTGGTGTGACCAGGCTGGGGTTGAGCCCACCGAGGGCATTGTTGGCACTGTGGGGCTCCACAAACACAAACACAAAGTGGCTGGGAAAGAGGAAAAGTGGCTGGGGAGGAAAGTGGGTGTCCCTGGAGGAAGGAGCATGGCAGCACCATCCTGATTGCCAGCAGTGGACTGTAAATTAGCCATGAGACAAGAGGATTCAAGCCAAGATACCATCATGAATATTGATGTTCAACGAATCTTCTATCTTTTTTAAAATTTTATTTCCCCTTTCCTCAAAATGTTAAAAATTGCAGGACAACAGCATAAACTACATGCAATATTTGCCCTTTTTCTTTTCTAACATTTTCAGATCTTTGATGTTGTTCCCATGAAGATGTGAATGAAGACACACAGAAGTACTTGATAGCAGAGCCAGGTACTGAGCTTTGTGCCTGTTTTGACACCAGCACGGCTTTGCCTCAGTGAGGCAAGCACAGCCACAGGAATAACACAGAGGTGAGGAACAATGAGGCAAACTGTAAGACAGATGAACATCTGCTGGTGGTCTCACCAACCACTTCAGCTTCTCACCCTTGGTGCCTGCAAGGACTCCATCCAAAACACCAGGCACCTGCATAGCCTTGCTCCTCACTGGTATCACAGCTGCATGCAGGATTTTGGGTGTAAAAATGGGGACTGAGCAAAGCCAGTGTGTTTTTCTCTCTGCAATGTGCTCAGTTACTGGCTGGCAGGGCTGTTTGTTGTTCATTGGCAATGTCTGCCCTCATTTCCAGAATGATTCCACAGTCAGGAAGGTTTCCCTTCTCCCACCTCTTGTCTCAAGGTTGCTTCAGTAGAGTTCTCTCACCTCTACCAAATTCTGCTCTGCTCTTCTGAAAGAGCAATTTTGTCCACTTTTTGCCCCCTCTACCTGGATTTAGCTCTCATGTCAGTGCCATGCAGCCGAAGGCAGAATTAGAGATGAGGTCTGATATTTGCATTAGACACAGAACCAGACTTAGGGTATACAAAAGGATCCATTTTGTAGAAGTGTATTCATTTTTAGGAAAACAGTTATCAATCTGTATCTCAGCTGAAAAAACTGTTTCAAGGGATCGGTAGATCAGCTGTTAATGAAATTCCAAATCAGCAAAAACAGCCACCAAATAAACCTTGAGGGAATTATGTTTTAGAAGTCAGAAATAGTGTATTGCCCAGAGGAAGAAGGATTTGATAATCGTCAGGAAAAAAACCCCAGGAACTGGAACTAAAGAATCAGTAGCAAGAATGGAATTTTTAACCTTATTTTCAATTGATCACGTGAATCTTGAAGGAAAAAAAATCACATTTTGCTCCACTTCAGCTGGGCTTCATTAATAAAAGACCTTTCAAAGAATGACTAAGAAAGAAAAAACTTGGAAATTAAACCAGCCAGTCGATTAGGATAAATTCACACATCATGTGTCAGGATGTGGAGAATATCCTAAAATGAAACAAGGAGAATTAGAATCATAGAATGGTTTGGGTTGGAAGGGGTCTTAAAGATCATCTAATTCCAACCCCACTGCATGAGCAGGGACACCTTTCACCAGCCCAGGTTGCTCAGAGCTCCACCCAGCCTGGCCTTGGACACTTCCAGGGATGGGGCAGCCACAGCTTCTCTGGGCAACCTGTGCCAGTGCCTCAGCACCATCACAGTGAAGAATTTCTTCCTAACATCTAATCTAAACCTACTCTCAGTTTGAAGCCCTTCCTCCTTGGTCCTGTCACTATTTACAGGACCTTGTAAATACTTTATTTCAAACTTGTGGGCTCTGTTTAGGTACTGGAAGGCCACAACCTCGAAGCCTTCTCTTTTCCAGGCTGAGCAAACCCAATTCTTTCAGCCTTTCCTCATAGGAAACATTCTCCTGTGGTTTTCCCATTCAATGGCAATGTCCTTCAGAAAAATGTTCACACTTTAGGAGCTCCCTCCAATGCTTAAAACAGTTTTGGTTAATGGAGGGTTTTGCAATTCATGGGTGAAGCATTTTGAGTAACTTTATCAAAAATGAGTGAAGCCACTTTTGCAATAAATTGAAAATGCCAAAACTGTTAGTGCTCTCCTAGGGAAAAATCAAGTCAATGCAGCCTGGACTTCTTTTTGTGTTACTAAATGCCATCAGCAGAGATACCAGCACCAGGCACTGACAAGACACGTGCTGGAGCAGTGGTGGTGTCTTGTGACGATCACAACTGCCCATAGATATGAACGACATGCTTCCCATCAGTGTCTTTGATTAAAACAACTGGGCCAAAGCAGACAGCACTGTGAAAGTTCTTTCCATGCTTCCCATCAGTGTCTTTGATTAAAACAACTGGGCCAAAGCAGACAGCACTGTGAAAGTTCTTTCCATGCTTCCCATCAGTGTCTTTGGTTAAAACAACTGGGCCAAAGCAGAAAGCACTGTGAAGCACTGACCTGATGGAACATTTATAACAAACCACTGACTTTCAGCTGGTATCCCAACACTGGCATGAAATGTTAGGCAGCTGTACAGACTCTGTAGTTTGCCCTGGAAGCTGTTAATTTTTTTTAGCACCTTGTCCTGTCTTTCTCCAATCCTCCACTTGCTTCCACAAAAAAAAGGGAACTAGTGTGTTTCCTGTTGCTGCTCCTGCCAAATATTTCCTTCCCTGGTGCAGGAAGAAGGAGTGCATATGGCAGCTCTTTTGAGAAGGTGCAAAAGATGTGAGAAGGAAATCCTTCTTCATTCCCAATTTTTTTTTTATGGAAGAGCAACATAATAATTTAAAAAAATCAGTAAAAAGTTAACACTCCTGTAGAAGCGTACCCATAATATTTTCTTCAGAACTGTAGGAGAAAGCTAAACAGAGGATGGAAAGAAATTGTAGAGTGGCAAGGAAGCAATAGGAATGCTTTCCCCATTGTAGCAAACGACTTGGTGGAAATAAAGTATTTATACACAGTGCCACTATTCCATTGCAAGCAGTGGAATAAAGGCCAAAAGGTCCATCTGAAATCAGATATATTGAACAAAAAGATGCCAATACTCTGACACACATCACATGACAATTCTTGGTCTCTCTAGTAAAATCAAAACATCCTCAAAGATCTTTAATGTGTTATTTAAAAAATATCCTGCTCTAAAAAAACTCAAAACTGTTTTGTCATCCCTCTCTTAAAATGTCTTCTTGAATGCAGAAATTCTTTAGGGTCAGCTAGATTCAGTTCACCCTACTGTCCAGCCAGGTCCCCTTCTTCATTCCCATGGTTCAGCCCATGTTTGAAAAATGCAGTATCAGGCAGGACACTTGTCCCACCTCTGCAGGTCTGAGCTGTGCACTTCTGATGAATAAAAGCTGAACCAATGCTTCTCCAGACCAAAACTGCCAGTTTCAACCAGAGGAAAAATGTCTGATCAAACAAACACCAAGGAAGAGATCCAGTGATGTCTGTGGATCAAATTATTTGTACCTCAGCAACTTGGTGAAGAAGGCAGAAGAAGCTGAGTTAAATGAGTCAGTTTGGTCTGCAGTTTATAAATACAGAATTCCATATTTACAGCAAAGTGTCCATCAGTGATATCTGCAGCAGCATTCCCACTGCTTCTGCTGGGGTAGGAGATCAGCTCCCATGCTGATAAACTGCAACTCCTCTGTCATTCATAATACACAACAAAACTAGTATTTCCTTGTGCTCCTGGTTACAGCTCTGGTAACAGATGAAGACATTTGGAAAAATTTATATTCAGCCCTGGCAGTCAGTGTCTTTTAAATAATCTGGTCTGCTTCCATTCCTTTAAATAAACTTGCATTATTCATAGATCTAACACCAATCCCATGACTTAAGTGCTATCATATACTGGAATTAAATCATAATAATTCAGTTCTGGGGGGTTGTGGTTTAGTCAAGGCTTGAAAGGACTTGGTAATGCTTGTCTTTATCACCTCCCAGCAGCACCAAAATACATCTGGGCACGGAGCCACCAGAGTTGAGAAAATAACAGCTAGCACAGGATTTTGCTGCATAAGCTACTATGAGTTCCTTATTAATCTGTCTACCACAGAATATTTTATATACCTTCCATATATTTGAAATCCCAGGTGACTGAGCTCTAGATGCTTGAAGCACCACCTGAAGGACCATCATCATGCTTGACCACTTCATTCCTCAGGCACAGCAGATCCCTTCTCTGCAAGTACAGAACTCACTGGTACAGAATCAAACATTTCCTTGGAGACTGCTCTGTGGCTGCAGAACAGATTTGTGCAAAAATCTGAGCACCATCTGAAATTCAGTGGGCTCTATTCACAAAGCAAGGTGTCCTTCAAGGGATTTTTTTTCCTAATAAAAACACATACCACAGCCAAAACTGTGTCTATGCAGGGTATTGCTTATGAAAACACAGTGGGTGGATTTTTAAGGAAGGCAGTAACTTCAAATGGCAGCATGGAAAGTATTGATAGGTATTGATATTTAGGTATTGATAATTATTATCAGTGGCATAAAAAGCCAAATTGAAACAGAATGGGTGACACCCAAAATTTTCGTGTTTGTTCTTGTTTTACCTCTCAGGACTCTTCTCTTGTGTGGATGTAGAAAAGGGAATGTCTCTGATGCTTCTCATGTTTATGAGGAGAATTAGACACGTTTTCTTTGGTGCACACATGATTTCCCTTTACATTTTTTTAGCCCCCTGCTCCCAGGTTCTGGATGCTGTGGACTCTTATCCTGCAGCTGGAGAAATGGGATCCAGAGTAAGCAAGTGCTGCTTCAGGGGAGACTCCTGGGTTGTTGGAGCTTGTGCTCAACTTCATATTTCTACACAAAATGTGCCTCATGGCAGCACTGGCATATGCAGGTTTTTTGGTGAAGAATAAGAAAACACCTCTTCTATTTTACAGGCCTTCCAAGTGATAATTTTGCAACAGCTTTCACTGTTTCATTGGAACAGTGAACATTTTGAAGTAATTTCAAAGCAATAGGCAGCACACTTCTATTACACTGCTGTAATTATAATATACTATATAATATTTTTACAGCATTTCAAGATAAGGAGATTCATTTTTTTTTCTGAATTCATTATTGCTTTCAATGGAAAAGTGCCTCAGCATTATTTAATTTCTCAGCTTTTAAGATTCTCCCAGAGCTTCACTGTACTTCTCTCCATTAAAAGTAAAAAATAGAGAGGGAAAAGAGTTTTCAGGGCTCACTCTGACATTAGCAGTCAAGGCAGCAGGCAGATTTCTAACATTTCTCTTCAGAAAAGGAGAGTTACCATGTTTTTGTGGGCATAACAAGTGAGATATGAACAGGGACCTCAACTTTTGACTGCTCTGCTTTGTAAACCAGACTTTGATTAATGCTCAGCCTGTGTCCTGGTTGAGAGATTTATTTTTTGTGTGATTATGGCAATTACAAGGGCAAGGAAAAAGGCAGCAAAATTTTGTTGGGAAAGGAGCTTGTGTGTTTCATTATATTAACTTTGGAGACACTTTTGCATGCTACCTCCTAATTACATAAAACTCAGTCATGTGTTAATTGTAACCACCCTATGTTACCTGATATATCACTTTACAGACTATTATGTAGTTGTGTTAATATTCTACTGCCTTCTTCTTATCAGCCCACTTTGTTTTAAACAGGAAACATTTCATATGGTGAGGGACTAAAATAATTCCTGAGTGTGAAGATCCTTAACGACATGGCTGTGTGGCATGAAGCAGAAAAAGAATAACATTTCCCTCAGAATGATTTTCACAGGAAAAAAAAAAAAGGTGATGTGATGAAACCTAAGAATTTTGGGGCAAACACATTCATTGGAGCCAGAGCTTTCTGCAGATTGTAAAAACATTTTCTCCTTGGGTTGCTCAACTTCCCTGCTGCTACAGGGAAAGGCTATCAGTGGCCCTGCTTTCCTGCAAAGCCCCTGCCTGGTTTGGAATAATTTGGTTACAGAAAGCAGCCTTGTTTCCTTAGAAATCATACAGGGCATGGCATTTCCCCCCCACCATTTATTGTCCCATTGCAATAAATACAGACCTTTACTCCATCTTAGAAAGACCTCCTTTAACTATTTCTGCTGCTGTCACCCACGTGGGTGATGGATGAGGCTGACCTACACATGCAGAAGGGAGCTCACAAACAATATGTGAAATCTCTGCCAGCCTGGGACATCATTCTCTGCTCATGTCAGCACCGACAGAGCTGCTTGCTCAGAGCCAGCACACCAGGGAGCTGATTACAAACCTCTGTGGAGATGACTAGACTCAGAATTATGTCTCCCTTCTGAAGGATATTAAAAAAAAATCCACCAACAAGCACAGCTAGCAAAGAAGGCTGCCAAATGTATAGGAGACAATCAGGTTAGGAAAGTGTAAATGTTCTGGTTTTGATTTGGCCAAAGTGTTTCAGCAGGAAAAGCTACTTTGCAAGCAACTGAAGAAAGAGTAAGGAATTCAGGTAAGAAAAACATGCATATTTTGCACAAAAAGAAGGAAAAAAGTCTTCAAAGTTACAAAGCAAGAAGCACAGAGCTAACTTCAAACAAATCAGTGCTCTCATGGCACTCAAGCCTGAAGTGTACCAGGTAATTTGTCTGTGTTCAGTGATTTGCTTTTGGACATGACACCTATCAGTGCAAGACATTGAAATCAAACAGTCCACTGCATTAAGAGGGATTTCATTCTTGGGAATCTCTCTGAATAAAATGGATTTATCAGTGGGGAATGTCTCCCAGCATTTCAGAGTATAAAATACGTTTTCATGAAAACCAGCAGTACCTTTGATGTTAATACCAGTAGGGTAAAGATTTCCCCTTTCTTTTGCTGAGCTTTTCCACTCTTTGTTTAATTTTCTTGAATTCATTTTATGAATTTATTTATGTAGTAAGGCTGAACTCCATGATGTTCATTTTGAGCAATATGTATATGAGTTAATGGAAACCTTTTCCATTTTTGCACGCAGGTCACTCAGCTCTGTGCTGTGCTTCTTTGTGGATTTATTGGATTTATTCTGTGTGAAGGTGGTGATTTATACATTAATGGGAAAAGCCAACCTGGGTAATTTACATGGTCCAGTAGTTGACTCTGTGTCAAACTCTGTAATGTTGAGGAGCCCAAGATTTCATTATCCATTTTGAATGCATAACAGTTCCTTTTTCTTTTTCTTTAAATTGTTGCAAAGGGTGCTGAGTGAGGGCTGAATTTTCTTGTGTTATAACACCACTTTCAAATCCATGTTTGGCTCATTCTACTGCTGCTATTTCCACACTGGCTTTAATAAAAAAGAAGGGGACTGTGTTAGGCAGAAATTACAGATACTTTTAGGAGAAGAGTAGAAAAAATGCACAAGAGATTCAAGATCAGGCTTAGTGGATATTTTAGCTGCAGAGAGTCAAAAGAGGACAGACTTAAGAGCAGTTAAGTGCTGTTGAAAGTATCAGCCACTTAGATAGTATTAGAAATTATCTCAGTATCCTAAACAAACCCCTCCATCTGTAGATGTTTTATAATCGTCTCTGTTAGAAATATGGAGGAGAACATTAAGTAATTTGTAAGTTTTGGTGGCTATTAGGATAAGGAAAATGGAAATGTGTATTAAAGACATGGAACAGGTCTTCCAATAGAAGCCTTTGGAATTTTGAACACCTCTGTACTTAAGGCAGAATAGGAGGGTTTATGTCACATTTTTGAGATGGATGAAGCCAGTTTCACCTTTGCACGGAGTAAGAACTTCATTTTTTTACAGAACATTTGGAGAAAAAATCAGAACTTGCATATGACTGCTCAGCAAGTCAGCAAATAAGGATTATCTTGCTTCGAAAATCACACAACCATCTGTATTCCAGTGAATTTGAGCTCTGGAGTAGCAGGCTGTGCAATGACACAGGAACATAAGAAAACATGGCACAGATCTCTGAGAGGCTGTTTAGAGTAACACTGTAAATACCACGATGAGAGATCTGAGTAAAGCAGAGATGGACTTTAGCCCAAATTTCTCCTTTTCTGAAAGAGAAGATAAAGGCTCTGACTTGGTTTTGATCTTGGATGTATCATGTACTAAAGCCTTTCAAGTGTGCAGAGGAATGGATAGCAGGTGAATTAAAAAAATAGCTAAGGTCATCTTTATTGCTGTAAGTACAGTGAAAAATGGGAGGTGGAGTTTTCTGCCTTTGCCTCAAAGTCTTTAGAGAAAACAACTTGTAATGGACTTATCTTTACATCCCATGAATTTCAGTTGAATATAGGACTCCTCGAAAACAGCCAGGATTTCTGCCCTTGCCTTTGTATCCCACAATAAATTACTTTTTCCCTCTATGCTCATAGACCTTTTTTAATGTACCCTGCTTGTTTCTTTGTGAGGAAAGAGCAAACACATTTTCCATCTCAATGGCCTTTATGCCAAATGAGAGGACACTGATAAAAAAGTCTGTGCAAGACTGTGAGACACTGCAAAGAAAATTGCTGCATCCTTTTCCAAATCACTTTTAAGAGGCAAGAGGCAGGAATGTCCAGCCAGGTGTCACAGACTGGGTGCACCAAAATTCCTGCCCTGTTCCGTGGCGCGTCGGTGGTGCGCGCTGCGTGCTCCTTTGCAGGAGGCAGCAGAAAACTGTCCCTGCTCCCTCCTGCTCACCTGGGCAGCTCTGGCACTCACTGGGACATGGGCCAAGCCAGGGACTGTGCCTGGAGGGCTGGGGCTGGCCAAGCCTCCTGTTCTCTTCGAATCTCTCCTTTGCCTTCCTGTATCAGCATCTCCCTCCTCCTCTCCCAGGTGGTTTTACACCTCTGTTGTCACAAGAGAGTCCAGAGGAGGATCCTTCAAGCTAGGAAGTTGAAGGCAACGAAGTCAAGCTAAAGCTTTGCCATTTTGCTTGTTTACAAGTGGGTACAGCTGGTCCCCCACAGCTGAATAAACCTCCAGGATGTTAGATGGTAGGTTTGGGGAATTAGGAAGCTTTTACTTGTGCTGTGACAGGTGGCCATGGCACAGAAGTGTGAGAAGAAACCATCCAAAAGTAGTTACTGCTTGCTGACAGACTGACAAAAGGTTTCAAGGGAAGCAGGAAAATGTGGTGGCAGAGGAGATGAGCCAAGCCAGGCTGCTCTGTCAGTAGGAGAGAAAGGAGAGCACCAAGCCCTTCCCTGAGTGAACACAGCCGTGTGTTTCAGTGATGCTGTTTTCCTTCCTTCCCCATCCTACTTGCAGTCACTGTTTACTGTGACTGTGCTATAAATAACACCAGGGAGTGAAAGCTGATTTCAGTCCAAGGTACATATCCAGGAAAGCTCATAAAATTCAGATGCATTTCTTGAGCTGAATGATCTCCCCACCAAAGGGCAAACAGGGAAAGGTGATTCTCTGAGAATAAACACACAGCTGTAAATACATTAACCTTGCTTCTGGTTTCACTGTCAACCTGTGGGTCAGGTATGACTGTGGCCATAATAGTGGCCACCTCCCTGTCCTGCTCTACAAAGGGCAATGTCTCCTGACATTGAACAGAGGAAGCCAGGGATTTTCTAGAAGGTGTTTCTCAGTTTTCTAGAAGGGGAAATGCCCTCACCCATAAGCCTGGGGGGGTTTATGGAGACAAAGAGCACAGCTTCAGTCATCTGACGTATCTCCACCTTAAAATATCACCTTTAAACAACCCCAGGAAAGCCTCTTCTGGTGGCTGGTACATGAGAACTGTGCACATCAAAGCACACAAGAAAGCCTGCTCATTGCAGCTTCTATGTAAATATATCCAAGGCAGAGGTCTGAATATTTTTGGAGGCCTTTTTTGCTGCTGTGTTCTGCATGGCTCTCTTTCAGTGTGTGCCTGGGGCGAGTGTCTGCATGAGTCACAAACTGATTTTAGAAATCAAAAGCCTTACAGGATCTGTACATATTTGCTGGACACAGTTTGTCAAAACTTAGGGAAAAGAGTGTGGTCATTTTGGCCCAGTGTCTCGAGGTTTATTTTAGAGGACAGAATGCAGGTTGGAGTTAACTTCCCTAGGTCTGAAACTTTGGGGCTCAAGGACTGGTTTGTTCCAGAACACCTACAGATTTAGGAGGGGTCTTGCATTTACCTGCAGATCCAACTCTTGTTTGGTTTTTTTTCCATTGGTTAGTCATATTTGAAGGTAATTTCGAGGGATATCAGGTCACACACACACACACACACACGTGTATGTATAAAGAATCTGTACATTGTGCACATCCAGAACTGCTCAAAACAGGGAAACTGCTGGTGTAATTTGAGCCATTGCCTGCTCACCTGTGCAGAATTCAATTTAAGGTTACTTAGAGGGATTGGATATTTGTAATTTTAATCTTGGGGGTTTTGTTTGGTTGGTTTTTTTTGTTTGCTTGCTTTAAATAATGCCTTGTTTTTCATGTGTTTCCATTAACAAGGCATTTTTAATAAAGTCCATTCTGAGCACCTAGTTTTAAAAATCGATGGAAAATACTGGGAGAGGGAATAATTTTGGTATTGGAATATGCCTGCAGACCCCACTAAACATCCAGCTTCAGAAATGCACTGCTGTCTGGGCTGATATTTTAGGGTGCATCACAGAAAAGTTCCCTGTGATGTGGCGTGGTTGCTCAGGGCAGTGAGAAGGATAGAAGGTATCCTGTTACAACAGATTAACTATTTCCTCCATGGACCATTTCTTAAGGTTTTCCACACACAGAACAGAGCCCTCTTTGCCCCTTTTCCTAATTTTTGACTCAGATGCTTTCAGTGGGTATTGCTGACCCAGTGGGAAGGACACCAAAGGTGTTTCTTGCAGTCACCATTAGGACTTCACTGCAGAAGAAACACTGGGAACAACCAGAAGTAGCAGGAGTTTCCAGGGAGAGGAAGGAAAATAACACCAATGCAGGAATGGGAAATAATGGCACTGGAGATATGAGAGCACATGGCCAAGCAGAAAGGAGTGGAAAGTGATGCTCCTGATTTGTTGTGATTTCTGCTGTTCTTTTTCCTCTTTAGCTGTCTGCCTGCAGAGAGGAACAGAATGTGCCACAGAGAGTGATGAAAGGATGAAAGTGTCTCCTTCAGGAGTCAGTAAATTCAAAAGGAGCTCTTCCCTTTGCATTGCTAATCTCGATGGCAAATACAGCCCTTGAATACATAATCCATGTTAATAAACCTGTGGAATACATGCAAATTGCTTCTTTAATGTGGTCAGATTTCTCAGAGCATCTTTTTGATTCATTCAGTCAATTTCCAACAATCTATCTAAATGTACTTCTTAAATAGCCATTTAAGAAGTTATTTTCCCTTTCTTACCAGCTCTTGGATAGGTGGCCTGAATTTCCTAATGAAGTTGCCAGGGGTTGATTACAGAAAGAACTTTCCAGTTAATGCAAGAGTTCTGTACTGGCTACCTGTGATCAGTGACAGCCTGAACTGACTGCTTGAGCAGACATTAAGCTCCTCACTCTTCCTGAGTATTAAGAAGGTAAAACTAAGCATTTCAAAAGAGCTGTGAAAGGTTTGTGCCTTCTGGAGAAACGTGAATTGTGTTAGAGCCAGCGGGTGGTGAGCAACTGCTTTTCTTTGCATCCCTCGTTTTTCTTGGGCTTTACTTTCCCCTCTGGCTGATAGCAGTGCCAAGAGTGAGTGAGGGGGTCCAGAAGAAACTTCCCAAGATTCAGAATGCAAGGATGATGGCCACAGCTGCATTGCTGGAGAATGTTCTTTATCCATCCATGTCATTTAATGAAGTTTGAAGAGCAATAAGAAGAACTTTGAGAACAAAAAACTCTCAGTGAGAAAAACTGTACCATTTTGGTAATCCACTTACAAGGTGTGTTTTCACAGGAGAGTTGATCTTAAAACAACTTATTCCTGAAGCCCTCTTTCTCCATAAAAAGCATGATATACATTTTCCCTTATTAGCTCCACCTGCATCTCTTTAAAGTACAATTCCTTCCTAAAACCCTGTTTTCTGGAGATAAATATCCTGGTCCTACAAGCTGTGCATCTTTCTGATGGAAGAGGTGTCCTGTTGCTGCCAGCATCACAATTCCCCATTAGTGGCATATTTGCAGCTTGTAGCTAAACATTAAATATGCTATGTTAAGGCACAAATCCCTATGGAGCAGTTGTTCTGGTCGAACATTTAAATAATTAACAAAATCCCCATAGAGCAAGGCAGCCCTCTTAGCTCCTTTACCACGAGGGGCTGAATGATTTCAAAATGATTTATTGTCATTAAAGGGAATGTTCAGTCTAGTCTCCAGAGATCATGGGCATAAAATAAACCCAAATGGTTTTGTAAAGGCATAAATACATTCGTACCACCCTTATTTTATATGGATTTTTTAAATGGTTTGTTAGTTACATTTTTACCACAAGTACTTGGGATTCTTCTGCAGTGCATACACTTTCTAAAAGTATTTTAATGTCATATGGAACCTTACCAATTTAGAAGAAATTGATTCTTTTTTGTAGTATATTTATAAACATAATTCTCCACCATGAGCTGCAATAGCACTGAACATTTCAACTCCCTGTGCTCTTTTTCTTCTGGATTTTTGTAAAGAAAGGCTAGAATTCTTATTCCTAACCCACAAGAAATACAATATTCTTATGCAATCTTATCTGTGCTTTGCTGTAATGCAGGCTAAACCTTTTTTACAAACCTCAGGGTTAATTCTGGTTAGTACAAGCTAAGTACTTAGACAAAATGTAAAAGACAAAAGGCCCACATAGAGAGAGAAATTAATTTCTTCAGGTCACAAGGGAGAGGTAGCAGCAGAGCTGGACCCAGAAATCTTTGGGGCCACATCCTACAATCAAATTGCTTGGCAGTAATATATTGTTTCAGGGCTTTTGGTTTGTTTTTTACTGCCACTTCATTCTGTTACCTGCTATTATGCATAATCAGTCTTTCGTTTTTAACCCAGCATGCCTTATTTTCAAGAAAAACCCCAAGTGGAATGTACAGCTTTCTATGAAGAAAAGTAGATTTTGTGTACAAGCTTCAAGGCAGCACTGAATTTTCCCCACATGACAGGCAGTTGCTTACTAACAAAACAGTTTCCCCAACATTATAAGGGTAATAAAGATAAATATTCATGTAGCCTGACTTCCTGTGTCTCAAGAGACATCATTAGTTTTTAAATTCACTGTTCACATGATGTTTCACAAGTTTCCCCAGGGATCTCACATCAGACCCTGAGGAGGTGCTGCCTGCAGGAGTGAATTACAGCAGAAAGTTGTGGCAGCACCTGCGAGGTGATGGGGAGCCTGAGCACCCCAAAGAGATGCAGTACTGCTCCTGCATCTGATGAGTGCAGGAGCATCAAACACATCAATGTGCTCTAGGGAGATGTTGGTGCTGAGAACAAGTCCCTGACCTCTTCTTGTTTTCCCCACATCATAGTGCAGCAGAATGAAATCCTGACTGTGCTGTGGGCTGAGAGCACAATTCACACAAAGTCCTGGTCCTGCACAGAACAACCCCAACAATCACACCACGTGCCTGAGAGCATTGTCCAACTTTAAATTATAACAGCCAGGGGTCAATCTGTTTTCTTTTTGTCCCCAAGTTTAGTTGTTTGCTTTTTTTTTCCCTCCAGAGCACTTGTGGCAGAATGAAATTATTTGGTTTGTCAGTGCAAGCCTAGAATTTATTGTGAAAAAACCAGCACAAGCAGCAGTGTTTAATCATCTTCCTTCCACGCCTGTTGTCATCTGAATGAACAAAGATACAAAGATTTTAATTTATCAGAAGGTAAGGAAGGTAATTTTTTTATTAAATTCTACTAGTTTATATAGACTTTTTTGTTACTACTGGAAGTTGATTGGTTAACAGTAATACTACCCCTCTGTTACTGTAGGTTAAGTGAAAGAAACAATGTGGAAGGTGTTATGAAAAACAGTGTAAGAAAATACTACTTGTTGTTTGGTGAGAGAACTTATTTACAAAGATTTGTTTGTATAATTGCTTGGGAAAGTGAAAAGTCTTTCTCTTGGGAAGCAGTTAGCAGCCCTGCTGCTAGAATTGCTCACAGATTCTCAGCTCCACACAGAGCATAGCTGGAAGCAGCTCTGCAGAAACTCTTCCTTGAGATGAAAATGAGTGAGAACGGGGCAGAACTGGTGTGTGCTGTGGGAATGAGTCTGTAAAAGATTGCAAATTCTAATGCACAGTGAGGGCTTTGAATATCACATAAAATTAATTAATCATATTTTCACATTAATTAATTTGACAGTAAAGGGAGGAGCAGCCTCACCCCAAAGTGGTGTCCAGGCTGGAGAGGTTTCCTGAAGAGCCACAGAGAACGTTATCAGCATTTATTAGTTTAATTATTCATAAAAAGTCTTTATTAATTATTAATTATTAATTACATTATTAATTTAAGCATCTCCCTTAAATGTTACCCCACTTGTCCAGTAAGTCACTGATCTGCAGCCCTTCCTTGAGCCATTTGTTAGTGACAGGGGGCTTTCAAGATAATCCCTCTGATCTGAGTTTTAATATTTCATCCATTCCAAGTGGGATAAGGCTGAGACTTTGTTCATGAGAGCTCAGCTTAGGCAGAATGTAATTCAAAATGTTGAAAATAACTTAAGCCTGTATTTCTTACATACAGATTTAAGGAAAGTTTCTTATTTGGTCTTAACCTCTTTTTTTCTCCTAATGTGAAGCAAATACAGTTTAATTTTTAAAAAACTGGAAGTGTGCATAGAACAACAAATTTATTTTTCCCAAATGACACTGATCTGAATTTAAGTCAGGCTGGGCATATAATGATGTTTTTATATTTTTATATTTCCTATTTTATATTCCCTTATATATATATATATATATATATATTATAGTCATATGTATTTATGTGAATATTTGGATAAACAAACAAACACATCAATAGCCAAACCCTGAATGTGCCTTTGCTTTCATTTCTCTGCATGTTTTCCACAAATTCCCCTGCCCTTGCCTCCCCTGCACTCTGTGGCTTGCACACCTGCCTTGACAAAGCTCTGAGCAGCATGGTGCTGCTTTTCCTTCTGACTAAACAAAAACCTGTGCTGTGCAGGAGGGGATGAAGTATTACAAGAAATATACCAGAAAGTGAGTGAGAATGACACTTCCAAACTGTGCTGATGATAGAAAATACCCTCCTCTCCAGCTTTGAAATGACACCATATACTAGCTTGGGCTGTATAAAATAGGGGAAACCTCAGAAAGTATTAGTTTCAATGTTTTTGGTATCCAATTTGGAAAAAAAACCCACACCAAACCTCTATTCGCATCTATATTTTAAAATATTTCCACTCTGGAACTTTTTTTTGTGCTTTGCTCCATACCCCTGGGTAGACATGTAGGGATTTTATGGAAGCATTATTGAAAATGAAAACATAACTTTGACTGAAAGAATCAAGATACCTTAGCCTTCAAAATTTACACATATTACTGTGAAATTGCCAACTCAGGGCTACCTGCAGTGCTTGTTTGCAAACTCAGCAAATAGAAAGTTAGCTCTTCTATTACCAGAACAATGCCTACACACAGAGATTTACCCATCCAAAAATCACAGGAGGGCAGGAGAAAAATGAGGGAGGCTGTCAGGACTAATGGAAACTAACTGCTGTGCTGCAGTTTTATTTCCCAGCCCAAGGGAGGCTGGGGAAATGGGCGTGAAAAAAAATTGTGCAGTGCAAAAAGGAGCAAATTATTCTTGTGCACGGGCAGCAACTGCATCTGTGCTCCTCCAGCAAGCAGCACTGTTGAGTGGGGAGAGGGCTGGTCAGCAAAGGAAGGCTGTTGAGAAACTGAGCAGTTGGGTTTCTTGGTTTGGTTTGATTTGGTCTGGTTTTTTGGGTTTTTTTTACTTGATGAGGTCAGCATCAGTGAGATTTGGACTGAGGGTGCTCCTCATTTACTTGTCACCAGTAGCCCAGAGTAATTAGAGAACAAGTGAAACACCCCAAAGATGAAATGTCTGTTTTATACTGCCAAGCAGGTGTGGAGTCTGGAGAACACAGAGCCAGACTCTCCCTCCAGTGCACAAAGAAAGGACAAGAGGCAGAGGACTCCAGCTGCAGTGAGATCAACCCCAGTTGGAGCAAGAAACCTCCTCAGGAGGAGGTGAAGCACTGGCTGCCCACATCTCCTTCCTGACTGTTCTCAACACTCTGCAGGATGGGGTTCAGCAGCCTGTCCTAACCTGGTGGGGAGCAGGAGATGAGACCTCCACAGCCACCCCCAGCTGGATGCCCCTCAGGAGAGTGCAAAGTTCCTTCACCCCTCGTTGAGTCCTCACCTCCTACAGGCTCAAGATCACTGTGGTCATGACATGAAAAAGCCATGTAGAAATTTTTTAAACACCCACAAATCAAGCAGTGATGGCCTGCACGTTTCTTGTCCGACAGCTCAGCATCTCTTTGTCTCTCCTTTGTCCCCAGATGGCATGTCAGGAGCCAACACTGACTTCAGCCAGGCAGCAGGGTGCTGTGGCAATGATTTAAAGTTGCAGCTGCTCCCTTCTGCTGCTGCTGCTGCCTTAGATGTGTGTTTCCAGCCCTACTTGCTGTCCCACAGCAGCTCTTAGTGCTCTTGCTGGGTGGGATAATGGGTAAAAAGTGCAGCCTCCTGATCCAATATTCAACATTCTTGAAGTTCACTTGTGGAAGTGGGGGATGGTGGACGGTCGGTACAAACGGAGACGAGATCTCTGAAGCCAGGTCCTGGAAGATGCAGTTCATTGCCAGGGTCGTGGGTGCAGGGGCCCTGCTTGGAGCTGCCCTGATAAGAGATAAGATAAGGAAGAGTGGGAAGAAGACAAAGAAAGACAGGAGAGAGCAGAAGAGAGAGAGCAGAAGAGGAGGAGGAAGAAGAAGGAGAGGGCTAGTTTCCCGTTACAACGCAATCAATCCTCTTCTGTGATGAATATTCTAATTCTCGTTAACCAATCTAATACAGGTTACAAATCCTATAGCATTTACATAAAGCCTATAAGAACCCACACATTACCATGCTATGTTTACATTTAAAACCCTAAATCTACTTTTCAGGCCCCTCCTGCCAGGCTAGTAGGGTCTGCTCTGACCCTTGGGCCTGTCTGCAGGCAGAGGATACTGTGAAATCAAAAAGGGGATTACTTTCAGTTGGTCATACGATTGTTTTCTAATTGTTCAGTAACTAAAACTTGGTATGTCAAAGCTTACTTTCATTTCAATCTCACTTACAGTTTCCATATTCTCAAAATCTTTTGCCAAGCAACCATATTTATAAGGCTTTCCTATTTCATCTTCCCCAACATTCAGTGAATATTTGTTTCTATGTATTCCTCTTCCTGCATTTGAGTCCTCCTTCCTCCCCACCATTCTGGTTTCAGATTCCCTGGGCATACCAGGGCTGCTGTGTCCAGTCTGCCCCTGAGGAACTGAGGGACAGGCAGTGGCACTGCAGCGGTGCCACGAGTGCAGGAGTGTGACACCATCCCAGCTCACTGCTCTGTGGTGATGGCAGCCCAGGTGAAAGCTGAAGCTGTAGCATCTTTGGTGTGATTAATTAAAACCTCCATCAAACCACAGACCTGCTTGTGCTCAGACTATTACAATGTTACCCATTCCTTTTGTTCTGCTGCAGTTCCTCACAGAATTTCAGTTTCCACACTGAACACAGATCAAATAGCCCCATTTTTTCACACAACTTTTAACAGGTTAGATGTTGGCTAGTTTCCTCACAGGCAACTCCCTTGACATGTTTAACTTACTTTCCAATTATAAAATCCAATTTATTCCAGTATTTTAGAGCTTGGTATTAATTTCATTTCAATGCAAGGCCACAAAACAAAGCTTAGAGAATGCATAAATTTGTAGGAAGGACCATATGAGGATTTGCCTGGCTTGGTCAGCACTAAATACAGGCTGAATTTTCTACTTCTCTGCTCCTTCTATGGCAATATCAAAGTCAGTTAGTTTAAATTCCAAGATGTACTGAAGGTCACAAACACAATGTATTTTTCTACTGTTCTCTATGGCAAGATATATTATAGAAGAAGAAAATTACTTTGTGTGCACCAATTTATATTCTCCAGGGAGCACTGCTCGTAACGCTCTGCAGACCTTTGTTCCATGCTTGAATCAGGGTGGGAGAGGGTGGTTTTTTTTTCCTCTAGACACTTAAATCAAGAAGAGAACACTGTTCTGAGCTTAAACTTGGATGCAGGATGGGTGGGGTGAGGCTGTGTCCATCCTTGCTCATCTGGACACACTTGTGCAGAGTTAGAGCCACTGGTCATTGCAAAAATCAGATTGTAAAGGATTGCCTGTGAAGTCAGATCCCATTTGTGTGTGTGTCTTTTTCTATTTGATCCAAACATTAAAGGCAGGTTCAATGTTTTGTCTGTTAGCAAGATCTCCCAAATGTTTGTACTCCAGTTCAGTTCATGATCTTAAGCAAAGTTAAATTTAACTTGTTAAATTAGATAGTGCTATTAAAGTGCTAAAAGTCACTGCCAAAGAACAAGTTTATGCCCATGGTTGCTTGCCTGGCTGTGGAAGCTATAGAGCATTTAAAAAAACCCCCACCTGTCACACCCATGCAAATTGCAGAAGTTCTGAATGAAAACTGAATGTTTACATGTTTCTCCTACTCAGGTCCTGGAAAAAGTCCTTTATGTGCTAATTGTCTGGAAATATTGAGAATTTACAACACTTTCTTGAAGTAAGAGCCATGGCAGATCCCCAGTGCCTAATTATTCCTGCTGCTGATTTTCCCTGAATTCACTTTAAAAAAACACTTTTACATTCTTTTATTACCAGATGCTCTACTGGCTCCAAACACCACCTCAAAGGGACAATCTACTAAGATGTTTTAATCCTACCAGTGGGAAGAGACAGCAAAAGAAGTTACTACAGGTGTGCAGGAGTCCTACATACTCTGTTGATAAATTTATTTTTTTTTGCTGAAGAAGGGGTTAACTCAGTGGGTGACTCAGCCCTGCCCAAGCTGGTTACATCACTTTGTGCTTTTGTTTCATAGCCTCTATTCCCATCACCCCATCTCTTTTCTGCAGTCTTTTGACCTCTGAATATGCTCTAACTCAGAGGGCTGCAGGTGATTAATTATAAATTACCTAGCTGCTTAATTATAAATGAGCCTGCATACAGATCAGATGGAGCCTGACGGTGACAAAGGCACAGCCCAGGGCTGTCCACATCTCCCTGCCATCCCCAGCCAGGATTCACCTCCCAGCAGAAATCCCTAACTTCTGGTGGAGAGAGAAAGCAGACAAGGAAGAGTAAAAGTCTGTGTAAAGCTGGTTAGACAGCATCTGCTTTATGGGCTGGATGTGCAGGGTGAGGGTTCAGTCAGTGCTTTGCATTGGTCCAACATCATTCCTACTACATGGGCAGGATTCTGAGTGTGCTTGGAAGCCCCACAAAAGGAGATGGATTCCCAGAAATCTGAAGAGGGCAATGGAAGGCACAGACCCCGTGCCAAAACCAGCACTGCAGGTCTAACACATCCTGAGACAGCTGCGAGGGAAAAGGAGCTGCAGGGAAAATTCACAGCAGTGCTGAGCCTTGCTCTGTGACACATCTTTGCTTGGGAAAAAAAAAAAACAAACCCATTGAAAATTACCATATCCTCATTTTTCCCATATTCATACAAATGGTAAGGAGAATTCCCCTGGAGCACATTACTCAGATTAGCACTTCTCACTGCAAGGGGACACAACGTTAATTCAGCCTCTGCTCTGTCTTTATAATGAATGGCCAAAACACCATCAGACAAAACCAGCTTTGTTTTGGAAAATCATTGTTTTTAGAGCAGTTTCTCCACATAACTTTAATGCCTATTTTTCAAAATTGCTCCTTATTTAAATGCCACTTATTATGAAAGCAATTTTACCACTTTTTGTGTGTGTGTGTGTGTGTGTGAGTCAGAAATATTTGCTTTAATTTTATTTAAGGCACAGCACAATGAAGGAAAGTGTCCTACCTATATGAAGTCATGTATCTCCCTCCACTGAGGAGCCTTCCTGATTCTTGAAAAGACACAACAGCTCCCAAAGAGTCTTCTTTTCTGGGGATAAATAATGCAGAATCAGCTCATGTTTTGTTTGCCAGCAGCTCTAAACCTCAAATGGCTCTATTTGCAATTAAGGCTTGCCCAGCCCCTCAGATGTCTCAGTCAGAGGGAGCAGATCACTCACAGCTCTAGGGCCATGTGCTTTGTAGTGTGGTCATTTTCCCAGCCAACACATCCTTTTATTTTAATGCCTTATTTGAACGCTTCTGATCAGGTGCAACAGCTCTGATCCCAGGAATCAGAAATGACAAGCAGCGCTCCCCTGCTAGGCAGAGGGAAGGCAGGAATGTTACTGTGCAAGCTTCCTGAGAAACCTTTTAGAAAACTTTGATTTAAAAAAAAAAAAAAGCTTTGATAAAACCAATGCATTGGTGGGGAGGAATTGGCTCCTGCATATCTCTTCACAAGGGTCTCCAAGGGTAAGTTTTGCTAGTTAGAATTTGAATTAGAATTGTTCATCAGATTTTTTTTTTTGCTTTTGCCCCATCTTTCTTCACAAAGTATTCCCCAAACATTGAGAATGACAACTTAATAGATGTTAATAGGTGGTATGGTCCTGTTGTTTATGGGCATTATCAGTGTGTGGTATTTTAAGCACACTACAGTGTATCACAGGAACTATAAATCACAATCAGAAGCTGCCTGCTTTATTCTCTAGCATGCAATGAGTTGCTGCAATTTATTAAAACACCTATTAAATATCCTTACTCTTTTAAGCTGCTGTAAATGGAATTACAATATTAAGTAACTAAAATGCAAAATTAAAGTGATTTAAATACATTCATTCTTATTACATCTTGCTGTCTTCTGCTCATATTTCTAACAAGATGCTTTTACATTCTGTATTTGCTCAGTTGCAGTTCCTCCCACCTTCCCACCTGGAAACTCAATCAGCTAATGCTTTTTCTATCACACAGCTTATTGATGAAAGTATTAAATAATGCCAGTGCAATCAAAATTACTTCAATTATAGGTATGAAAAGCTTTTAATAGACTAGTGATAATCCAGGGGCAGCACTTTTCTGGGGGTAGCATCAGTTCATCTGTAAATTAGGATACTGTGAGCACAAAGTTCCAACCAGGGCGTTGGGGAAGGAGCCGAGGATGGCAAATCCGTGCAATCCCACCTGGATCCTCTGACAGAGACACCGTGCAAAGCTGCTCCACAGCACCTCCAGTGCCCCGTGTCCCTGCAGGAAAGGGCCTGGAGCTGGCAGTGGTTGGGGCTCCCAGAGCAGTGGTGATGTGCCCTGCACAGCTCAGGGAAGAACAGGCACAGGAGAAGGGCACAGCCACAAAGGGAAAACTGCCCACAAATCTCTTCATTCCCCTGCCCTCTTGGATGCAACCTCTGTGAAGTTTGTCCAAAATATGAATCTTGGCTTATGAATTATTTGGAATAACTGATAATTAATTTACAGTTTATCATTAGTAAGCGTATATTCACAAGTACATACACGTATCTGTGGCATGCACATAACATTTTTCGCTCTCCTTTTTTGAATTACATTTCCTGAACTGAAATTATTGTCCCTGGTTTATTCTTCACACACCATTTTCAGAGTGGAATTCATGAAATACAAACTGCTCAGCAAAGCACTGAAACGATTTTTTCTCTGCAAACATTTGCTGTTGGAATTTAAACAAAAATCCTTTGGGTTCCACTATGCTGAGAGACTTAATATCCTGTCATGCTTTTTCTTATATTTAAAAACTAATGACTTTGTATTTGCAGTCAGTTTTGCATCAGAACATTCTTGCTTGCAATTAATTCCTTGTAGTCTCTCTCAGCAATGCTCCTTGCCCTGATTCCTGATGATGATCCAATTCTAGACTCCACTGAGGCTTCAAGTAATCAAGAATGAAGAGTTTCTTTCATTTCTTTTTTACAAGTTGATTTATTCACTCCTACTAAGAATTTGTTCCAGTTGCTATCTCCCATCCTCTGATATATATATTTGAGATATAGAGATATATATGTAATTCCTATATGTATACAGACACGTATATATAAAAATATGTGTGTGTATATATAAATTCTGCTAATTAAATGTTGCAATATGGGGTGACCTTCACAACAAGCTGTTTGGATACTGGGCTTCATTCCATTAGGCTGAAGTGAATCCAGACCCAGGAAAAAGGTACATCCTTCACGTTGGGTAGTGTTATTTTGGCAGCTTCTTTGGCAAGTCTGTCTCTTGTCCTTGCCCATGCTGGCTTCAAACTAACAGAAGGAAAAGGCATATCAATAAAGCAAGAAAATGAAAGTAATTTGGTCAAACTGTAAAGACAACTAGTGTTGGAGGAAAGTAAATGATACCTCTTGCCTTGACTGAAGCCTAGTCATGCTGTGTAAATTATAATTTCCCAACTCCTTTAATTTTTTTCCAATTTTAGCCCACTGAGCTAGATTTCCTTTTCTGCTGTGGCAGGCTCAAACACTGTTGTTCAAACTCAGGAGTGTCCTGCTTTGCCTTTGCTGCCATAACTACAGGAAATGCAAATTTACTGACCCAAATTGGTTTTATAAACATGCTTTGCACCAGTGGGTAACTGCACTCTAGAAGATATGCCAGCAAGTGCCTAATTTCAGCAATGCAAAGCACTCATATAAATAGACTAAATGTTTAACTACTCCTCTCAATAAAGAGGCATCTAGAGGTTTTCTAGCACTGCAAGGATCATGGGGTTGAAGGGCTGCTTGGAAAAAATAGATTAGCTTTGTCTCTCAGCCACTAATACTGCAGGAGAAACAGAGATTTCTTGATGCAGCATGAGGAAAAGCTGTGTTTTACTGCTGGATTTAAGATGATAATTGGTAGACAGTTACTTTAATAAGAAAATATGCTCCCTAGAGTCAAAATCACATGCTGGAGGAAAGGCCATCAAGATATTACCTTGAACAGCTGAAGAACAGCGGCATGAATGCACAGAAGGGATGTGGCTGTACCTTCTTTAGCCTAAGCAAACTGCAGGGAATGAAACAAATCCAGCTTCCCAGAATCAAGATCTGGGCCATCCTTGAATGATTAACCAGATGTCCCCCAGTTAGAAACTCCCTGAGGAATATCCTTCCCATTGAAAAAAAACCCAAGCAAAATGCTCTGCAGAGACAGGAGGACTCTGCAGAGGCAGAATTTCTATGGTTTTTAACCACCCTGGCCTCTGCCTCAGAAACCTGCGAGGTGAGTGCCTCAGGAGAGTGGAATTCCTACAAACCAAGTCTGTGCCCTGTGGAAATCCATTTTCCTGAGTGACCTGCAGGCCATGCTCCTGCTTTTTGGAGGAAGGCTGTGGGCAGGGACAGGGCAGTGCAGGAGAGAGGAGGAAGGCACATTTGGACTGGGCAGCACTGCAGGTGGAGGATGAGGCTAATGCCACTTGTCACATCCCTGACAACTGGAGGGACTTTCAAGGCAGTTTTCCATCTTCCTGCCTAGCCAGCTGGCAACTCACTCTGTCAATATTTTTTTTAGGATTTGCTGAGGAAGAATGAGTACTAAGTGACCAAAACATAGATATAAATGTATAGAGTGTAATCAGATCAAACTTCAGGAGAAGTGCTCTGCTTATCCTTTTTGTTCTCCTTCCAAGACCAGAATTTTAAAGGTCTAATTTGGGTAGCAAACTTGTAAAGAAATTGGATATGCTGCAAAGCTTCTTTCAGAAGGTTAATTTTAAAAGAAGTGTTTTTAGTTCTTTGGAGATTGGTGGGAACATAAAATAGGAGAAGTTAGTCACATCCCCACCATTTTCTAACTCACTATTTCCTTGGCAGTCTTTTTAAAGTTTATATACGGTTCACAAAGTGATTTGAAACATCTCTGCTACATTCACAAAGATGTTCAGAGCTTTCTGACATTTCCTGACAACAAGCTCTTTAAAAGTGATCATGAGCATTTTTCTAAAGTTAAATCATCCTGACCTGCAATAAAATGCCTAAAAAATGAGTGCAGCCTTATCCTGGGAAACAGTTAACATTCCAATCTGCATTGCTGCCAAGGCTTCAGCAGTCTGTGAGCACTTGAGGGAGAGAAAGACACTATCAATAACTGATTTTCAAATCACAGTTATTCAGCACTTGGAAGACTGTGAATCTCCTAAAGGTTGTTGATACCAGCGATAAACTTTGCAGTTGTCTGCCCCCCGATGCTCAAAAATTCAAGGCATATCTTAGCATCCTCTCCCTTCAAACACTACTTTTTGAAATTAGTCTTCTGAAGGATGTAATTTCTGTATGTTTGCTGCCTAGCCTGGCCCTGGAAAGGAAATTCTTTCCTGGGGAGCAGAGACAGACTTCACTATCAGTGGACTCAGAACATCATGGGTTATTTCATTTTACTGGTTTGGGTTTTTTTTCCTAACAGTATACAAAAAAAGATTGAAAAGTCCAGCTGAACATTTCTCTAAATACTGTCATTTTTCAGGGAGAATTTGGACTTCACCTTTTATTTACCTGAGTGATAAAACACCAGCACATGTGCAAAACACATATATATAAAAAGTTGGCAAGTACTTCTTCTGAATAGCAATGGTCAGAGAATCCTTTTACAAGGTATTTACAAACACAAAATCTAGATTAAAAAAAAAAGTAGTTGTATGTGATAACTTCTTGATACATTAGAAGAGTTATTTTTTGTTTAATTAATACAGTCTCTTCCAGAGGAAAGAAAATATATTTGTAAATGTCTTTTGCATTGACTATGAATAAACTCTCTTGTCACTGTGTACTGCCATAAATCCTCTTCTTCTTCATGTGTTGGGGTTTTTTTGTTTGTTTGTTTTTGAGGTTTTGTTTGTTTGCTTTGTTTTTTGTTGTTTGTTTTTTTCCAAGGATAAGAAATAGCAAACTGGGGACACTTAGATTTCAAGCCTCAGTTCTGATTTATGAGGGGCTGTACAAACCTGATGGTGGAAGGGCTCACCCACAGACCTGTTAGTGCCTTGGCTGCAGGTCAGGGAATGATCAGGAACAGCTGGCCAGAGCCCAGCAGTTCTGCTGATTGCTTCAGGGAGCTGCTTTATCACCAGGAATTCAGATTATTTACTTGTGCTCACAGCTGATGGAGAAACTTCACTCAGGTGCAGATTGGCAGGGAGGAAGGTGCAGACTGGGTTTGTGGGTGAGTACAACACAAGCTGCTGGAGAATTAAAATCCTGGCAGAGTAAAACCTCTGGGGAATAGTGCAAAGGCAATTTTTACTTCAGCTCTGCACAAATAACCCTCCCTGCTCTTTCCTCTCTCAGTCAGTGCATCAATGAGTTCCTGGTCCTTCTGTGCATGGACTGCTGTTGGCTGAGGAGAGTGAGAAGGTCAGACTTGTATTATGCTTTTTAGGGGAGCATGCACCTACAGCTGAGCTTGATATTAGCAGGATAAGACAGTTTAATAGGCTTTTCCTAACTTTAATACGTGCTGGAAAATCCAGTTGACCCTGTGGTGCCACTGAATAGGTTTACTACATCTCGAAGCTAACATTCTGGAACATTTAAATTTGGAAAAGCTGAGACTGAGACAAATTCATAGCAAGGCTGGCTATATTTAATCTTAAAGCCTCAGGAAAATGTCAAAGATGGCATTGCAGTAGGAAATCCTATTTTTCTCAAGAACTGTATGTGGCCTAAGCAGACATATTGTTTTCTTCTGGAACACCACATGCTGTGGAAAATGTCAGTTTAGAAGACAGAGCTTCCAGGCTGCTAATACAGCACTTCTATAGATTCACAAGCTTGTAAAATGGATCATTACCCATTGTACAAAAATCCATACCATCTTCTTGGCTTAATATAGTAGGGGAAGAAATATTTCCAAGATTTCGCTGGAGGAACAGATTGGAGATCATGACAAAGAATGAGCATGTAGTGTAATTTATAGCTTGCCTGAATTAGACTTCTCCTGTGTGATCTGCAGTTAAAACTGGATGCAGTAGGCCTAAGTTGGCTTCGTCAGCTAATGAAGAACTTGTACCAGGAGAGTGGCTGTTCATTTAGCCTGGCTGTGCGCTGCGATCCCGTCCCTGCAGCTGTTTCCTGATCCTGTTGATGTGTTTAAAGAACACACATTTGGTACTCCATGCTTCTGGAGGTGGTGTATCTTCACACTTCCTGCGGAGACTTAGCACCATACTTTGCAGAGTAGTAGAAACAAAAGCCTGGAACATAAACAATCAAAATTCTCCTGGGAGAGGGATCTTAATGGAAAGCAAAGTCTGCAAGTTGAACCCCACAAAGGAGCTCATGGCCAGTTCTGCTGCAGCTCAGCATTAAGGTCTGAAGAATGCATGCAAGACACTGCTCTACCTTAAGCTAGTTTGTCAGGGTAAATATTTACATATTTTGAAATACAAAATAGGAGAATCACAGTAACAGACAAAACAATCCAACAGGTAACATTTATATGCAAGATTTACATATGGATGGGGAAGTTTGTGTAGACAAGTTTTGGTTTAGTTTGTTTTTGTTTTAGTTTGTAGGACAGATACCCCCCACCATCATTAGTAGTACAACAAGGTATTGGACATTTATTTGACTTGAATGACAGACTAACATCACACATGTTTATGCAAAACCTGTTTGTTGATTGAAAATACCCCAAAACAGAATGGCCACTTGTTTCTCCACTAGAAATACTGTCTTGCTTCTTTAACTAGAGAGCCTCGTGGGGTTTCCACAAGCTGCAAGCCTCTGGGAACCCTGGAAGGACACTTTGGTTTGCAGATATCCTTGTGCCCTGTGCTGGTGGAACTGAAGGGCTGTGGGTACCTGGAGCCTTCTCAGGCTGCAAATGCCCCTCTAGCTCTGAGGGCATTTCATGCTCAGGGTCAAGTGAGACAGGGATGCAAGGGACACATGAGTGTGTGAGAAACAACGGCTGCAAGGAGCAAAAAACAACAACAAAGAAAAAAGCCAAAGAAGGACACAGCAAAATCAATCCAGTCTGGAAAGATGTATGAGGACATATGGAATGGCAGAGATGTGGTATACAACAGAAGGATAGCGCAAATCAAGCCAGTGTGGTGTAGAGGCAGATGGGGAACAGAAGTTTGTGCACAGGAAGGGGAGGAAGAGGGATGTGACTCGGACAGCAGCTCCTTCCATCTCAAGTGAAACTTGCAGGGAAGGAGGGAGCATTGGAGTGGCACTGTGCCTAGGTTTTCTCTGAAAGGAATTGCTAATGGCAGATGGGAAAACAATTATGAATTTGCAATAAAGAAAAAAGGCACTTTGGGAGTCATGAGCTGAAGTGGCTGAAACTTGTGGGGTTAGGAAAGCTTTAACACCATTGCAGAGGTCTTGTGTATGGAAAGGAAAACTCAGCTCTGCACACAGACTGTGTCTTTGAAGTGGTTGCAGCAGTTCTGAACTGGCTACACTTCAGCATCCAGTAAGGAGAGCTAAAAGGATGACCAGCAGGGCTAGCTTTCATTTTTTAGAGGATTAGATTGCTTCTACCTAGCACCAACCTTCAGGTTCCCAGCACTCAATCAGTATTCAAAACACAGGGGCACCTCTCTTGTTCCTGAAAGCACTTGTAGAAGTGGTACTTTTAAGCTCTCCAATTGTAAAAATAATTTTCACTTGCATCAGTACAGGGGGAGGATATGAGTAAAGAAGTTAGAGTTCACTAAGATGAGACATGTCACTTAAAAATTTCAGCTTTGAGAGGCTTTTACAAAATTCTGTTACCATCACAGTGCTGAACTTGCCTTATTGCTGACCCATTATACTGAAAGGAAAAGGCTACTTTTCTTATTTTGGATGTGTGCTGCACCTGTTTTTTCTGCACTGTTAAATCCACAGCCTCAGGTTCTCGAGAAATCCTTTGGTGTTTGGGATGCCCATGCAGAAGGGTGACTCTTCCAACAATTTTTTTTGGTCAACCTGCCTGCAACTTCCTTTAATAGAGCACTCAGAAATTATTTCTACATTTGTGCAATGAGGGCCATGCAGAAAATTAAGTGCAAAATGTAATGAGCATGAGGGTACAGCCGAGGCAACATCTGTGCCTGCTCTCACTACACTGCACTTATGTGAGAGAATTACGAAAAAAACGTAAATTAAGGAGGCTGCCAGATAAATGGATGATTTATGCCTGGTATAGAATGGGAAGAAATGCAGATATGGAAGTCTTGTTTACCAGGATTCAGTTTGCTGGGGATCTAGCCTGCAAAAATTCTTCCAACACAAGGGAAATCTAATAGACAAGCTGGACATAAGATCAACTGATATGACATAAGCAAAACAGTATTGTCAGTGTCTGGGGCTGCTGGACTGCTCATCATGGAGAAGGCTAAACATGGTGTTATACCAAGAATGTCAGAAGAAACAAAAACCCTCTGTAATTTTTGGTCCAAAATGGACAGCAATGGATCTTGTTCTCCCACAACTTGAAGGTCACCAACACTGCAAATTTAATTTTTCTGACCAGCAGATCCTACTTTTTACCATGCTCATTGAAGCCTTTCTTCCTCTGTTCCTGTGAAGAATGCAAGAAATGACTGGTGACACTTCCATGGCATTTTCATTATACAGGACAACGTGGAAACATCTGCTAGGGAAACAAGATGTTTCCATGTGAGGTTTTATTTTAAAATCTGTTTTTTTGAGCAAGTCTGGGCTTCACAGCCTGTACCTATGAAGGAAATAAATATCTTTTGCAAGGCTTTCAAAAACCTCTGTCTAGTTGACAGTGCAGCAGCAATTGCTCTAAAAGTTGGTGTCCAAGGCAGTACCACTCCAAAGCCACAGAAATTTCTTGGAGTAGGGTTGAGATCAGCATTTGCATTCATGTGTTGGACCAAGTCTTGCAACTTTCTAGAAGGCAACATACTTTTGTGGCCATGGCTCCCTGGGAAAATCAACTTCTGCTAAAATAATGAACTGTCTACGCAAGGCAGGGAGCAAAAGTGCAGGGGACAGAACTGCCCTGGGAAATAAATTTGGATTATGCCATTGATTTTAAAATATATCAAAGTGATCCCAGTTCTTGCCATTTGCAAACTTCATTTGAATTAGCATTTCCTTAAAAATGCATCCTCATATACAGCCTTAGACACTGATATAACTTTTTTAAAAGTGCTCAAGCAGTTTCTTCCCTGCAGGTTGGGGGATTGGATTGGATTGGATTGGACTGGATTGGATTGGATTGGCTTGGAGATGTGGGATTGGAGAGTCTCAGGGACTTGGCTACCTTCAGCTACTCAAAGCAGCCTAATCCTACAACTCTGAGGTGACAAAGAAGCTCTTAATACCTGCATAATTTCATGTGGTCTTATTATACAAAGATGAATTGCCTTTTCTGTGGAGCCTTGCATTTAGATTAATAACAAATGTAAAAGAATCAGTAGAATTGTACTTCTGCAAGAGAAATTGATCTGTTAACATTTAAATCCTTTGCCACCGGCTTTAGTAAATCTTTCAGTTGAAGGTAAGATTAACTTCTTCCCTACGGTTCCAACATCTTGGCTTGCAGTGCTTTTAAAAGATGCATGAAGGATATATATCTTTGCCTTTCAGCATTTTTATCAGATCACTTTCATTTGGCCAGATGCTACCACGGCTGTAAATTTCAAAGCTAAAAATAGACTTGACTTTTTTCCCCCTTTATCTCTTAATTCTTTCAAATAGATAATGATTCAGTGCTACCTTGTGACCTTTCAAGTCTAGCTCACTGCATGTTAAGTGAGCACACTGATTTGGAGAGCAGAAGTTTTGTGACTTAAGGTTTTTAAGAAAGGAGTTAGGTTTTCTGATCTTTCATTTAAAGCAGTAGGTAAGAGCAAGATGATTTTATTCCCTCACTGCAGGATATATGCATGCCAGCTCTGGAGCCTAAAAGCCTGATTCTGGCTTTTCACTTCGAATAATCCTATCACAAAATCTTTACTTTTTACAAGACTACTCCATAAGATGTAATGCTAATATTTAAAACATTAGGTCCTGCTTTCACTTGTACTACCTTGCATGTCGAGTAATTGATCAAGGCGAACTGACACCAGATTTGTGTCATCACAGAAAAGAGCAAAGTTCAGTTCCCTGCTGTGGCTGCAATATTTATTGCTACAAAGGGACTTTGTTATCATCTCCCTTATGCTATGACAGGAACTTGTGATGACAGGATTTTGGGGAAGAATAGACTGTAGCAGAAGATTTGCTTAAGTGTTTAAGATGAAATCCAGCAGCACGGCGTTGAAACTTGAAAAATCCGGCAGGACACAGGAAATAATCAAGAATTCAGTCTTTGCAGAGGATTCCCCTCAGTGTCAGATTTTCTGCCAGTTTCTCCAGCATGCCCTTGTGAGTTATTTCCCAAAATTTCTTGGCAGCTCCAGAAAGCTGCTATTCCACACGCACTGACACCATGCATCCCTACAGAAGGGGCTGTTAGGAAGCTGGGGAATTCAAGACTGTAAATCCATTTTGCTGTTTTATTTTCAGTTTATGTGCAAGAAGGAAAAAAGAATTGGTTCTGGTCAAATCTGAATTTGAAAATTAGACATTGAGTATGAAAAAAACATTGACATCAAACTGAGCACTGAGTAAAATCAGGGTCTGGGTGTGGGAAGGGATATAGAGGGATTGAGTTTGTGAGGGCAGGAGACTGTGGCAACAAGGATACTGGAAAGGAACTGCACTGAAATCAGTGCATTGAACTCTCACCGTACTCCTCCGGCAGGGCTTTTCTGTTTAAAATTTCTCCTTCTCCACTCATGCCCACAAACCAAGGAAGAATAAAAAAAAACAAAAGCAAAAATCTAATTTCCATCCTACAGGATGTTTGATGTTTACAGGACACCTCATCAACAGGTGTGGGATTGGAAGAAACAGCTTGAGCAGATAGATTATTTATATGCAATTTTGCCATCTTCTATTTTCTGTATCATCCACCTGCTTTGTCTTTAAGCAATTTGTGGGCAGGAATATCTCAGTCTTTGTATTTAGCTACAGCACAGGCATGCTTCTTGCTTTGGTTTTGATAGTTAATGAATTGACTTTGCTGTTTAAATGGTGAAAGTTATAACTAAGACAAGATATCAAAACAAGTAAGAGTGCTTAGAAATTCTATGTCAGCTCCCTAATGCACACAATTCAGAGAAATCAGTGAAGCCTTTCCAGCTTTGATTTTATTTAGCTGAATGTTGGTGTGGTAAATGTAGTCATGTTAAAATTGTTGTGTTCTCTATCTCTCAGCAAAACTTGAGCAGCGCCCCAGCATCCCTTTCTGAGTGCCTGCTGCTCTCAGTGAAGGCATAATGCTTTGTGTGTAGTAGAAACCACCTCAAAATAACACCTAAGCAACCCAGAGATGAACAGTCTGGGCAGCAGCTGTAGAGGGGGAGCAGTAAATCAGTAACCTCTTCCTTTTAAGTGTGGCAGAGTCTGTCTTTTATGCCACATCACACAGAAATTCTGTTACAAAACAAGATCATGAACCTGCGTCACAAAACTGTTCTCAGGAGCTCAGAAAACATCAAATTCATAAGCAGACCTAAAAAAATAAACCAAGGACTCTGCTTCTGTTACTACCTGACCTGGGACTTCATGTACCCATTTGATTTTGTCCATGAAATAAAACTACCAGCATTTTTTGATGTGTTGAAAACACAGTCACTACAATGTGTGCACTGGATGAAAATTACTTATTTGCACTTGTCCTGGTTGTCTTCCTTGTGTGTTTCCACCTTTCAGATGTAGGAGAGAATGATGAGATTGCTGCAATAAGGAAAAATTAAAAGAGCAGCTCCCACCAGGTTGGATGTAGGTTTCTCCTATTTACTGAGAAATGCAGATAAGCAAACAAGCCCAGAAACTAAACTAAAAAGAATTGAAATATCACATGTGTTTTTCAGTGCTCCTTGTTCCACAGGCCAGTGACATTTTCCCTTAAGGGACACACCTAATTCTCAACTTGGCCCAAATGAATTGAGGAGATCCCCAGCCAGAGTGAAAAAATAGGAACTTCTTCTGAGGTGGGAATAAATAGTTCATTCTCTCAGCTGTCTCCTTCCCAGCTCAGCACTACACCAGGGTACAGTCAAAGATCATTCTTTTTTTGAGAAGTAGTCCCTAGGTAATATGTAGAGAAAACTGCATCATGGAAGAATTTCTGTTTGGAGAAATTCAACAACAAACTAAATGAAAAAATTCCAAGTCCTTCACCCTGGATCTTTGGGGTTTATTTTTTCCCTCACTCCTCTAAACAGCCACCCATCCTCACTATCATTTCATCTGTTTTTTCAGGGCACAGACATCTGTGCTGGGGAGTAACCATCAAGCTCTGACTTGTGGCTAGAAGGTATTATCAATAATATAATATCACATATCTGGTTTTAAGACAAGGACATGGATTCTAGGAACATAAATTTAAGTTACCTATTTAGAAGAATACTCAGATTCCAAAATCTACGAAACAGGAACTGCTGGAATCAGCGCTGCTAAAGCAAGCAGTCTCTTTAAATGCAAGCATAAACTATTGGAAACATCCCCCCTGGCCCCAATAATTTCTCTTAATTACAGATCTCTGTATTTCTCTAAATTACACTGCTTTGTTGCTGGGACTCCTCAACCCAGTGGAGTTGCTGGCTAGATGACCCATCCTCACCACAAAAAGAAAAATGGGAGCAAACATGCATGTGGGAGAGTTCAAGCTCCAGTTTTTGGAAGGAGATAAATTCCTCTTAATTCTATTCACTGTCAGGAACACAGAAAATTTTCAGCATTCCTTGTGACCTGGCCCTGTATGCAAGTGTTTGAATAGAATTAAGTTTAATTTAGAAAACTGCTGTTACTGTCAGCTGAAATAAACACTGCTGGCAGTCAGGAGACCTTTTAGGATGGGAACAACTCACTTTTTATTTGACATGGAGAGAGACTTCTTAAGTAACTCAGTTTTCTGTACTTGATGCTTTTGTTACTCACTGCTGAAAATACACCCTTTACTGTTCTGGGAAATGGTTCTAAAAAATGACCTTTTTTCTACAAACATTCCGACTGAAGTATTTATAAATTACTATGCATTACACAGGAAGAGTGAAATAAAACAAATCCCTTCCCTGCTCCAAGCAAAAAAAAAAAATTCTAATCAATCTCTAAAGATCATTATCTTCATAACATTGCAAATGCAGCAATTCAGTTTAAAATCATGGAAAAGGGGCTGGGTTACAAAAGCTGTGAGTGTTCTGTGGGTGAACTACACTCAGCTGTGGAATAATTGCAGCATGTCATGACCTCCTGCCCTACCAGCCTGTCCTTGAAAGAGGATCATGACCTTTCAAACCACACCTAAAACCACATTTAAAAACCACACCAAGCAGGCAGGCAGGAGGCTCTGTGCAAACTCTGCGTGGTGTTGCCAAAACAAATGTGCCTGATTGCTGCAGGGTTTTCTGCCAAAAAACAGGGAAAGGGAAGGGAACAGAGAAAAAATGACAGTCTGACACCTGAGCTGAGAAGGGACAGAGCATGGTGTCACCAGGGTAGGATTCCTCAGACCAGTGGTCATTACAGGAGGGTGTTTCCCCCCAACTCAAGCAGGAGGGACCTTGGCATCCTCAGGGATGGAGACACTGAGGCCTTGTTGCTCTGGCAGATTCCTCTGGTTCCTCAGAAAGATCTGCATCTACTCATAAACATTTCTATGTTTAATCTTCAGCCATGGGGTGTTCACACAGCACCCAAGGTCAAATGCCAGCCTGCTCATGGGTGTGAGTCTGGACCCTGATTTTTGTATCTGGAAATCTGTTGCAGATGCCAAACTATATTCATTTATCCTCTTTCACCTCCTGTTTTCTGGAGTTTGGTTTGATGATCCCTGTGTGTCCCTTCCAGCTTTTGAGGTATTCTAAAATTCCATGATTTCACGACCTATTTTGCTTAATGATTTAAGTGACTTGAACTTTCACCATTACCACCTGAGGTTTTCTGGAGCTCTGCTGATTCCCTTTGATTTGCCTGCTTCTCCATATGTGACAACAGTCTGTGAAACAGGTGAGATTGCAGCAGCCAAAGTGAGAGCTGGGAAAGGAAGCAAACTCCACAAAAGCTTTGGGCATAGAAAAAGGAGAATTATCAGAGGGCACCTTCAGCCACCCCCTGTTCTGCTGGCACCTACCATTCACAAAGAAGAGGCTGGGAGCAGGGAGTGAAATGGTTTGTGAATAACATTTCTACTCTTCCCGAGCCCATGATCAGCTCCAGTGGTTATGGCACATGGGAGCAGAGAGCAAGATTTCTCAACAATTTGTACTCTGCAGCACTGCAGCAGGTTGGTGCTGGCAAGGGTTATGTTGCCTCTCGTAGGGTGGAGCTCAGTGAAGGAGGAGATGCAAGATCTGAACAGAGAGTGAGGATATTTGATCCTAGACTGAGACATTTTCAGCTAAGGGATATGCTTCTGTAAGCCAGGAATAAGAATTCTGGAGGGGTTCTAGGCAGAGCAAGGGACATCTGGAAAACCCTCCTCTGGTCCAACCTCAAGTAGCCTGCCCATGGATTTTCAGGACTTGTCATCCAGCAAAACACGACATTGTAAAAGACAAGCAAATCCAAATCTTGCAGCTTGTCAGAAGAACCTTCCCAGCACAAGTGATAACAGAGTGAAGGAAGAATGTAATACAGGAGGGGGTTGATGCAAGCAAGCAGAGAGCAGTGGAAAAGCAGTAAGTGCTTTCCTGATAAGCTCTCAGGGAACATCTATACTGCAGGCAAAACCAACAGAGATGGCAGCAGTGCGTGATGGATGCTACAGAAAATGTAGTTAACACATATCTGTGCACAGGCCAGGAGCCAGTGTCGTAGCACTAAAGCTATGGGAAATTTGACAAGGAAAACACAAGCCACAAATATAAAGATCATGGGTTATTAGAGAGGATTCAGTGGTTTTTTCTTCAGGTCACCTTTGCTGCAGCAGCACAAATGCCCTGAAAGCCTAGCAGAGTAAAAACAGTAATGAGCAAACTCTTTGTTCCCCTGCTGTTTTCTGATCCCCTAACTTCCAGATGGCAGGGTGGGGGAAGAAGACGGGGCACTTCCACATCTCTCACTTCCTTATCTTCTTCCCCTCAGTCTTTTCTACCTTTTCCTTCCTACCTTTCCAATGCCATTCCTGCCAGCTCAGCAGTGGCAGCAGGAATTACACAAGTTCTGGCATTCTTGCAGTCCCTTGATGCCCCTCACACGGGTGCAGGGTGTGTATCTTCCTTCCTCTGCCCTGGGGAAAGCAGCAGGACTGCACTGCACGGGAGATGAATGCCCAGGAGAGATCTGACCCAGGGTGCAAGGGACATGTGGGATTCTCCTGGCTGGCAGGAGCAGTGTGAGCTGTCCCACTGCTGAGCTCTGTCTGGATGAGGTTCAAGAAGTGCTTGAAAAACTGTCAACCTGCCACTGAGGCATTTCCCTGTAGTCAGGCTCCAGCAGACAAGCAGAATCAGCCTGAAAGCACAAGCCATGGCCCCAGAGCAGTAGCCAGCACTTATTAGGATCTCAGGAAGGATGAGGCTGGCAGGCTTGGGGAAACATATTGCCAGAACTACACTTGGCAGTTGGCAGGAGAGAAGCCAGGCAGGAACCAGCGTCACTCAGCGCTCCGTGGCCACTTACCCTGAAAACTGCAGGAGGCCCCAGATCAGCATTCCCTGGACATCATCCTCAGTGGGACCAGGAGTGAATCTGTATCAGTGAGGCCACACCTCAAACCCTGTGTCCAGTTCTGGCCCTCTCACTACAAGAGGTGCTGGAGCACGTCCAGGGAAGGGCAGTGGAGCTGGGGAAGGGTCTGGAGCACAAATCTGATATGGAGCACCTGAGGGAGCTGGGGGCGTTTGGCCTGGAGAAAAGGAGACTTGGGCGTGGCGTTGCGTTTTTGTTGTTTGATGTTTTAGTTAGTTATTTGATGTAAGTTAGTTTTCAATGGTTTGTTCCTTGTCTCTCCCTCTTTATTCCCCTCATAATGGTTTATCCCCACTTGTTTACTGCAATTTTTCCCGCCAAACTCCCTGTCAGTCTCCCTGCTCCTCCCCTGAGTTTCCCTAAATGTCCCTGTCCATCACAGTTGTTCACGCCCCTTTAGCTGTCCATCACCCTCTCCACACCCCATTCCTTCTGGAAAGTTCTGTGCCAATCATCCAACCTCTGGGCTTGGTTGGTCCTCTAAGTTTTATCCCTCCTTCAGCCCTTTCTCATTTGCTCCCTGTCGTCCCTCGCACCTCCCCTCAAATTCCCCCATTGTTTGTATCCTTTTCCCTCCCCTGTATAATGCCATGTATTTAAGTTCTTCCCGAGCTCTGCTCGGGGCCATTTTGCCTTTGTTTCCCTTGGGGGAGTAAAATCTCCTGAACAGCAAAGCAAGTGTTCCTTTCCTGGCTTTTATCTGGAACTCTAGCAACAGTGCCTCCTGCTAGGCTTCACAGGAGCCCGCCCTTTCTGTAGCGTGGGGGCTTGCAGCTTCGGATGCCCTCCAAATCCACCTTGCTGCAGCCCGAACACCTGGAAGACGCTACACTTGGGGTGACCCTATCACTCCTTACAGCCGCCTGAAAGGAGGTTGTAGCCACGTGGGTCTTGATCTCTTCTTTCAAGTAACAAGTCCCAGGAGGAGAGCAAACAGCCTTAAGTTGTGCAAGGGAAGGTTTGGATTGGATATCGGGACAGATTTACTCACCAAAAGGATTGTAAAATACTGGAACAGACTGTGCAGGGAAGGGGTTGAGGCACCATCCCTGGAAGTCTGTGCAGCACTTAGGACATGGTTTAGTGATGGGCTTGGCACTGCTCAGATAATGTTGGACTTTATGATTTTATAAATGTCTCCCAATCTACACAATTCTATGCTCCTGCTGTATTTCACTTGCCAGCCATATCCTGCTCAAGGGAATGTATCAGGTAATTAAGTAACAAGCTGCAATTGCATTTTAACTGTCAAAGTTATTTCTCCAAACTTCCTAAGAGGTGTAATTTTGTCATCACAGCCTTCCTTCCGTTTCATTGTGAAGGCACTGAGGCAGGTCAGTGTTTGGGTTTTATAAGGAAAGTTTAAAAAAACCCTCATCAATAGGAATGCTAGAAAGGAAGAGAACTCAGGGTAGGAGAGCAGATATGGAGGAGGAGATGAGGGGGAGGTGATTTTTTTTTACTGTCAGGGGTGATATTATCTCCTAGAAGAGGAAAAGTGTGCAACTCTTGCAGGGCTTCTGCTGCTCCAGGTATTTGTATCTTGCCTCTCACTGCTGGGTGTGTGTCACCCATGCAGTGTGCTTAAACACTTCACCTCCTTTTGACATTCCCTTCTAGGGAAAACCATCCAGGGGCCACTGGAGAGTGTCTGTGAGACAGATCACAGGTTCCTTGCAAAGACTTTTAATTAAAAATTTCAATTCTTTTCAGATTTTTGCATCCTGGATACTTCTGTGAGGGCAGAGCCCCTCTACAGCTTTGGGGAAGATGAATCACTCCATCCTAGTGGCAATAATGCTTAGGGAAGAACTTCTCCTCCTTTCTAAAGCATCACTTGCAGTGTCTAACTAGCTGACTTCTGACTCTTCAGAGGGTAGCAGACCCAGCTTAGGAGTATCTTATTTCTCCTGGTTATTTTAAGTCCTCCACCTTGCAGGTCTCTGCCTTGGTCTGGTAACCAGAGAGGGAAGATAAAGGAAAATTGCTTCTGGCAGCAGAATGGGAGCAGAGCCCGTGCTGCCTCCTGCCCTGCAAAGTGCAGCAGCGTTTCTGGTGACAGTGTGAGTGTCCACAAGTGACTGCTGCTGATGGTCTCTGTTGGAGTTAAAAATATTCTTCACTTTATGAAAAACAGCAGAGTGCCTGTGGTGGGAAGGATGAAAGTTTGACAAGAAAGTCTCACAGATATGTATGCTTGGCAGAAAGATTTCTGAATGTAGAATCTGAGAGAGAAATAGAGATGGAAGCAAGTTTTGATATAGAAGAAAAGAATTGCTGAGCCAGTCTCACTGGATAACTGAGAAGGCAAAGGGTATGTTAGTTAGAAGGGGTTTTTCTGACTTAGAGCAAAGGATAAGCTGACCACAAACAAAAAGATGTTTCTTTTATCAAGCAGAAAGATTCCACAGACAAACAAGACTGGCAATGTTGCAAGTAGAAAAAAGGTCTCAGAATTTTCCAGTGCAAGAAAACTGAAAACCAACTTCTAGCTTAAACTGTAACACACTAACTTTTAGTGATTGGAGCATAGTAACATGAAAATGGTAATTATAGCAGTTATGATGGGCTGTAGGTAATAGTAAAGGTATAGATTGCTTGTTATGTATTAAGATGCTCAGCAAAGAAAAGTATAGAATGCATTGTAACCAAAATGAAAAGGTCTTCAGGCGTGTGTGCAGCTGGAGCTGACAGCTGTAGGCACAGGCTCTGTCACCCAGGACCCTGGACTGCTGTCACACCTTGGATACAATAAACTGCATTTTGAAGAGCTGCCTGAAGTCCTGCATCCCTCCTTATGGCTCTTACACATGGCCTGGCAATCCTGAATGAGTCCCACACAATCTTTTGGGGTAAGGCTGTGTAGTTTGTGCTATTCACAAGTACAAGTGGCCAGAAAAAAATTTGCAGGGATGCAGCCCTCTTCATGTGACTCAGAGCTTCAAATCTGTCCTCTTGCTTAATCCAAGAGCTGTGATTGCAGCACAACACTTTGCTGGCAAAGCACAGTTCTGCCAAAAGCAAGCTGCTTCCTAGGGGTCGTACTGTGCAGGGAAAATCTCCTTGGAGAGCTTCTGGGAAGGTTGGTAAAAGAGATCCCCTACTAACTTCTGCTTCACAATATAAACCCATGCTTCCTGCTATCTAAATAATTCCTGCCAGGCCATGTTTCACTCTTGCGAAGTTTAAAAGCAAACTGTAGCAAACTGAAATTATTGCATTAAATTGCATCTGATAAAAAGTTCTATTCGACTCATTCTTGGTCGAAAAAATTATGACTGATCAAAGCCTAGATTTTCTAGCATTGATTCAAAACCAGTCTGTTCCTTTGTGTGTCAAGAAGTTTATACAAGGCTCGGATTGGTGTATGGCATCTGCAGAAGCAGCATAATTTAGCCCATTCAGCTATTTTTTTTTGTAAGTATGCCTCATATTTCATAAAATGTTTTCATTGTAACCACTGTTAACACCACAGATGTGAAAACCCAACAAACTGGCTGGAATACTGGAATTGGACTGAGAAAACCTCAGGACTTCAAATCATGTTTTTTCTCTCTTCTGTAAAGTACAATAGACATGTCTGTCCCATGCACTCCTTGCTGCTTTTCATCACACATGGTAAAAATGTGTAAAATCCCAGTAGTGTATTGATTCCATTTTTCCTCACTGTTCAAAAACTCTGAAGAGTATGCTTCAAAATGTTCTTTATTTTGCCTGTGGTAGCTTCCAGTCCTTGCTACAGGATGCTGATGTCCCCAGTCTGGAATGAGGAGACAGTAACCCTGCAAGCAGGAGTGCTGCAGATCCCTGCCTGCCATTAGTTTATGTCAACACTTCATTAAACTGTCCAGAGCCTGCAAGCATAAGACAAATGGACTTGATCCTGCAACAAGCAGGAGAAAAAATAATAATTTTTCATCCCCTGTGTTTCGTGGATTAATTGGACAGACATTCAGCTGATGGGGGTAAGAATCAGAAAGGACAAGAAAGGCAGCAGTTTAAAATATCATATTCCTACAGCTGGAAGTCAGGTGTGTGTGAGCCATTAGGCCTTGTGAAGGCTGAGAGATTGATGTTTCCTGGCATGGGCCGTGAGATAGCCACCTCCAGACAGCCTGGGAAAATCAAAAGCTATCATGAGGTCCACCAGCTGCAAACTCCAGTCTGTAAGGTCAGGCCTGAGGCACAATGGATACAAGAGCCCATGAGACATTTAAATTGCTGTTGTATCTCTCCTGCAGACAAAAATCTTCAGTTTCTGGTGGCATTTCTCTTGCTGAAAGCCATTCAGTATCCCTGAGAGTCCATGGTTTTTGAATGTAAATGTTTGGAGCTGCTGAATTGCAGTGGTGCATTATCTGTGGGCACAGAGATCAAGGCATCCTACAGAAACACACTGACCTCAGAGCTGGGGAGAGAACAAAGGCAGGAGAGATGAAGCAGCAAAAGAAGCACATTTATGAACACAACTTTGAAAATTAAAGCTAAAATAATATTTTGTAAAAGTCAAAAGTATACTCAATGTCAGCAATAAATTATCAGGTTAAGAAGCAAATAATATATAGGAACTGAGCTTATTTTTAGTCCACAGGAGGAAGAGAATCTAGTAAAGAGGAGAGAATTGGGGTAAAGGGATGCCAGATTATAGTGTCAGTGAACATAAGAGGAGAAAAAGGATAATTATCATCCTGCAGAGGAAAATGAACCTTGGGATGAAAGGGTAGGGCTGTGTAGGATGGCTCAAGCCTCTTTATGCTGTTGAAATTCATGAGTGACCAAAACCACAACTTGTTTGAAGTCATCCTATGTTCTCAAAGGAAATCTAAAGTGCTATTTCATTATAGCTCTTGGCCAGTTTTTAACTGGCTGAAAGATGACCTGTTTTTCCATGTCTATCTCATAAAACCCATTTTTTCTCCTCATCACCCTCTTAGACCGACAGTACCACTACTGGTGCTTTAAAACTCTGGGTGATGAGAAAACCTGAAATAATCAGAATGAAAAATACAAGAACACTGAAAATCAGGGTGGGGGAACATAGCTTAAGTCTGTGTGACAGTTTATGGGAAAATAAAGTCTTCAGGTAAAGTAAAACCAGATTTCCCTGAGAATCACAGATTTATTGCAGGAAGACAAAAACTGTTCAGAAGAAGGGTACCAAGGGCACAGTCTGTGACTGTGAGATCCCAAAGAGATGCAGAACTCTTTGGTGCAACCAAGTCCCACCTCCAGCCCAGGGCACAACGTGGGTATCCAGCATCCCACCAGGAGCAGCAAGCTGGGTGAAGGTGCAGGATTTGCAGATCTAAGTAGAATAAAATATTTTTATTTTATGTAGAATAAAAAAAATAAAATGTATGATTTTTTTATGTAGAATAAAAATATTTTTATTTTATGTGCTGAGTTCACAAGGCTTTTGCACCACCTCATACTGTATTTCAAGATCAATCTTCTCCTGCTCTGCTTGCAGAAGTTTCAGCTTTAACAGTGGAAATGTTATAAAAAAAGGCTGAGGGAGCAGACCCATGGCTGCAGCTTCCTGCTCAATTTTCATGACATAGACCTTGCTACTTGAGAAAATGGGAGCTTTTTCCCAGTGCTTCTGGAATTTTTCTTTCTGAAAAAAAAGAAATCTCTTGATCCTTCTGAAAAAAAACGAAAAACCAACCAACCAACTACAAAAAAAAAAAAAAACCAACAAAAAAACCAAACCAAAACAAAACCAAAAACAACCCCAAAAAAAGAAACCAAAACAAAAAAACCACCCAAAGCATGGAATTCTTTCCTGAATCTCAGTTTACCTACAGACTGGAAGAAGATCCAGCTGGGCAAGACAAGCAAATGTAGCAGCAATAGTCACAAAATTACAGCAGGTATTCATGACCATCACTCAGGTTTCAGAAAGGGAAAACTTTCTGCTGCTAGAAATTATCCACCAGAATATTTTTATAAGTTTTGACGCTTTTGACAAGCGTGAGACTAACCCTAATAAATTACTTATGAACTCAGACCTATCAGAACTTGTGCAGCAGCTGTCTGAGAATCTGAGAAGGGATAGCAAGCTCCTGAACAATGGATTTAATTGAATGCAATTAAGGACTAAGAGGTATCAGATGCATGCAATCATATTCTCTCAATCTAGAGATTCATATTAGCCACTCTCAGAGAGCAATTTTTTCAAATTTGCTATTTGCTGGTGCTCAATTTTTTTTGTGTGTATGAGATTTATTCCCAGGATACTTCTCATTGCATTTAACCAGCAAATTCTGCTTTATTGTGTTGTTATTTATATGGAACACAAGCCAGGCCTAGCAAATCTAAAGAGCAAGGGATTCTCTTTGTCCAGTGGAAGCTACCTGAAAACTAAAAATACTTGCTCCAAAAAATTCCTGTGAGTATAAAATGCAACCCTTTAAAAACACGTTTGGACTCCTTGGGTAAGTAATTTTCATGTGTTAACTACGTTTGTTTGCTTTGTCTGACTCACATGATTGGTTACCAACTCTACCTGCAAGTTATTTTGGCACAAGTTGTGCAGCACCCTTACAGAAAACATAGCTTGAACCATATTATGAACTAAAATGTTGGAAGACCTAACAGGCAATTCCTTCTTAGCAAATAACAAAATAGAAACAAGCATCAGATATTTACTATAGAGGAATATTATTACTTCAAAGCTTATTCTATAGAAGTAAAGTATTAAGGGAATTAACCTGTTTGGCAAAATATTAAATCAAATTACTCTTCCCACCCATAAAATTGATAAATTTTTTTTTCTTTTAGGTGATGAAGAATCTACCTTGTGTTTGACATTTCTTTAATCCACATCCTGGAAAGAATTAAACTGAAATTACTTTGTGTAACTCAGAGTCAAATAAAGATAATAGCTTAAGAATCTGAATATTAGTTTTGTCAAAGTCGACACTCATTAAGAGCAGGCTGGAATCTGAAAGAACTAGGGAGTCTTTCTAAATAGAAAAAATTAGAAACCACCCTTTGGTGAGTGCTGCCTTGATGGAGGACTGCATTTGTCAGCATCACACAAAGACAGAGGAGAGAGAATGTTGTGCTCCTGGAAACCTCTCCTCTCCTGCTTCACTGAATATGCCAGGCAGCTTGGGCTCCCCACACCAGTGGGTCTGCCCAGAACACCATCCAGGCACTCCAAATTCCCACAGGCATGTTGCAAAGGAAGGCTTGGGCTCTCTGGAATGGCATGAGAGGACAAGGGCCATCCAGGATCCCTAAGAAATGTCCCCTGTGAAGATGGGACCATCCCATGGCTGCCAGCCTGGGGTTCCTTTAAATGCTTCAGGAGCACCTGGGCTGACACAGCAGGATGCACACAGGAGACACTGCCCAGCTTTTTGCAGTGCCTGCACTGTTTAAATGACTTACAGTCCTGTCAGCTCTTGCACTGGTAGAGTTGTTCCTCTGTAGGAACTTTCAGGGAATGCTGTAAACCCTTCAGTAATTTTATGGTCAAGGCAGTAAAGTGCAGTTATTTTGGGCTCCAGCTCACAGTGCCATACAATTACATCAGATTCTGCATTTTCATGAAAAAGAAATGCCAAGTTTCTTGCCCTTACAGAAAGCTTTAAGCTTTAAAATATGAAATTGATGCAATGTCATCTGCCTGAGGGCCTGAAACAAGAGCCCTAGAGAGACTGATGCAATGTGATATGCTTGAGAGCCTGAAATGTGCTCCAAGGAGTGTGAACTCCTGTATGCAACTTCATTTCATATTTATTCCTGAATCCATGGTCCCAGCAAAGCTAGCGACACCCATCCCTGCAAAGAGAGTGAAAAGGCAGGAACAGATAATTGTGGCAAGCCCTGCCCACTCACTCAATCATTGTGCCCTGCAAATTAATGTAGGCATTACCCTGTTGCTCTTCCTTCTTCTCTGGCAAAAAAAAAAGAAGAGGCTTTTATTTTCCACTGCTACCTGCACTGGTTAAGTAGGACCAGGAGCAGAGGGCTCCTGAGTGCAAAGCCATGGAAGGCTCCTTGGCAATACTTATGGGCTCTGAATGATTTTATTCCAGCCACCACGTATTGGGGATGTAATTTAATAAAAGGGTCTAAATGAAAAGTAACGCTGAAAGTTCATGAATGTTGCATGGCTTGGTAAACTGTTATTTTTCTGTGTAAAGAGCCCTGGAAGTGCACGTGGGGATAAGGGAAAGCTGAATCTGTCAGGAAAACGTGTTGAACAATTAGGTACTTAAGGCTAGCAGCAGAAAAAAAGCCAGGACTCTGCAGAAAAGTGGAAATAATGAAAGCCATTCTTCCCCTTGAGCCATAAGGTTATCAGCCTGCTTTACTCCTGCTTTATGGAATTGGCTTGTCTCCATTTTTAAACTCAGTTATGTGATATAACCGACAGCATCATCTGGTCTTTTTGTACTTGTTACTATTTTCATCTGTTAAGTCATTTAAGTATTTTTGTAATTAATAAAGGCTTTTAAGTGGGTTTTGAGGCAGGGGGGCCCTCTTTGGGCAAAGCTGTTGTAATTGCTCAGCTTCTCATCAACTAACAGTAGTTGGTTTGAATATTTGTGATCTGACAGTGTAATCTCAAGGGACTGAAAATATGCTTACTCCTGATTTACTACAAGAAACCATGACATTTAACTGACTGAGGTCTCTATCCCGCCATGAACTCAATTTAACCTCTGGTATACTACTGGCTTGCAGAATAAAGAAAACCTTAACAGGGAATTAAAAGGAAATAGAGCTGAAGGAGGGAGTCATAGTAAAGCATCTGGGATACAAATAGAAACAGAAACATAATTATGTAATACAACTAGATGTGAATGCATTTCTATTTCTCCTTACTTCTCTCTCAGTAGCCCCATTTATCTGGCTACATTTCTGAGGAAAAGAAGCTGAAATAAAGAGATGCTCAGACTTCATTTTTTTTAGGAAGTAAGGGAAATAAATTGACAATAGAAGCAGAAAGAATGGAGACAGCAGCGTAGGCTACAGCCAGATTTGCTGCTGTGACTTCAGTGAGGTAAGAGGTTACTGCTGGAGCTCTGCTCACCACCTCCCCCTCAGTGTCACTGCCTCTCCAAGATCTGCAGGCGTCTTTGAACATGCAGATTTGAGTTTTATTCTCTGACTTTAAGGAGTCACTGAGTGTGTAACCCTGCCAGCAGCTCCAAAGGCAGCAAAGGGGCAGGAGCACCCCCCCAAGGAGCCACCCTTGGGGTGGTGTAACCCCAGAAGCCCAGCTCAGCCAGAGCAGCACCTCTGACCAGCTACACTGGTGGCATGCCAGACCCACCAGGTTTTTACTACTGTAACAGGAGCAGAATGTGACACATAAAAGCTGCAAACAGGAGTGAAAGTGCATCAGTTTGGAGGAATAGGAAATGTAGGAGAAAAAAGTTAAAGAGAAAAAAATGGAATGAGACAGAATCTGGCTCAGATGTACAAACCATCTGTAGTGTGTATCAGTGTAGCAACAAAGATCACAGAAGCACAGAATCACAGAATATGCTGAGTTGGAAGGGACCCATCAGGATCATTGAGTCCAACTTCTGGCCCTGCACAGCTTTGTCCAAATGCTTCTTGAACTCTGTCAGGCTGGTGCTGTGAGCACTGCCCTGGGGAGCTGTTCCAGTGCCCAGTGTTCTTCTCTGGGTGAAAAATCTTTTCCTGATGTCCAACCTCAGCCTCCCCTGACACAACTTCAGCCTCAGCTTCTGTCACTGGCCACCACAGAGGAGAGATCTGCAGCAGTACCTGCTCCAAGGCCACGTGGAAGATGGAGACTACAAGATGCAGAGGTTTGTTTGTCACCAAGACCTGCTCCAGGGGTTCAAAAGATTTCAGGCTTCCAGAGGAGTCTTTGGCAGTGCTCTGTGCTGCACAGCTTGCCAGTGAGTCTCCACATGCAACTCAGGTTTAGAGAGGATTTTTTTGACCTTTAAAGTTACAAGAAACCCTACTTTTGCCAGATAAATATTTCCTCTCTAGGACGCAGCACAACTCCTCAAAGCAATCCTGGCTTTTTTTCTGCCTGAGTATGGATCTCACAATTTTGTCAATAAACCATGAAATCTCTCAGTTTGCCCCACACAGAGGAGTGTGAGTGGAGCTGCTGGGGTGAGACACTGAGGGACCACTTGAGCATGAAGCCTTCCAGCTGTGATGCTCTCAGGACACCTGCTCCAGTGGGGAAAACAACTGCTGAGTGTTCTCTCAAGAGCCCCTTGAAATGTGGGAGGGTGCTCAGCATCGAGCTAGTGCTCAGCACAGTAATCCTATAAATCCAAATCAGTTAAGGGAATGAAGAGCTGTTTTCCATGACTTGAGAGCCCCCTGTGGCTGCAGATTTGGCAGCAGCATCTGACTTCATGTTCCAGAAATCTCACAAAAAATCTTTATGGTGGAAAAGCGAGGCACATTAGATCCCTAAGCCTTTAACACATATTTCTCATCATAAACCCAAGGGGTTTTTGTCCTTTTTTGCAGGCTTGTGGATTAGTTTTGAGTGTCTTACATAAAGACTGCAGCTTAGTCCTCCACATTATTGTGCCCTCAATGCACACTTGCTTTTATCTCCTACAGGCAGTGTTGGCACCCCATAGGCAGTGGAAGCATTTGACATTGCGGGCTGACTTTTACACCAAGAGGGAAGGAGTCTTGTGCCAGCCCAGTTCCTTTCTGCTGGAGTTACTCCTTGTTATTTATTAAGAATCCGTACTTTTCAAATTGGCTTCCACAGTTATGAGCCTTTCCAGCACAACACAGCTTTGAGATGTCATTTGGACTGGGCTGGTGACTCAGACAGAAGTGTGTCTTTGCTAATTCACAGTTTATTCTGTATTTTAAAAAGCTCCACAGAAGGGGCTGTCACTGTCTCTGAGAAGAGACTTCTGAAAAATGACTACTCACTGTCATTTCATGACTTTCACACACAAGTAAAAAGCGTGTTCTCACCTCTGTGAAATAAAGGTAACATGAGGAAACTTTAGACTGTGCCCAGAAAACCTCTGAAGATGAGCAACTGATGTTCTCCCCACTTTTAAAACCCCTTAGTCTGGTGCTGAGCCCACCTGCACTGGGCTGACAGCTCTACTGAGCTACTTTCAGTACTGCAGGGATTGACCAGCCCAGACTTTATTGAAAATGTGGAATACAAGAAGAGGAGAACATCCTGGCTGGGTGGGTCCAGCTGCTGGCACCATCCAGTCCAAATGCTGTGGCTTCAGCAGAGGCAATAGGAGAGACTCTACAGGAGAGGAAAGCACCTGAGCTTGGGCACTTTTTGCAGCACGTTCCCTCAGTACTCACAACTGTTGGATTGCCCTGGTTTCAGTCAGGATTGAATTAACTTCTCAATGACTGGTACAGGGCTGTGCTTTGGATTCAGAAGGAGAAAAATGATGATAACACACTGATGTTTTGGTTTTTGCAAAGTCATGTTTATCCTAAGTCAAGGATTTTTTTTTTTTTTTTTTTTTTTTCCCTCATGCTCTTCCAGGGAGGTAGTATGGAAGAGAAAAAGCCTGTGAGGGGGCATGGCTGGGACAGGAGACCCAAACTGGCTAAAGGGATATTCCACACCTAACATCATGCCCAGAATATAAACTAGGGGGGTTACCCAGAAAAGGGAATGATCTGAGTTCAGGAATGGGATGTGGCATCAGTCTGAGTGGTGAGCAATTTTATTGTGCATCACTTGTTTCTTTTTTTCTTCAAATTTTAAATCATTATTATTTACTATTTTTATTATATTTTACTTTGTTTTCAATTATTAAATTGTTCTTATCTCAACCTAAAAGTTTTACTTTTGAGTTCAGACCTTGCAAAGGAGAGCAGTACATCTTCCATCTCTTTTAAACCCATCTCCTGTTATTTCCAGTTAATGTCCCTCAGCCCCCATGGTGCACAACTTGCTGAGTAACAACTCGCCTTAGAGTGACTTTGTAAACCTCAGCTACATCCCACTCCTCCTTCTCTTTTCCACACCAAACAGCCCAATTTGGCCTTTTTATGCAGGGCAGGGGCTCCATCCTTTGAAAATCTCAAAGTTGCTGTGTCAATGTCTCTCTGCCCACGGTCAGGGCTGTGACCAGCAGGCAGAGCACAAGCTGTGGGTTTGCCCTGCTCCTTCCTGAAGGCACCAAGGTGCCACCTGTTCTGTTTCCAGGACCCTTTCTGATGGTGTTTTGTTGCTTTTCTGGCTGTTGCTGTGTTCTGAGCCAAGGATTTCAGTGACTGCCAGTGGTGGCTGCAGGAGCCCTTTCCCAAGGGCTCTAACTGCCTCTTTTTTTTTATGTGAGAGTGACTTAGATATACAAAACATACTTTACCTGCACTGAGGCATATCTGCCACCTTTTTGACCTTCATCATCTGGCACCTTTTTGACCTTCAGGGTCTTGTTTGGCTGCTAATCTCCATAAACTTGGGGAAATTCATTCCACCAGCCCCCTCCAGGTTGGGATGTTGAAAAAAGCCTGCCTCACAGGCAGTTTCTGAGAGAACAAGTGTTGACCCTTCTCTGCCCTGAAAATGAGTTTTCCCTTTCCTTTTTGCTTCTTATCCCATAATCAGACTTCAAACCATAAAAGCACCTCTCCTCCAATCCTAATTTTTTCACTACCTTTTCATGAGGAGCCTTGTCAAAGGCTTTTTGAAAACCTAAGCATATCAGGTCTAACTAACAATCTCTCCTGTAATTCACAAAATTCTCCCTGTCCTTGTAGGACATCAACACACGTGGTTACCACGTGAGAGCTAAGCCCACTTGTCATTTGATTTCAGAATCACAAGCACCTTGAAGTTGTATACTTTTATTTCTCAGTTCCACCATGCAAGGAATAGTCCGAGTTCCCCTCCCTCGTGGTGCACCTGCAAGCAGAAGTGATGGAGCCTCATTTGACAGCCCAGAGATTTTCTAAATGAGACCTAAAGAAGCAAATACATTCTTTATTTAAATAAAGAAGTGGAACAAATATGTGGGGTTTAAGGGGTGATTATTTAAAGTCCAGTCAAAAGAAAAGTCTGGGGTTTCATCCTGATCAAAAGAGAAAGTAACAGTGATTTTAGGTCAAACCAAATTGTTTTGAAATCAAATAGTATTATTTTGTTAGATTTTAATATACTGTCATGCTATCTTAAGTAGTTAACTTCAAGGCTAAGCATTATTTTTAAATGAAAAATGGCACATCTCATTAAAAAATATTATATTAAAAAAACTTGAAAAAATTTTAGGATGATTTCTGTATTTGTTGATGAAGCTTGCTGGCCAAATTCTGCTCTGGATTTACAAAGAATTCTAATTGATCCAAAAGTGCACTATCAGCAAATCAATTTTTTTAAATGAAAAATTTCAGCAAACTTTATATACAGTTCTCCCCGTTTCTAATCACAAACAAAATTCTGTGTACTCCAGTATCACGTGTTCTGACTGAATATCAAACTACAATGCTGTAATTCATGCACAGAGAAGCCTAGTTTGAAAGCAATTCACACTTTTTCCTCTACAAACTGGATAAAGCCAGACTTTCAAACTGCTCCTCTCACACACTCACTGACATCTTGCTCCTGTTGATCCATGGTACAAAACTGAGTTAAGCTGGGGATTTGATGCTCAGAGGGCTGGAGCCCCTCTCCTGTGGAGACAGGCTGAGAGAGCTGGGTTTGTTCAGCCTGGAGAAGAGAAGCTCTGGGGAGATGTCTTGGTTTGAAAAGACAGGTGTCTGCTAAGGAAGGCAGGAGCCTCCCCTGAAATGGAAAATGCAAACCCTCTCCCTCTGAATTATTGTAATTTTGAAATTAGGGGGCTCCCAGGCAAAGATATGGGAGTAGGAATAACAGTTCTTTACTAGAAAACTAAAAATACAAATGCAATAGTACAAACAAACAAAAAAAACCCACTGACAGAGTGAGAACAGGCCCTGCCCCCCTGTGTGTCAGGGTGTTGGTGGCAGTGCCATTCCATGGTGGCTCAGCCCTCCTGCAGTGCCAGGGCTGGCTCTGCTGGAGCAGGGATCCTGCCCAAGGGTGGAGTTTTCCTCTGAAGCTCCAGTGCTGGCGCAGATGGGCCTGGGCTCCCTCTGGGAATGCAGGGGAGAAGAAAGCTGAAACTCTGGGAATGCAGTGGGAAAAGAAAGCTGAAACTCTGGGAATGCAGTGGGAAAAGGCTGCTGGGGTGTTCCCATGGCAGATTCTATCCAGGTAGGAATGCTTGGCTCCTCCCCCTGGGCAGAGCATCTCCCAGTGGGATGATGGAATTTTATCAGCCATGCAGGGACACTCAGTGGCCATGAACAGAAGATAATTAATAATTAATGGCCCATTAACAGAAGAGATCTCCTGGAGGGAGGATTGGTTGTGGGAGAGATAAAGAAACCTGCCCAGTTAAGAGGAGATAACTGCCCCACCTCTGACAGATGGCAATAGAACACACACCTATCTTACAGCTCAGGACAGGAGACCTTAGAGCACCTTCCAGTACCCACAAGAGAGCTGGACAGGGACTTTTCACAAGGGCATGGAGTGACAGGACAAGGGGAAAGGCTTCACACTGGAAGAGAGCAGGTTTGGGTTAGATATGAGGAGAAATTCTCCACCCTCAGGGTGGTGAGGCACTGGCTCAGGTTGCCCAGAGAAGCGGTGGATGCCCGGCCCCTGGAAGTGTTCAGGGCCAGGCTGATGGGCTCTCAGCACCCTGGTGGAAGGTGCCCCTGTCCATGGCAGGGAGGTTGGACTGGGTGATCTTTAAGATTCCTTCCAACCCGAACCACTCAATCATTCTATGGAATGGAAACAATTCCTTTTTAGATGTCAATCCTCTTAAAAGCAGACCTGTTTTGTGCCATAACTGTTTTCCTGTCCTTAAATCTGAAAATCCCTGGAGTGTCACCTCTGAATGTACCTCATACTACATCTAAATTTTGAAAATTTTTACTTACAACATCTTGGAAATCCAAGTTGCAGGAGGTTACCATCGGTACTCAAATCAAAAAGTCGATCAGAAAGAGGGATTTGCACAGGGTGTAAGTGTGGTATGAAATCACAATCAACTATGTATGAATCACTCTTTCAGAAGACAAATGCAGGTACTTAGTGATCTAACCACATGCCTAAGGGAAATTTACATGCCAGTGATGTACTCTCTAGAATTTAATAATGCATATGCATCATTAATGTGCTGCTTAGCAAACCTAGGGAATATCATTTCTCAGTCAGGCAGAATTTTTCTTAGCTTCATTTTTTCCTGTTACCCCTCACACTACAATTCAAAATGAACAATCATCTAACATTTTTACTTAATAAAAATTCATTTAAAAGCATTTTTAGTGTTGGAAGGGGAGCTCTTGTTTTTCACACAGCAATTGGCGATATATTAAACAGTACAGATACTAACTGGCTTACTTTTTACCAACAGCAAAAAGACTAGGGAAAGTGGGGACAAAAAGTTCAGGGTGTCAAAATGTGTAAGCAGGGGAAAAAAGACAATTTCAGCATAGAAAAACTGAAAAACATTTAGAAGAACCCACTACTGACTGTGCTTACTGGCAGGATTTGAAAATACCACAAGAGGGATGCTCCCTCTTCAAACTTCTTTACAGTGCTGTGTAAACTTGGAATTTTCCTAAAAAAGATTACAAAAATCTGCAATATTACTGTTTTGGTTTGACTCATCTTTCTTTTTAAACAAAATTCTAGGGGGAATATTGAGCAATCAGGCTAACCAATAATCTCAATGTGTTACACAGGGATATGAGAAAACACAATTTATAATATTGTGTAAAGGATGAAATTTTTTTTCAATTTTTTGATTCTTAAATGTTTTTAGAAGTCCAGCTATTGGAAACTGAAAAAAAAAAAGAAAAAAATATTATTGGAAGACACTGTACTGTCAGGATCAGTTAGGGATGGTGATGGTGTGGCTCCCTCTGCTGCAGTATCCTCGATGGTGTTGCTGGTCCCTGCCTCGGTTCCTGGCTGGGCTGTGAGAGAACAGAAGCAGTCCTTTTAAATGAAAACAAACCCACCAAAGACTACACCAACGGATTTCTGCTCACTCAGAAATAGCTTTGTGATGTCTTAAGATTCCTTTCCCTCCTGCTTGCACTGATTGCTCTTCTCTTTTTTCAACTACTTTTCTTGTCTCATTTTGTGCGTGTTGGGTTTTTTTTTTCTTCACCTTGCTTTATTATTTTGGGTTCATTCTTTTTGATCTTTTTGTCTCACCACTTCTTTATATGGCAAAATGCTTGGAAAGGAGGTGTTGTTTATTCTGACAACAGCATAGACCATTGCCACAAAATCCTTAAAGTGAAGCAAAATGCACTGGCAGCCTGAAAAGAAACTGGCTCAGCATCCTGGTGCTGCATTGTTACAGCTCACCAGCACCATAAAAATTAAGCATTAATCACATTCTTCCACCCACACAGCCACAGAGGAAGGATGCTGGGGCAGATCAGTGGGACCTGATGTCACATCCCTGTCCTTCACAGAGCTGGGCTGCCAGAGACTGAGGGCTGCATTTAGAACTGACATGGGAAATGGCTGGATGGCAACTGGCACTTACTTTAGGCACACCTGGCTGAAATGGAGCAGTAAATTCAGAGCTGCTTTGCAGGCCCTGGAGTGACTGTAGGGCTTGTGCAGGAGGTCACTGCTGGGTCTCTCTGCAGCAGAGTGATGCTGTGGAAGTGCTGCTGCTCTGATCTTGGCACTGCCAGTGAAGAGCTGTGATTTGAGCTCCTGTCTGAGGAAATAACTGGCAGTGGGGTTGATCACCTGCACTGAAGCAGGTGCAGAAGGTAACAGCCATCCAGCTGGTGCAGCACCGAGCTCTTGTGCCCTTCCCAGCTGCTCCAGGCAGGCCCATCAGAAGATGCACCCCAGGCTCTCCCTGCCTACAGGGACTTTCCACAGCTCGCTGGAGAGTTAATGGAAACAGATTCTCCTTTGTCCACTCCTTGAAAGTTGATCCCTTTTTGGGAAAGAGAACTTTCTGAATTTACCACCACGTGTCTGGGTGTGCAGACACTAACCCATACCCATGGGCACATGCAGTGGATACACCCCAGGAGGGTGCAGGACTGTCTTGCTGCACAGTTGCAAGTCTCAGGCTTTGTTTTTTGTTTTTTTTTTCCCCATGAAATTCACAACAGATGACACCTTCTGTGAAACCCTGGTTTTAAAATCCCCAGGATTCCCTGAAAATTTATATTAAAGGAAGGCAAGTTCTTGACTTTCGTTCTTCCAGGGAAATATTTGAAAATTAGACCACTCAGCGCCTTGGATTGAAGAAATCACCAGGCAAATTTAAAAGTTCATTACATTTTAAAGACTTGTTATTTTTTAATGCCCGGAGTTGGCAATGTAGCATAAGTCTGCTGTCAGCTCACAGATTTTACCTAAATTAGATACTAAAGGACTTCAGCAGTCCTTACCAAAAAAAAATGGGGCCATCTGTTACCAAAGAGTTTCTTCTAAAATTACAAATCTCCATTGCAAGTGCTGCCCAGCTGTCATTGCCTGTGAGGGTAAGGAAGCCACCACCTGAGGACAGAGAAAAAGACAGTGAACCAAAACTTCACCCAGAAAATGATCTGATTTTACTGCATCTACTTAGTCATTTTTCCAACACAAAATGCTTCAAACCAATGAAACGCATTTTCCATGCGCAGAAAAAAAGACATGTAAAAATATAAATATGTAAAAATGTATTCATTAAAAAGCACCAGTTCAATGAGCTTGTTTAAGTGTGAAGCAGGATTTTCTCTAAGAGACCCCGTGTTAAGATTTAAGGAAGAGGAGACAGGAGATGCTCCAAGACAAGTGAAAATTATTTAGGTGTATTTCTATTAATACAGAACCTGCACTGCATTGTTACTATGAACACAGGATGTTCAAGACACGTGGTAACAGACAAGTCAAGCAGTGACATGGGAATCTTCTGGCTCAAGTTGCCTTCCTGAAACTAGGAATAAAAGAGAATGTGTGAAACAGAAGACCATTAAATGTGAAGCTGAATAAAAAGAGTAATGAAAAGGAAGTGTGTAAAAACGAGGCCTTGTTTCCTGGTAACCCTGTGGAAAAGTCAAATTTAGGGATAGAGATTATACCTTAAATTATGCATGAATGAATGTCACAGCTATGAGCTTTGACTTCTGAAGTTCAGGCAGCACTGACAGCAGCAGACTTGCCATGCAAGCAGTGTAACCTCCCAACCACTCTGTCAAATTTGTGAGAAGGAGAAATACAGATATTTGCTGTCTGGCACAGACACATGAACTCCCATTTCTGATGAAAATCAGAGTTCACAGGTTATAGAGTCCCGTAGACAAGACACTTATCATTCATGGCGGCAGCAGTTCTGCTCACAGAGAGATCATTATCCCACTACCATTCAGCAAAAAAATATAAAACGCTGCAATTTTTTTTTCAGAACTATATATTTTGTGTATTTTTGGTACCTGTGTTATATGTACAGTGAACAGAGGTGGTGCCCATCATTTTTTAACCAGCAATGTTCTGCCATCAGGGTTAGCTGGAGGTGGTTCTGCAGAGCAATGCAGCAATGTCTCAAGATGCACCAAGGGAAATACAGGTTGGATATTAGGAAAAGTTTTTACAGAAAGGGTGATCAAGTATTGGAATGGTTTGCCCGAGGAGGTGGTGGAGTCACCATCCCTGGATGTGTTTAAGAAAAGCCTGGATGTGGCACTGGGTGCCAGGGTTTAGTTGAGGTGTTGGGGCTGGGTTGGACTCAATGATCTTGAAGGTCTCTTCCAACCCAGACATTCTGTGATTCTGTGATTCTATGTAGGAAGCCCATAGGAACTGTGGGGACTGTTCCTTGGATGAGGAACAGTGCCAGCAGGGTCATCCAGTATTTGAGGGGGAGAGCTGGATCACACCAAGGGGCTGCCTCAATGTCTGTCAGCCTCAAGGTGAGCACGTGAGGACTGGCTGCACATCCTTCTCAAGATTTCACACAGCAGGCTACCTGCTCTGTCCTGGCAAAAAAGAAAAAAAAAGCCTTACACGTGTCTCTTCCAAATTCTCCACGGGAAAACTGACAAAAAGTACTGCAGTGATCCTAAAAATGAAACTTCAAATAATGTTTTTGCTCAGTGCAGACCACCAGGGCTGCAACTGTCAGTGCAGGACTGCAGAGTTCTGTGGTAATAGAAATGTCACTGGATCATGACTGGATTGTTGGCTTTAGCAGGCAGTTAAAGGAAGGGGTAGAGGAGGACACCTTTTTGTATTAGCTTATTTTAAGTATCAATCCATCTTAGGGTTTTTAAAATTAAAATAGAAACTTGCTTCAGAAAGAAAATAATTTTTAGAGCTGACCTATGGAAAGGATTAGTGTATTTGGCACTGTCCCTAATTTGTCCTTATGTGAAATTAATTCAGTTTTAAATTATCTGCCTCTCCAAGGTGTGGATGCCAGCTGCACAAACAGATCTAACAATTCTGTACTGGAGGCAAATTGTCCCTGTGTCACTTCTTGCCTCACTGCTTCCCCAGCCTGCTTAATTGCCATATCATGGAACAGCTGCCATCCAGGTACACCTCATGTATATTTATTTTCTTTTTACCACTACAATAGGAAATTATAAAACTGATTGCAGGCTGTAATATAAGTTACTATGTACCAAAACAATTGTACCAGCAACTGTTTTCAATAATAATTATTAGGGACCCACTATAAGTGCCAGCTTTAGTATTTGATGCTTTGGTATTTTTCCAAATTTTAAAGCAGTATCAAAAGATAATGAACTAGACTTTATATTCAAATGTGGTGGTATTTGTCTGCAGGGTCTGCTGCTGTTTCTGTTCAGTTATGGGGGTCAAAGCTTTGTGAAAAGTAGGAGGGGAATGAGGACAGATTGATAACCACCTACAGATCAACACCTTAGAGCATAACATTGTCCTCACACCTGTGAACAGCAGCTTGGTTGAGAATATCATATTCCTTCCTTCTCAATGAGAAAGAAAAGAAAAGCAGCTCTGTTGTATTCTCTGGGGGAATGGTTTCTTCCCCCCAGGACCCCTGGATCTGTAACCACATGGTCTGACCCTTCCTTCCTATCTTGACCCCATTGGCTGGGGTCCAGTTATCTTTCCTGAGCAGAAGACTATATAATCCCCTCTTCTTCCTGACTCGCTCTCTTTCCTGGATACCTTCAAGATTAAACCCTTGGAAACCCCTGCAGGAGGGCCTCCTTTGTATTCTTTTACCCTGTCCCTGTAATACCCTTCCAAAGCCCTCAAGGAACTGGGCTAGCCGGGGCCCCGAGGGCGGGCAGGAGAGGTATTCACCATACAGCTCCAAGTGGAGCTCTTGGCAGGAACTGGAGAAGCCTGTAGAGAAAAGTAAGAGCTACAGGAAGAATTAAATAATGAGAAACCTTGTGTCTGTAGCATATGAAGAGAGACATGGTTTATGCAGCAAGAAAAGGAGATACGCACAGAGAGCATCCTGCACTCGTGAGAGGTGGCAAAGATGGCAAGACAGGAGAAAGTGAAGTGACACACAGAGCATTGCCAGGGACAGGGAGGAGAGCAGATTCACCATCATGGGGATGGGCAGGAAGAAAGCCCTGGTAATTCCATGGTGAGCTCTCAGCTTCCACGTTTCCCCTGGTTTATATTCCACCTCACACAGCAGGGAAGGATCCCTGCTCTACCTTGGGCCAAGCATGACTTGTTCCAAGGACAGGTCATGAGTGCCACCTCAGAGATCTGAAGCCCTGTCTCCCTGGAAGATTTGTGTTATGTGGCTCCCAAGCCTATCTGCAGGAAGGTAACGTGATGGTGAAAACCAAGGGCATTAAAATAGCAGAGTTACAAAACCGAGGCACCTTACAAAGTGACCTGCCAGATTAGAGAGACGAATATTGAACCAGCTCCCTAGTGAACCTACAAGCACACAGGCAGTGAATTTCATGAAAAAAACCCTCCTACTAAGCATTTGAAATCATGTTTTGAGTACCTCTGCCCTTCTGCCCTCTTTACAAGCAGTAACCTGGCCATTATGGGGAAAATTCATTTCTAGACTCATTCCTATCAGTGAGCTCTTGTCTGTCAGAAGCTCGGTGTATGCATGCTTAAAAATAAAGTTACATAAATACAAAGCTGCTAAACAAAACAGAAACTTCAGGAAAGACACGTCTCAGAGCATCTGCACAAAGAAGTCTGCCATAAAGGGCTCAGAGTAACAGTTCTAGTGAGCTATTCATTTCCAGTAGGATGACTGCTTACCATTTCCTTCTAAAAGCATGCTCATTCAGAAAAGGCTCGCAGTTAAACTCTCTCTCTTGCTAGGAAAACCAGTCATCACCTGAGGTCTGAGGATGGATCTCGTGTGGGCAGGGCTCTCTGGGCACACCACGTCTCCAGTGTGACACTCAGAGCATCATGTGCTAGCAGAACAGGCCACCTCCCCCCGTGTCACCTCACCCTTGTCCCAGCCTGCACCCGCACCACAAAAACAACTTTTGGAAGACACTTCCCCAGATTTAGTGCCAAAGTCACTTGGCAATAGATCAACTCCGCATAAGGAACAAAGTTATAGATTTAAAAGGGAAATAAAGAAGCCTCTTGTTTTTTTGCCACGTTTTAATTAGTGGGAACCGATCTTCCTTCGGCTTTCCAAGCAGTAGCTGGCAGGGATGCAGGACTGAAGCATTTAATCTGAACTTTCTGGTTCCTCATCAGCAGGCTGCTTCCCAGCTGCCTCTCTCAGGCATCACCAAAGCTGACAGGTGACAGCTCTGAAGCAAGAAGACATCAGGAATGAAAATACAATACAATAAAATACAAATAATTCCTTTTTGCAACACCAATTAACTGATTCAGTGCTGGGAAAAAGCTTGGAACTTTTTTTTTTGATAGTCTAACCCTATCCATCCAGCTCAAATTTATGTCCCCTGCCCTGACAGCTGCAAATATCTCATGGTACTTTATAACAGACCATTGCCATTATCAGTCTTTGCAAACCTGTAAATCAAAACTCTTTGTTTTCCACAAGAGATCATCTGATTTAAACAGGGATTGACTCAGGGAAATTCAATGCCAGGTACTCTACAGGTCAGATTGTTTGATTACAGTCGTTTTTTTCTCTGGATTTGCAAGTTATTTTTTCTTTGCAAATTGAAATTATCAAACTGTATCAGTGAGAAATCCACAAGTGTTCATACTGTTAATAGAAGCACAATAAAACAGAAGGCAGGAAACAGGATAACTGTGGGTGGCTACTACACTTGCAAATAGCAGGAGCATCTTGAACCTAACAAAATCAGCAGATGAATGTTCCTGTTCTGTGGGAGCAGGATGGAATCATGGAGAAGAGTTTGATCATCCTCAGCCCTGGCCCATTTTTATTTTGATTCCTGTCTTTTTTTTTTCCTTTCTGGTTTTTTTTTTAGGGCATTCTATTATTATGCACAGATCTATACCATACCACACCACATGAAAAACATCCGAATTGGAGATGCAGTCTGTCTGCAGTTCTGGTTGAGAATTAATTTCACAGGTTATGTTTAGACTCTTCTTGATTTTTGAACTCCTGTTTCTGGTAGTTCTGCTGCAGGCTGTTCCAGCAGCTCTCATCTCACTTCAGATTTGCATCTATGAGAAGGCACAATATAAGCAAAGCCTCCTAAAATGTCATTTATTCAGAAATCTTACAGTTCCATCTCTTCTTTTTGGTGCTTTGTCATGTAAAAAAAAAAAAAACACACAAAAAAAAAATTTGAAAGGTTTTAGTCATACAGTGACATTAAAGGGACCTTAAATAAACATGCAGTTCTTGCTTCATTTCTCACTGCTCTACAAGCTCTTCTAAAACTAGTACAAGGAATCTGCCTGTCTGCAGACATGCAAAAAAGCAAGCAAGGAGGAAATTAATCATCCTCTACTAAAATAAAGGTGGTTTCTCAGCCCAATTACAGGACAATGAGTTACTGCATGAACAGTCTCTGATTTATGTATGCTGGATGCTGATGAGTGGTATACATAACAGTGGGGAAAAATGCCCTTTAAACACTTTTAAAACACCCTGCATTTTTCCAGGCCTATACAAAATGAGTGTATTAGAATGTGGGATTTTTAGCAGCCTACCAGGTTGATCATATTTAGGTCAGAATGACCTCAGTGCTCATAAACATTTTGTCACGGTCGTGTTTTTCTACAACTTAACATTTTCACTGATTGCCTTATCTGCAGCGTTCACCTCATGCTTAATTCTCCTTTGGGGCAGTTTCTGAGGAAGGTGAGCATTGCCTTCAGGCCTGTCTGTGGCAGCATGATGAAACTGTTCCTGGAAATTGTTCCTGGGAATGGTTCCACCTCCCAGGCTAAGACTGCCCTGGCAGCCTCTGTCACTGAGGTAAGGCCTGCAGAGCACTTGGGTTACCTCTGATCACCTCACCTCTGCAGAGACCAAAGCAGCTCAAGTCAGCCTCAGAGAAAGGACACACATTAATCAAATGGAGCAGTGGACTCCTCTTCCCACTCCCTAGAAGCTATTTGCATGCCAGAGTTATATAATTTTTTAAAAATAGTTACTAGGTGTTTGCAGCAGCCCTATAAAACCAGTTAAATCCCATGATCTTTGTCCACAGCCATTTCTTGTGCCAAAAATGAAAATAAAAGATACAAAAATTTTTTGAGAAAATGTGTTTATAATAAAGGAGAAAAGCGAAAATCGTTACATTTGTCGCAGTGGGACAACTGCAAAATATTGCAATAATGAAATCTTAACAACTTAGCTCAAAATGAGAAAATTCTACCTATAATAGCTAGGCCTTTGGGGTTTTTTTCCGCACTTTAAGAGCTTTTTGTTAGCTCTGGAAGCAAATTTGTCACTCAGCTCAGCAGACACGTAGAGAGGGGTAGTGCACACAGCTGGTGCTTCAAGCACACACCCGAGTGACATTTCCTTCACTGCTCTTGATGTTCGCTCTCACAGATAACACTCTCTTGGCAGATTTCATCTGAAGAGCTTTCCAAGTTTGACACCTACTTTGTTTTGTTTTTTCCTTTTGCCTTGAGGACCCAGCCCCTGCCTGAGCCATGCTCCCTGCAGCTGTGCCTTCCCCCTGGATTGACCCTGGAGCTGCTCCACATCCCCACCTTGCTTGGGGCTGTCGCAGTGACCAGCACCCTGTGCAGCTCAGTGTCCCTGTGGGAACCAGGAACGAGGGGTGTCCCTCACACTGGCACCAGCCACATTTAACACCTTCATCAGTGACACAGACTGTGAGATCAAGGGCAGCAGCAGCTAACTTGCAGGTGACACTGAGCCAAGGGGTGCAGCTGATGTGCCTGAGAGACAGGGTGACATCCAGGGGCATAAGAGCCTGAGCGAGAGATGCAGGACTTCAGGCAGCTCTTTAAAATGCAGTTTATTGTATCCAAGGTGTGACAGCAGTCCAGGGTCCTGGGTGACAGAGCCTGTGCCTACAGCTGTCAGCTCCAGCTGCAGACATGCCTGCAGACCCTTTAATTTTGGTTACACAATGCATTATACACTTTTCTTTGCTGAGCATCTTAATACATAACAACCAATCTATAACTTTACTATTACCTATAGCCTATCATAACTGCTATAATTACCATATTCATGTTACTATGCTCCAATCACTAAAAGTTAGTATGTTACAGTTTAAGCTAGAAGTTGTTTTTCAATTTTCTTGCAGTGGAAAATAATTTTCTCTACTTGCCACATCATCAGTCTTGTTTGCCTGTGGAATCTTTCTGCTTGGTAAAAACATCTTTTTGTTTGTGGTCACCTTATCCTTGGCTCTAAGTCATAAAAAACCCCTCTAATTAACATACCCTTTGCCTTCTCAGTTATCCAGTGAGATTGGCTCAGCAATCCTCAATTTACACATCTATTATTCTTCCATATCAAAACTTGCTTCTATCTCTATTTCTCTCTCAGATTCTACATTCAGAAATCTTTCTGCCCAGCATACATATCTGTTAAACTTTCTTGTCAAACTTTCATCCTTCCCAACACAGGGGGGCCTAGACAAGCTTGAGGCCCATGAGAGTCACATGAAGTCCAACAAGACCAAGTGCCCAGAGGTCAGGGCAAACCCCAGCACCAACACAGGCTGGGGGATGAAGGGGTTGAGAGCAGCCCTGCCATGAAAGACCTGGGGATTCTGACATAAAAACTGAATGTTGTCCCTTCCAGCCTTGGCCATTCTGTGGTTCAGATGCTGGGGGTCAGCAAAGGCTCTGCCTCTGCCAGGAGCAGCCTTGTTCCTTCTGCCCCCTGAGCCTCAGCAATTTGCTCTTGACTGAACCTGGCAACTTCAAGAGCAAGACCCCCCAGCCAAGGAATGATTTTTCCCTCCTGTTAAATGTATCTTCCAAAGAATATTGAGAGCCAGCAGACAGTACAGAATATTGAGAAGGCAAACAAGCAGGCACCTGGCTTCAAGAGCACTTCGCTTTTCTGTTGTAGTTATTGTTTTCATTATCCTTCTTGATACATGACTTCATTTTTTTTCCAGAAAGACCTCAAAATTACCTTGTTAGCCTTTTCCTTATTCCAGCAACTAATACAAAAATTAATTATTTTAAACTCTGGATGAAAGAGTTTACAAAAGAAAGAGTACCTAGTGACCTATGTATAGCAGAGGGTCACTATAATCTAGAAAAGCTAGGTCTAGCCAAAGCTGTTTCAGTTTCAAAAATTTTGAGGTATTGTCTTGAAAAAAGACAAATCCTTGTCATTTTCACTGTTTCTAGAATGGAAAATGTTCAGAACCACTTCAGGAGCTAAAAAGCTTGGTTGAGGACTGTGTGGGAGTATATGTGTATGCATTGTCAGGGGAAAGAGAGGAAAAGAATTATGATAAATACATCATTTTTTGGTGTTCAGATGAGTTTTGTGTAAAGTCTGCACTACAGCAACTTTATAATTCCCGACGGCTTTCTCTTCAAAAATAGAAAAAAGGGAGGAGGACAGAGTAGTTGGTAGAGTTTTCAGTAATAACATCTTTTGTAACCTCCTGTCAAACAACTTCAGACTTTCATGTTTTAATTATTCTAGAACCTACCCTGTTGAGATTGGCAGAAAAACAAGTAGAGTTATGTATTTTGCTACGGAGAAGATGAAGACCCTGTCCTAAAAACCTCCTGAGCTTGACTAAGTGTGAAAGGCCCTACCAGGCATGAGTATGGATGGAGAGATTGGCACCAGGAATGAGCAGGCTGAAGAGAGGGGACGTGTGAGCAAAGCAGGAGCATCCGAGTGTCTGCCAAGAACTGACAAGCTCCAGAGACTTCACCGTCCTGCTGAACCCACAGAAACTGATAAACTGAGCACAGATACTCTGCCCAACCTGCCCAAATCCACTGGCATCAGCCATGGGTGTTGTACAAGGCAGGCTACAGCCATGAAGGCTGCTATATGCAAAACTACAAGGTTGTCTGTCTGTCTATCTGTGGATGTATATGTCTGAATATGTAAAACACACACACACACACATATGAATGACAAAACAAAATGATCTGAAGGGACTTCCTGACACATCAACAGACACCTCTGCTTTTAAGTAACCAACTCCTCTCCTTTTAAGTCTCCCAACTCCTGCTCCACCCGTCAGTGCAGATGTTTGTGAACTGCATGAGGGAATAAATGAATGCAGTGCGTAACGAGTCCCTTGCTATTAATAACAGCATAACAAAAGATACCTAATAAATGCTGTTGTGTTCTGTTTCCCTCAGCCTGATCCCAGAGAAAAGGGGATATACAACAACCTGTTATTGCAAATTTAAATTTCTATGTTTTCATGGCTATCACTTTAGCAAGGCTGTCTGATGTTGGATCCAGACTTTCTAAATTAAAGACTTAGGTATGTTTCCAGTGTGACATTTCTCAAGTGGCTGTCACCATAAATGGAGGCATGCCCAGACACAGACACAGGGACACCCCAGACCTGGAGAACTGGTATCGTGGAATGGGACAAATTAAAAAGTTGCCAGGCTCCTCACCCAAGCTTCTGGACCTGTGGTCTGTAAAGGATCACAGTCTCTTCTTGAGACATTCCCAGTGTTGCCAAATCAGTAACCTGTCCCTCTCCTAGCGGAGTCACCAGGACTGGCTTATGCTCCCCCCAGCCTGAAGAAACCCCAGGGCTACCAAACTCAACCCCAATAATAAAATTACTTCTGTGCCACTCAAACTATCTTGGCTCAGGAGGCCACCAAATTCAGATGGCTCTTCATGTTTTCCTGTCTTCTCCATTCCTCATATGATCAGACAAGAGTCATCTCCAGGGAGAGTCCATCAGGAGTCTGTTCAAAACAGCCTTTATCTTTAAAACTGGGCCTGCTTTCAGCATTCTCCCAAGTTTTTCCCCTTCCTGCCTCATCCCATCTCCCTGCTTCTACCTGCCAGATGGATGAGCACTGCCATTTTCCAGAAAAATTTAAATTGTGCTGCCTATTTACAGCAAATAACTGACAAAAATGAGCCACCCAAACACTTGTGCAGGCACTGGTCCTGGTGAGTGTTTTTGATAGGAACAGCAGCACTTGCTGAGGCGGTTATCCTGCAGCATGTTCCACTTCCAAGCACTTCACAGGCCACAGGCAGTGGAATCCCCTGCCCTTTTCTCAGGAAAACAAATGCCTTTGCTTTTGTACTTCACTTTGAGGCTGAGACCATATCAGATTGTTTCTGAATGCAACAGATGACGAGTTAAATGGAAGTTGTGCTCTGATATTAAAAGGAAATAGTTCTTTTAGCAGGAACAGGCTTTCAGAATCCTTCCATATCAGCTGGATTTGCAGGACCTCTTGTGGATAAAGCCCTGACTTGCAGTTCCACGTTTTTCTGGCGGTGGGAGCACACCTGTGGCTTTTTCTCTCCTACAGTTGTACAGAAGGGAAGGAGAGGCTTTGACTGGAAATGTTAAGCAGCAATGTTAGTGAAAGGAAAAGCCGTGCTAACTGGCATCTGGTCACAGCAAATAATTTTTCTGTGGATTTAAAGAAGTTGTTATTTTTGGTGGTGCTCCTGTATCTCAAGCACACCAGTCAAGAGCCATGAAATGGAATTGTCTTACAGAGTCACAGAACCACGGAACACTCTGAGCTGGAAGGGACCCACGAGGATCATCCCACAAGTCCAGCTGCTGGCCCTGCACATGACAGCCCCCAGAGTCACACCAAGTGCACCATGTGTTAAAATGCATCAGAAAATTGCTTTTGAAGGACATGGCCTCACCAATTAATATGAAAAAACCCCCTCCAAAACCCTAGGAAGAAATCCTGTTATTTTAATTGCCACTTCTTAGCTCTGCTGTGCATCTGTCAGTGAAAGCAGCTGAGAAGTGGGGCTGGCAGCTGAGCAAGCTTCTCCTCCAGCCAGGTGCCATCCTCTCCTCTTCCCACCACAGCGCTGCAGGGCAGGAGGGAAGGTGTCCAACAACTTCTCCTTCCCTGGGGGTGTTTTTGTGGGAAGGCTTCAGCTCCTGCCATCACACCATTAACCATAACAAGCACTGTGGCCCCACGGCAGGCAGGGAATGGGTTTGGAGGGCAGTAGCTGCTGTCCCAAAATAGGTTCTATGACTTGGCATGCGAGAGGCCAATCCACACACAGAGCTGAGGTATTTGATTTATTCACAGTTCTGCACAGAAAGGGGTGCTGGGTGGCAAAGCCACAGTGCCAGCACAACAACTACCAAAGCCTTTCAATATTTATACATTTTAGCAAACAAAGGCATTAATGTTCATTGGCCAAAAGTTGCATAGTTCTCTTATTAATTAGTATTCTGTCTTCTGCTTATTAATGATTCTCTTGCTTCTTCTACTAATCAGTCCCATACTCAGTCTTTATCCTCTTTTGGGTCAGTGGGTTTCTTGTGTCCGTGAGTTGGTGGTCACCATCTCCCTCTGCCAGAATTACATTTTACCCAATTGGAGCTGCTTCAGCACAGTGGCTGAGTTGTCTTTTTAGTTTTGGGGTCCTGCCACATGTCCTTGTGGTCCACAAATTCTGCATTCTTTGTGTCAACTATCAGCAGTGTGTCCTTCTCCCCAGGCTTTGTTAACCTCCCCCGAGGTGGGCGACCATCTCGAGCCCTAAACCTTCACAGGATAACTCTACCCACAAGTAATTTGTCTTTTTAACACCTGGACATCACTCAGGGATTGCTCGTTAGCTGCTGTTTCACGGGTTAAATCTTTTACAAGCCTGCTGATTAAGCTTGTAAGCATACGAAGATCAGACATCACGGAACAGACATCATCAGTAAGCGTACGAAGATCAGACATCATCTGTTGTGAAGAGAACTGTTCCTTTCTCATGGAAATTTTTAGCTGTCCCGCGTTTCGCACCGATCAGGGCCCAGCGGAACACACGGGCCCGGCCCGGCCCTCAGCGTTTCCCGCCNGGGAGGCCGCGGAGCGCGGCCCGCGGGAGGGGAGGCCCGACGGAGCTGCAGCCGCCGGCGGTCGGAGCGGGACCCTCGGGGTGTCCGTGGCGTCGCTGCCGCAGTCCCCAGCGTTCCCTGGATGTGGTGCCCGGCCGGGCCCGTGCTCCCGGCCGGCCTTGGCAGGCGGGACAGTGGGACACCCGCGGGACAGTGGGACACCCGCGGGACAGTGGGATACGTGTAGGGCCGGGGCGTGCGGCCGGGTTTTGCTGTTCGGAAGTAGTGTTGCACTCGTGTTTTGAGTTTGCTTTCCCTGCTGTGTCATAGAATGACACGGTGGGTCAGGCTGGAAAGGAGGGACCAGAGTGGGCACCTGGCCCAAGCTCCCTGCTCGGGCAGCCCATCCCAGAGCACATGGCACAGGGTTGTGTTCGGTTTTGAATATATCCGATGAGGGAGACTCCACCTCTCTGGCCAGGCAGTTCCAGTGCACAGTCACACGCAGTCAAGAAGTTCTTCCTTGTGGCTTGGTGGAGCTTTCTGCCCTTTGTCTCCTGTCATAATGCTTGGTACCACCAAGGAAAGCCTGGCTCCATCCCCTTGTATTGATGAAGTGCCCTCTCAGTCCTCTCTTTTCGGGGCTGAGCAGACTCAGCTCCTCAGCCTTTCCTCTTGAGAGAGATGCTCCTTTCCCATAACCATCTTTGTTGCCCCCTGCTGGACCCGCTCCAGGTGCTCCGTGTCTCTCTTGTGCTGAACGCCATGATGGCAAGTGTCCCCACATGTCAGCAAGCTGAGTGTCACTGGTTGTTGGGCCACTGCCTGCAGGAGTGTCCTGGCCATCATCTGTGGGAGTGTGGCAGTGGCTGGGGTGAAGTCTGTGGGAAGGAGGAGAGAGCAAATAAGTGCAGGTCGAGTTCTTTTATTTATTCATTTTTTGTAGCCTGAGGGGTTTTTGAGTCTTACTCCTTTCCTTAGGTGCCTGGTTGAAAATTAGTTTCTACAGGAAGAGGGCGTGTAGTGACAGGATAAGGGGGAATGGCTTCAGACTGAAAGAGAGTAGATCTAATTAGGTATTTGGAAGAAATTCTTCACTGTGAGGTTGGTGAGGCACTGGCAGAGGTTACCCAGAGAAGCTGTGGATGCCCCATCCCTGGAAGTGTTCAAGGCCAGGCTGGATGGGGCTTGGAACAACCTGGTCTAATGGAAGGTGTCCCCCAAACCATCCTGTGATAAAGCTCTATCTCTGTGGGGATCCAGCAGAACCTGGAGCAGCAAATAAAAAAAAGTTTAAGGGAAGTGTTGGTGGTATGGAAGGACTGTGTAATGCAGGTTGCACCCCCTGGGAGGCTTCCAAAGACCATAAGAGGGCAAAGTGCTCAGCAGCAGTGTGCAGTAACATTTATGAAGAGAGCTGTTCCGGGTGTCTCTGTCCCTCGAGTGACACGTTTGTTGTCTCTGCAGTGTCTCCTGTGAGTATGCTCCTGGAGACCTGGTGTGGGCCAAGATGGAAGGTTATCCCTGGTGGCCGTGTCTCATCTACAACCACCCCACGGAAAGAACAATAGTCAGAGGAAAAGGAAAATCCACTCGTGTCCACGTGCAGTTCTTTGACGACACCCCTACAAGGGGCTGGATCAGTGTTAAATACCTGAAGCCATACAAAGGTAAGAGATGGAAACAAAACCATTTGAAATGGAAGCATGCCACTTGTTTTGGAACTACAGGCTTGGAATGTAGGATACATTATTCTCCACAGGGAAAGAGCAGCAAAACCTAGAGTAGAATTGAACATTTTTTGTGCTTTGTAAGTGACAAGTTTTTAGGGGTTACAGGTACATTTGTGTTTATACAGTTCTTGAAACATAAAACACTAAGCCCTTTAGTTTATTAGATTAGAACAATTAATTAAGCAAACTTAAAGCTTGCTAATGTTTGGAGATGCTTCCTTTATTTCTCCCATCAGTATAAAAATTATGTAGAAGATAAATCCAGTATTTCCACTTTTAGCCCTGAAATCCTTAAAGTATTAGGAGTGTCAAACCCAGTTTTTAAGCAGCTATTTAGGAACTGCAGTATGTCCAGAATTAAAAGGCTATCAGGATATCAGTAAATAAAATTAATTCTGCTGCAGTGTTTCTTCTCAGCAGTGCAGCAGTTTTGTAAATAAAATATATAACTTGGGACTTGAGTGCTGGTGAGGGCAGTGCTTGTAGTTACAGATCAGAGTTGGTGTTTCTGATACTGAAAAAATGACATGGCTAACTAGTGAAAATCAAATGTAATCAAGAGTTAACATTTTGCATAATAAATCTCACTTTTTTAATAATCGTAATCTGTTTTCCCCTTTTTTTCATAATTTTACTGTTGCTGAAAACTAAATCATTGTCTGTAAGCTGTCCTGTTAGTCAAATACTTCTTATGTAATACAGTATTTCTGATGCCCCATAGGATTTGCTTGTGTCACAGAAAAAACCTGAATTTTAAGTAGTTTCTCCCTTTTCACAAGTCAGAGTTCCATCTCGTGATCATGCAGGCACCTTTTTGTCTCCTCTGTACTTCAGTGTATTGCACTTCAGCCATAGTTTTAAATTAAAATGGTAATGTTATTGCCATGAGTGTTAGCATCATTTATTGCAAGTAAATTGGTCCATGGTTGTATGTGTCTTTCCCAAAACTATTTGAAAATACTAAAAATATTCTAAGAGCTTGTAGTTGCACTTAGAAGCAAATACAGGTAAGGGGAATGAATCTGTTTACCAAAACAAAATTGCCAAAACGAAGTTTAAGCATGGCAGAAGTGTTGAATGCAGAACAGAGTAAAAATATTTAAAATACCTTGTTTGCTTTAAATTCAAACAAAAAGCATCTTTATATCCAAAGGAAGAGTGTTAGAGTCTTTGGTAAGAAAATGGAGAAGTTTTCTTGGGTTGATTTATTTTTTTGTACCTGAGTTAATTGCAGACACCACAGGGCCAGACCTGTAACAGGTGGGCATGAAGAAGTGGAGGTGCACAGCAGCTGGTTAAGTGAATATGCAGATGTTGCACACTTGAGTGTGCAGCTCACTTATATGAGAAGATTCTTCTCCTGACGTTGTTCAGTCGCATTTAATATTAATGCAAAATATTTTTAGACTGCCTCGTTGCGTTTGGAGAGCTAAGAGGGAGATCTGGATTGTTAATGTGTTGCCTTTGTGCTGTAGGAGCAGCTACTTGTAACTCCCTGCATTGCTACTGCAAACTGGGAGTTGATTGTAGGAATTTTGAGTTGTTCCTGGGGTATTTGGTCTCCTCCAAGTCTGCTGCCTTTGTCTGCCACTGGTTTAGAGCTGAAGCTTCAGTCAGTAGTGGTGGGTGATGGGATCCACAAGAGTGAGAAAAGGGCCTGAAATCAGCCCGTGGGTTGGCTCTGGGTTTGTGTTGTGTGCAGGTGGGGGCAGGAGGATGAGGGAGTGGAGCAGTTATTAATAGCAGGCTTTGTTCACTGCCCTGCAGTGTCAGGCTGGGTGGCCAGCGTGATTGGCTATCAGCTAATCTGGCTAATGGCCTGGGGCTGGGTGCCTGGCTGCACTTAGGGCAGCAGTTTGGAGGCCAGCAGAGCTCTGAGGGCTGTGCCAGAGGTGGCTTGTGCCTAGAAAGTGAAGATAGCTCTGGTTGAACTCACCTGTCACTGGTAAAACAGCCCTGTGGTCCAAGTCAGGTCTGTGTGCTGCACTGCCAGCATTAAATTCAGTACTAAGTGCAGTCAGTGTGAGGGTGTTCAGAGCTCAGCTTAGCAGTGCTCAGGTGTGCAAATGAGTTACAGAAATAGAAGCAATTCTTCAAGTGTTCTTGTAGGTAGGTATTTAATTTGTGAATGTGGATGCTTTCCCAGGGGTAGTTCATCAGGATGAAGGAGTGAGAGGTTGCTGCATTTAAGATGTGGTGGGAATGAGTGGTAGCAGCACACAAGTTTAGTTATCTGAATATGAATGCTGGTTTTCTGAATACATTTAAAAGTGAACTGTGAACAGTGGCTAAATGCTAGAGTGGCATCAGTTCTTAACAAATCTGTGTTTTTTACAGGTTCATCAGACAGGGAGACAACGAAGGGAGGTATGTTTTACAGCACAAAGCCTGAAATTAAAAGAGCCATGGTGCTGGCAGATGATGCCATGAGCAAAGATAAAACCAAGAGGCTTGAACTGGCAGTATGCAATGAGCCTTCAGACACAGAGGAGGAAGAGGAAGAAATGGAGGTAAAATGTTTCTTAATTGGTGTCATTTGCAGAAATGTTGCTATAACTCAGAAGCTGTGGCTTGGAACTAAGCATGGAATATCCTGTACAGTAATCACAGCTTATCTCCTCATTACCCTTGCACATGTATGTATCCATATGTCTTTTTTTGTACTGCTTCTGTGTTGTCAGGTCATATGCTGGTCTCTCATCTTTTCTAGTTGGAAAGACAAGTCTCTTTGCTGTTCTGTATGGTAAGGACTGACCTCAGAATCTACTTAACTTCTCTTCACTCGTTACTCCCTGGTGACCTAATTTTTCACTCAGAAATGCTTTTTTCTGATGCATCATTTTATCTTTTTTATCTGCTATTCATAGTCCAAATTGCCCTAAGTTTGATCTGAAGTTTTAGTGTGTCTTAATGTATAAACTTATAGCTTTCTGACTATTCATCTAAGGCATTAAAGTGAATTTTTGGAGCCCACCCCCATCTTGTGGAGTAGCACTAAAATACCAGTTCTTGCACTGTTAACAGCAGTCTTGGTGGAATAACTAAAAAGTGATGTTTTATTGTATTGTGTTCATGTTGCATTGATTCAGCTATTATTTCAGCAGCACCATATGCCTTGGAATAGAATTCTTTGGAGAGGAATGGTGTGAGGAAACTGGCAGTGGGATGGTGCTTTCCCTTAGCTCATCTTCTCAGTCTCCAGTGTGACAGTGTCCTGAGGGACAGGTGCCACCCCAGGCATTGTGTTACCTGCTGTGGCACTTTGTACTCACTGCAGTCCCTCCACTGCTGGTTTTCCATTAAAGTTTGAGGCTGAAAAGGCAAATAATGGAGTTGCTTTTCTTTCTCCTACATGTGCCATGTTATTTTTTGTGTGGCTTAAATGCTTTGTTAATCAGCATCACATATGCACAGTAGTAAACGAGTCTCTAAAGAACACAAATAAGAGTAACTGTACCACTGGCCAGTAGCAGTTAAGTTATCCAGAAAAAAAACTGAGTTCTGTTAAGGTAGATGGAATTGGCTGTGGCTCTGCTGTCTCTTGCTTGCAGCATCATGGGTACTGCGTTATTGCAAATTTTTCCACTTCTGTATGCAGCAGCATCTTTGTAGCCAGAATTATCTACAGACAAAATAATTTATTTTTCCAGGAGATGAGTGAAAATGCATCAGGCAACAGTGAAGACTGCAATAGTGAGGAGGATGTGAAAAGCAATAAGCGAGTGATGAGCAGGGAAAGAGCTGTAAAAACCAAGAGAAGGAGAGTGTTGGATTCTGACAGTGACCACGATGGCTCTGATGTGGAGTTCAAGCCTGATGGGAAAGAAGCAGCAAGCAGTGAGGAAGCCAGCAGTGGGGTGGATGAAAATGAGTCTTCTGACACAGAGACAGAGGCAGAGAGCGTTGCAGAGAGCCCCATAAAAGTCCCTTCTAAACGAAAGAGAAGAGAGGTGAAAAAGCCTGCTAAAAGGAGTAGCTTGGGAAGCGAATGTTCTGAAACACCCAAAAGAGCAGCAACACTCTCCTCAGAAGCCAAGTCTAAGCTGACATCGTTTGCAGCACCTGAAAGTTTTGAATCTCAAGGAAATGCTTGCAGTGGAGGCAATGGTGGCTTCTCAGTGTGGGAGCATGAAAAGCTTGACTGGCTGCAGGAAGGGAAGAGGAAAGATGCGCACAGGAGGCGTCAGGGCGACCCTGATTACGACCCCTGTACTCTGTATGTGCCTGAGGATTACCTCAACAAGTGCACGCCGGGCGTGCGGAGGTGGTGGCAGCTCAAAAGCCAAAACTTTGATGCTGTGATCTGCTACAAGGTTGGGAAGTTCTATGAGTTGTACCACATGGATGCAGTCACTGGTGTCAATGAGTTGGGCCTGATCTTTATGAAGGGTACCTGGGCCCACTCAGGTTTTCCAGAAACTGCCTTTGGCCGCTTCTCCGACGTCCTGGTGCAGAAGGGCTACAAGGTGGCGCGCGTGGAGCAGACGGAAACGCCCGAAATGATGGAAGCACGCTGCAAGTCCACGGGGCACTCCAGCAGGTTTGACAAGGTGGTGCGCCGGGAGATCTGCAGGATCATCACCAAGGGAACCCAGACCTACAGCGTCATGGACTGCGACCCCTCCGAGAACCACAGCAAGTTCCTGCTGTGCGTGAAGGAGAAGGAGGACTCGGCCGGCACGCGCGTGTACGGGGTCTGCTTCGTCGACACCTCCATGGGGAAGTTCCACGTTGGCCAGTTCCCAGACGACCGCCACTGCTCCAGGTTTAGGACTTTGGTAGCTCACTACACCCCTGTGCAGGTGCTGTTTGAGAAGGGGAACCTGTCTGTGGACACCCAGAAGATACTGAAGGGCTCACTTGTTTCTTGCATTCAGGAAGGGCTGATCTCGGGTTCCCAGTTCTGGAATGCATCTAAAACACTAAAAGTCCTTCTTGAGGAAGGATATTTCAAGGAGAAGCAGAATTCTGAAAATGGATGTTCTCTGCCCTCTGTAATTAAATCTCTGACTTCAGAGAGTGACTCCCTGGGATTAACTCCTGGTGAAAACAGCGAATTAGCTTTGTCAGCTCTTGGGGGATGTGTCTTCTATCTCAAAAAATGTCTGATTGATCAGGAGCTGTTGTCACAGGCAAACTTTGAGGAATATGTCCCCGTGGATATTGCTACAGCAAAAACCATGAGTTCAAGTACTTTGTTTGCCAGAACTGGCCAGCGGATGGTGCTGGATGGAGTCACCCTGATGAACTTGGAAGTCCTGCAGAATGGAACCAATGGAACCACAGAAGGGACTTTGTTGGAAAGGATTGATTCTTGTTGTACACCGTTTGGGAAGCGACTCCTGAAACAGTGGCTCTGCGCTCCACTTTGTAATCCCAAATCCATCAATGATCGTTTGGATGCTGTCGAGGACCTCCTGGCAGTGCCAGATAAAATGTCTGAGGTCAGCGAGTACCTCAAGAAACTGCCTGACCTTGAAAGACTGCTCAGCAAAATTCACAGCATTGGGTCACCACTCAAAAGTCAGAACCATCCTGACAGCAGGGCCATCTTCTACGAAGAACTCAAATACAGCAAAAAAAAAATTGCTGACTTTCTGTCTGCCCTGGAGGGTTTCAAAGTAATGAATGAAATTGTGGAATTCATGGAGGAGTTTGCCGGTGACTTCAAATCCAGAATCCTGAAGCAGCTGGTCACCCGCAAAGGCAAAAATCCCGACGGCCGCTTCCCAGACCTGAGCGCAGAGCTCACAAGGTGGGACACTGCCTTCGATCACAACCAGGCTCGGAAGACAGGAGTGATCACCCCAAAGCTAGGCTTTGACCCCGACTATGATGGAGCACTGGATGATATCAGAGCTGTCGAGGACGATCTTCGGAAGTACCTGGATAAGCAACGCAAGCTGCTTGGGTCCAAATCCGTGCAGTACTGGGGGACGGGCAAGAACCGGTACCAGATGGAGATCCCAGAAAGTGTCATATCTCGTAACCTGCCCGAGGAGTACGAGCTGAGGTCCAGCAGGAAGGGCTACAAGCGCTACTGGACCAAGGAGATCGAGAAGATGCTGGCTGCCCTGGTGAACGCCGAGGAGCGCCGCGACGCCGCCCTCAAGGACTGCATGAGGCGCCTCTTCTACAACTTCGACAAGAACAGCAAGGACTGGCAGACAGCTGTGGAGTGCATTGCAGTGCTGGGTAAGAGCTTTGCCTCCTTCTGACACACAGTGAAACTACCCCTGTGGTCGTGAAATCTGAAACTACCCCTGTGGTCGTGAAATCTGATCTGGGGAAGCTTGTCGCCAGCTCACCAGCTCTTGACTTGTCCTTTGAAAGCTCTTGATTGTGGTAAGGGCTTTGATAATTAACTCTGATTCCCTGTTTCCTTCCTGTCGCTGAATAGCAGCACAGTTGCTGGGCCTTGTGATATTTGCAAGCTGTTTCTTCATTCCTGTTGTAGATGTGCAGCCAATGTCTCTCCAAGTTTTCAGTGTAGCCTGATGGGCCTCACTGCTTGCAGAGCCTTGTGTGTGGATTGGTAGCTCCTTTATGAAATGGAGGTATAAAAATCTAACCTGCTGGTAAGCTCCTTTCCATCTGAGTGGGGTGCTTTCTGGGCATCCTTTAAAAATAAAAGTGCTCACTTGTCAAACCTTGAAGAAGGTAGTCTACTAAGAAGGCTTCCCCAAATCCTCCTTAAATATCTGGGATAGAACAGTCTCCTGTGTTCCCTTCTCAGGACTGGCATACTTCTGTCCTGTGGATTTTCTGCTAAGATGAGGCACTCTGGGATGTCTTTGTTCCAGGGAAAAATGAAAGCACTCTCTGAATGCCACTGGAGCAGAAAAGGGAGGGCAGGCAGGCAGGGAGTGTTGGCTGGGAATAGATTTGCTGGGAGAGCTGGGAAGCAGTCACAGCAGCTAGACCACAGCCCAGGCAGGTCCTGAATTGTTTCCCAGCAGAGAGGAATTCAGTGTCCAGGCTCAGCTGTAATTTGTGTACATAAAGCCTCTAAAACCATAAACAGTCTCATTGTGTATGTGATCAGCTTTTAGAACCTCAGGGCTCAGCTAACTGAGGGGTCTTGTGATGCTGTTTTCTGCTGGATCAACAGAGTTTTACTATTTATACAGGAAATCTCTGGCAACTTTCAAGCAGAATTAGGATTCTTCACAAAGTAATTCACTGTCACAGAAGCTGATTTCCTTCTTACTTGTTGTAAATGAAAAAACAATGCAAAAAAATAGTATTTTATACATGCACTTTTGAAATGAAATAATGTGGATTTTAAAGGCTTTTAAACTAAAAAAAACTAGAGGCGTGTTTTTATTGTGACATCTGTAGAAATCTGGAAGGAATGAGGAAAGACACTGTAAATATTTCCACCTTTTACTTACTCTGGAGTCCTTCGTGGGCATTTCCCTTATGAGGAAAATGGAATAAAACAGAAATTTGTTTCTACAAAATTGCTCTTCAATGAATAAATGAATTCCAGTGTAGGAAAAAATTTGAAAGTGTGACTGACTGGAATTTCTCTTCATTTTCTAGATGTGTTGGTGTCCCTTGCTCACTACAGTCAAGGTGGTGATGGACCCCTGTGCCGACCTGTAATCCTGCTGCCTGTGGATAATGCTCCTCCCTTCCTGGAACTCAGGAATTCCCGCCATCCGTGCATCACAAAAACTTTCTTTGGGGATGATTTTATTCCCAACGACATCGTGATAGGCATCAAGGATGAAGGCAGCAGCAGTGAGGCCTCCTGTGTGTTGGTAACCGGCCCCAACATGGGTGGCAAATCTACGCTCATGAGACAGGTGATTGTCCTGTGTTCCAGGGTACCTCTGGGGTTTGGCTAAGGGAATTACAGGGCCTGGCTGTCATGGGCCTCACACGAGGTCCCAGAAGTGCCCTTCAGGGGGTGCAGCAATTGCACAGGCTGGTAGAAAGTGCCCATGTTCAGAGAGATTTTCTGCTTTAGGGAGGGGTAAGTTTTATTTGTCCTAGGAGAGGTGGTTGGGAAGAAGTGATGGAATACTGTTTATCTTTTTCAAGTGACTTACCCAGGACTTGGCATCAGCTGGCAAAAGATGCTTCTGCAGGTTGAACAAGATGAAACTAGAGATCAGCAGGGAGGCTGCTCTATAAACACTGCTTGCTGTGGTAATTTGTGTTTTGAAGGCTTTCAGAGTAGTTCAGTCTTGCCTGAGATGATGCTGCTACAGCCTGGAGCTGTTAAAGCAGCGGGAAGCTTTATGTACTCCAGTCTCTGTTTTAGGGGAAACAGAGCTTCCTGCCCTCCTTGTGTGTGTGGAACTGAAGCTGCAAGCACCAGTGCAAATGTGAATGTCCCTGTTTGCTGTGCAGGCTGGTCTGCTGGTGGTCATGGCCCAGCTGGGGTGCTACGTGCCCGCGGAATCCTGCAGGCTCACGCCCATCGACCGCGTGTTCACGCGGCTCGGCGCCTCCGACAGGATCATGGCTGGTGAGTGCTGACACACAGCTGCACAGGGGGCTGGGGGCAACAACTTTCTGCTCTTGCTTCCAGTGGCAAGTTGGAAAGGGGACAGTATATTGCAGGGACAGCTGGGCACTCTTTTCTCGTGTTCATAGTGGAGACAGGATTATACTTAGGCTTTATTTTTTTTCATGCGTGCGTCTGTTCCATTTTTGAGAGACTCACTTCCTAATGGATTTTAATATTAAAAGCCTAACTCCCAGCTGGATGCAAGTCTGAGGAATATCTTTTTGTAGAATGGATTATATTCTACTCTCATTGATACCTTTTTCTAAGTGTTCTGTAATAGGACAGTGATGTTGGGGCAGCTGTTGCACAGGAGCTGTTTTTGTACCTTCCTGCAAGGACTACAGAAGTTCCTTGTTTCAATCACAATGCCTCATGTTTGAAATCTGATTTCTTCTGATGAGGAACAGAGGCAGATGTCCTTCTTGGAGGCAGTAGTTGACAGTTCTTGGATTATTTTGTTCCTTTAATGGAGAGGAAGACACAAGTGGAAGATGACAGGTGGAGTGGTAAAGTCTGCCAGTGGTGATGGGCAAAGTGCCACTGGGCTAGAAAAATAGAATTATTGTTGTGGTACGAGTAGTATCACTGCTCATTTAAGGAGGGCACAGATTTTCTGTGATCTCTCTGCTGAAAAATGTGGGTCAGTGAATATGAAAGCATTTAAGCCCACTGAACTTGTTGCACAGAAGGAATTTGGAAATGAATCATTCTGAGTTCTTAATTAAAAAAAATATTTACACTTCCCCAAATAAAGGCTTTTCTTTGCAGCTAGAGAATGTTATTAAGGCTTGCTTTGCCCAGCTGGTCTCCATTTTGTTCAATTTCAGTACAAGAAGGAATCAAAAGTGTGGAAGAATACTTAAATGCTTATGGTAGAGATGAGAAGGGCCCTTCCTTCATGAGAGATAGTCTAGGAAAATGTAGCATTTTCTTTTTTTTTTTCAATTAACTGAGACCTATACTTCTGATTTGACATTGTGAGGGTGAACACTGCAAAGAAAGAGCTTTGAAATCTGTTCTTGATGCATTTGTTTGCACGCAGTGTAGATAGGAAAGCACAGAAAAAGCTGTTCCATGGCAGTCACTTTGTAATGGATCTCAGCAGGACTTTTATGAAGTTAATTTTTTCAGTAATAAAATTTTAGGGCTTTATTTTCTGAAGAGAATGAATGGTTATTCTTAAATATTGTTAAAAACATTAGATCCTGGTAATTTCTTTAAATAAATGCAGAAAATCAGGATTGGTGGACACTGATTAATAATTCATGACAGAAAACTTATGTTAGCAAAGCAGTGTTCATGCAGCGTGAGTACAGGAAATAAATGCTTGCCTTTAATGGAATAAATTGCATTAATTGCTGCTACTTATGATTATTTATAATGATCCCCACAAAGAACAAGTAAATCCTGACTTTGTAAATGTGGCTTTATCATGTGGGAGGGTGTGAATAATTGTGTACTTCTGCTCATAATCTGCTAAAACCAATTTTAGGTGTAAATTTCAGGCCTTGTATTATCTGGGTTGCTGAAACTCCCATGAGATGCTTGAGCCTTAGCAGAAGACTATTGCTTTTGTCATACTTCATTTGAGGAGAGCATGTACAAATAAAGCTTTTATTATCCAAATAGTTCCCTCATGACATCACAACCAAACCAGTAATTCCAGTCTCTCAGTCTCTGATTTTCTGCTTGTTTTTTTTACTGGAAAGCCACACACACCTTCAGTCTGTCCTGTGCATTTAGAGCAAGAAAGAGACAAAAATTGTCCCATTTGTAGCCTTTGTGCCCCTCCTTATGTCCAGCTGTTACTTTGACTGGTGCTAGCCTGAAAATTTAATTAATTGTGCTTGTGCCTATACCTGTACTCTAAAGGAACCAAAACTTGTTTTTTCTGGCAAATGGGAACCTGCTCTTTTCACACTGGAAAAAAAGTGTCATGTTTTTATTCATCTTCAGTTTGCTATTGAGTTTCACTTTAGCTTAACCAAGATTCTAGTGGAGATTAAATGAGGTTTTAATTGTGGTTCTCAGATCTTTGATGACTTCATGTTTTATGGCTTTTTTTTTGTCATTTCCTTTAAAGGTGAAAGTACCTTCTTTGTTGAATTGAGCGAGACTTCCAGCATTCTGCAGCATGCAACAGAGCACTCCCTTGTTCTTGTGGATGAACTGGGTAATTAGACTATTTTGTAATAGATGGAAGCTGAATCTGAAGGATGAAAGGCTGGCTGCAAGGTCTTTGGGCTGTCTGAATGGCAACCAAGTGTACAGGGCCAGTTTCATTATAACGATGCTGGTGTTTAACTGGTGTCTCAGCCTCTCTAACATGAGCACATCTTGGGTGCCCTGGGAACTCATCACAACCACCTCCCACCCCCAGTCATCATTACCCTATTTCCAGCTGTGGTTTCCTGCTTTTCCTTTGCATAATTACTTGCAGCAAACCTCAGGAGAGCAGAGACATCTTTTTTCTGCAGTGCAGAAGAGGGTGATAGTTATGGGGCCAAAACTCAGGTCACCTTCCCTTGGAGCTGGTGGCCCTCACCCCTCACTGCTGTTTGTTTGTCTTGCACACGGCGGGGAGGGGAAAAAACAAACACTACGAATGCACTGCTGCATTTGTCTGTAGGGGGGTGTGTCTCTCCAGAGGACTGACTCTAGCGTGCCCCGCGTGTGCCAAAGCTCTGGGCTTGTGTCCCCAGGCAGAGGCACGGCCACGTTTGACGGAACAGCCATAGCGAGCGCGGTGGTGAAGGAGCTGGCCGAGAGGATCCGGTGCCGCACGCTCTTCTCCACTCACTACCACTCCCTGGTGGAGGACCATGCCCACAGCAGGGCCGTGCGCCTGGGCCACATGGTACGTGTGCCAGCATGGGATTCTTCCTGCTGGGATTTCTCCTGCTTTTCTATGCTCTTCTGCCCTGAGAAATGGGTGTTTTGGGAACAGGACGTGGCGTCCCATGCATTTCTTAGGCTGCAGCTCAATACGGCAAACTGACTTGTGACTTGCTGTTCCCAGGCATGCATGGTTGAAAATGAGAGTGAGGATCCAAGCCAGGAAACAATTACGTTCCTGTACAAGTTCATTGAAGGAGCCTGCCCAAAGAGCTATGGCTTCAACGCGGCAAGACTTGCAGATATTCCAGAGGAAGTCATTCAGAAGGGGCACAAAAAAGCTAAAGAGTTTGAAAAAACAACCCTCTCACTGAGAATATTTAGGTAAGGCTCTGGGTTTCTGTATCTAAGTTGCAAATGGCTAATAGGAACTCATTTTAATATTTGGGCAGTGGCTTTTGCTCAGTCACGGCACGAGAGGCAGTTACAATTAACTTTTGTGAACATCAGATGTTCACCAGGAGGGAGGGAGGTACTATGGGAGGGTGGATATGATGAGCAGTATTTTAAGCCTTGGGTCACTGTGCTAGCCTGAATTTGCACACAGAGGTGCTGGGGAGGTGCTGCTGGCAGCCTTTACACCTGGCCCAGCATTCATGTCTCCCAAAGCTGTTGCAGGAATGGCAGTCTTAAGCTCTGCCCCTCAGTGTCTGTGTCAGTAAAGGTGGTTATTTCCCTCAGGTACCTGTGCCAGGTGGTGGATGGAGCAACCTGTGATGCAAACGCGGTTCGGAAACTCACAGCGATGATCGACCGGCTTTAGGAACTCGCAGGGGTTTCTCAAGAAGGTGGGAGCAGACAACATTATGATCTAATAAACTTTATTTTTTAAAAATGACCATTTTTCCATTGTCTTTCCTAGGAAATTAAACCCTTTAATTCATACCTACCCTCTACATAATGGTTATTGAGTACTCCACAATATATTAAGTCTAGATGTTATGGTACATGCATACACTTTCAGGCTGTTGATTACCCACTGTCACCAATACACATAAATGGAAAAAAGCTATGAAACTGTATAGGGCTGTATATATACTTGTCTCAGCTTCATTAGAGCAGGAAATTGCTGTGATTTCCAGCAGGTTATGTAAGTAATGTCCAGACTGTTCAAAAAAAACTATGAACAGAGTAAAAGTACAAGACTGTTTTGAGGAGACTTTCTACTGTGTACTTTAAAACATAGTAAAATTTCTTTCACAAAACTTAGTTACATGGGTACTTTGTTTTATAGTGCATTATAGTCTAGGAAGTCTCATTAAAACACTCGCTTTTCTTTCTTTTGTTAGGGTGGTTTGAGTACAGACTATTGCTGGGGCAGGGGAGATTATTCTAACTTCAGAGGACACCAGAAAAATTGCTGGATATAATTTAAGATTAGTGTTTTCTCTTTCATAGAAAGAACGTACATACTGGGACATGAGTACAGTTACAGCAAGTCTAGGTGTGCTAACAAAACAGGACACATTCAAGTACAATAAGATTTTTTGCTTGAAATTAGAAACAAACTACATGAGATTAAAGCATTAAAATCATATTTCTCAATCTGAATAAATGTTAAAAAATCAAAAGAAATGCAGAAGTGCTAGCTCACATTTTTACCATGTTACAAAAGCGATTGGTACCCATGTCCATAAAGGCAGCAACAAAGAATGCTGCTTGTCTACAGAATAGTACTACTGCAAATTGGACTGCGTTTCAATGCTACTTGTAAAAACACCAGCTCTCAGAAGTTGGTATCTGTACAAAATTGCAGCTTATTTTTCTTCACTTCTGTCCCTTCAAAGTCTTTGTTTACACAGTAATGCTAAAACGCCCAGTTCTGTTATCCTGAGTCAACATATTGCCACTTTCTTTTTTGGTAGGTTGAGCTCCATAGTGTCAACACCTCACACATCCGCTTTAATACAGTCTCTTTCTGCAGAAATGGGCAAGTGTAACTTCCTCCAAAAAAAAAGTTTTAATAGTTATGATATTAGAATGGCAGGACTTTCTTTCTGAAAAGGAATTCAGTTGTGCTGCAATGTATTAGATTCTATAGGTGGAGCAGAGTCATATAGTGTATCTGTATCGTGTGTAGGCTCTCCGGCGAGCGTACAAGGATTGGACAGTGTTCCAGCACCACAGTCACAGAAAAACCTACAACACAGAGAGACAGCTTAGTGGCCATTCCCTCCTGCCCTGGGAGCAGCCCCACACCCTGGCTGGAAACATACCTATCATGTCTAATGAATTCTACGTCGTGTCCTTGATGGCACTTCTTGATGCAGTTCACACAGATGGCGTTACGGTCTGTGGTGTTGCAGGTGTGACATCTGGAGAGAAAAGCAGAACATTAGGCAGGAACCAAAACCTGACCAGCTCTCAAGGGAAGTGCTCCAGGAGGCTAGAGGGCCAGAAATTCACTGAAGGAAAAAGGGTGCACAGGACTTGGATTTCACAGCACGCTTTTTGTTACTTGTGTCACAAACACAGTCATGCTGTGCAACGCCCTGGGCTCAGGTTCACAGAAACTATCTGTTTTCCTCAAGGCCAATTCCAGAAAATAGGAACTTGTCCAATCTTCTTCTGTTGCAGCTGAGGAAGAGCACACATTTGTGTGTTCACCCACACCCAGCAACTGTTCTAGGGGCCTTGCAAGAAGACAAAGGGGGTTTATTGGAAAGCCTTACTGTAGGTATTGGGAAAGAACCTGTTACCTGTAGAAGTCATGCATCGGGTAGCTGGTGTAGCTTGAGATCTTATATAAACACTGGCCTCTACTGACAGCTTTCTCTATGGCATCTTGATTGTTCATTATTTTGTTATCTGTTGGGGGGAAAAAAAAAATCCAGGACTAATCACATCTGGATCAATGACTTTTTTTTCCTTGAGGCATTGAAGCAAAGGGCCCATTAGGAACAGTTAGTTCTATATCTGCATTTCAGTTCTGGCATTTAAGAATATAAAATCCTCAAATGCCCACATGCCTGGAGTGCCATGCACTCCTGAAGCAAGTAACACTGTTGTTCTTTGCACATGTGGTATTAAATACCTGATAGCCTCCATTTAAATACTCTTTTTGAACTTGGCTGTTAATAAATGCTTAGAGACACACAAGCCTTCCTAGCAGGTGTAAGTTTTCTGCTGAGGAGCCTGAAACCTGATGTTTGAAAGCCTCTCATTTACGATAAGGCCTTTTACACATCCTTTATAAAGAGGAAAAGGATGGCTCTTTCCCCAGGAAAGTTTAGGAATAAGGTACTTTCCAGTACAATGGAAGTGGAAATTAGGTCTGACCAGCTCCAGTACTTCAAAGATGTGTCCAAGGCACAGGAAATTTGATAATTCCCTCTGTTACTCAAGTACCTGATCTTCTGTCTAGTCCTAAAGTGCACCTCAAAAAGTTCCGCCCACTCCCAGCAGCATCAGAGCACCCAGTAATGTCATCAGGAAGCCCAGGTGCTGCAAAGCAGGGAGCCAGAGCTTGCTTATTTTAAGAAGCACAAATCATCCACAGGAAAGGGTTTAACAGCTACAGGCAAGTATGTAAAAATCCTGCAAACTGAACTTTTTTCTTCTTGAATAACCTCCTGGAGCTGTCTGGCATTCAAACCATCATTCCCATCTCATCCAAGAGGATCCTGTCTCATGCACACTTCCCCACAGTGCAAGGGAATGTTAGGTATGTGAACTGTTAATGTTTTCTAAAAAAACATGTTTGGGATTGAATGGATATGTGAGAAAAAGACTTTCCATTGTACTAAATCAGAATTGGGAGTCTGAGATGGGCCAAAGATCAGGAACTGGTTCAGAAGTGATTTTTAGACAGAAGAGCTGATCACAGTTTTAATGTAACAGCAAAACCTTAAGTTACCTTTGAATGCATCTGTTTGTCTAAAAATCTTAACACAGCTTCATGTGGCTGATTCCCTTCAGCTGAAACTTAACCATGACTCTGCTTAAGGTGATACCAGGATAAACCCAAGACCCAGCAGCACCAAACAAGTGACCAAACACAAGCCAGGAGGACTGGGGCTCACCTTTCATCGTGACATTGACACCAGATGCTAGAAATAAACCTCCAAAGCGGTTGTTGAAAATCTGATTGCCTTCTAACGTTGCAGTCGCATGATTTGTTATTTCAATACCTTTGGTGGGTCAGGGGAACAAAGGAGAGAAAAGAAAGGTGCAAAGTTAAATCCTTGGTAGTTGTGCATTTGTACCTTGCTCATCATCTACAGCCTGGTTGGTTGGCTTTTTTTAAGCCATCATAAACTCAAGGGGAAGAAAGGAAAATGACATAGCCTCGAAACTGCACTGTAATTTGTTATAAAACTGAGGTTAAAATGCTGCTGTTGAGTCCTTTCAAAGAGCTACAGCTGGCATGCATAGTTTCTGGGAGGAACAACACACTACAAGTTTATCTGATAATAAAATGGTACTATGATCATGTTTATTTTCAAAGGGGATATAAGTTTTGGGTGCTTAGAGCTGTCATCTTCACGTACATTTGAAAGTTCTTGTGCACATACCTTACCCTCTTAAAAATATCTTTTAAAAAAAGTTCTCAAGATGGGCACCTAAAATTCATTTCCTTAATTCTTAGCTTTTATCAGTAACCCGTGTCTTCCAAGTCATTTGTCCAGGACTGCTCTTGACAGCAACCTATCCTTCCCCCCCACCACACTGAAACAACACCTTTAGAGGCTCTTCTCAGAAAACTTGCTTCTTCTGAAAGAAAGATGGGAGAAAACTCAAGAATGCAATTTTAGTTGAAATGTAATGGAATGCAAGATGTATGAAACTGTGATGATTATACAGTAAAATTGCAAAAAATCACTGTTAAACATTCTTCATCTCTTTGGGAGAAAGAAATGCTCATTTTTACAATTTTTCAACTTTGTGGAATGAGAAAGTTGAACTTGAGATGCAATTCAAATTTCTTTAAAACACATATTTGCTCTGTTTCCTAGGTTTTAAAGCAGTGATAAGATATTCATACCAGCATCCAGCACATCAACTATGAATATATCCTAGACAACTTTACCAACTGCTTCTAAAATAAAATAATGGAAAGTATTTCACAAAAGAAAGACAAGACAGAATACGTGTCATTTCCCAACATGCTGTAAAATACACCCTAACTACAATTCTGAATTCTCAAATAACTTTTTTTCTCAAATACACTGAAGTATATCCCAGTCTCTTTTAAAATCTCTAAATGCCATTGGGTAAAGAAACTCAGAGTAAACTTTGTGAAAAGCTCACTCCAAACTTCCAAATCTGATTTAAACAGCACAAACCTGCAGCAAAACCATCGAATATTCGGTTTTTCCTTAGCACAGGGTGGCTGTTGGTGCTGATAAGAACACCAGCTTGAGCATTCCTGAAGATATCATTCTCTTCCAGAAGACCTATGACAGACCAACACATGTTACATTTGAGCTTGGGAGCATTTCTTGACCTGTAACCTTTCTGTGAAATATTTTCAAAGGATCTTACATGTCACAATTCTGCTAAGAACTCTTTTCATTTGGAGAATATGCACCAGTAGCACTGACATCAGTGATACCAGTTTAAAGTAGTTCTCATGGTATAATTTTGGAAGTGTATTTTTTCAGTACACAGCATGGAATTTGCCATCATAGGCACCACTGCAGAAAACAGTCTTTCTGCTTTCCAATTTTTTCTTTAATTTTTCTAACACCTCTCTCTTCTTGTCTTCTAAAACGAGCAGATTGCCAAAGCCAAGCATTTTTTTTTTATTATAGGACAGGATTACTTTAAAATGCTGAGTTAAAATTAAAGCTCACTTAGAGCAAGTGATTATCTACAGAATCTCAGAAGCTGATATCAGGACACACAACAGTCAGGGGATTTCAGACAGGGACCACTTCTGAATTTACAAGTGTAGAAAAGATTCCTTAAAGATCTGTGGGTTTTTTCCCCCCTGAATCTTGGACACTCTGGCAGAACCTAAACTGCTTAGGTGCATGATTTTGACTATGTGATTTGAATCCAACACTGCTTCAGTCAAATGGCAAAGCTTACAAAAGCAAATGGGATAAAAGGACTGTCCTAAGCAGCAATCTAACAGTTATCTTGGATGAGATTAATTACCTCTTTGCCTCCCACAGATTTCAGTATTACTAATGTAATTAAGGCTAAAAAGCATTAGGGTATGTTCTCTGTAACTATTTTATCACTTCAGAAGACAAGAGCTGTGTTTCTAAAGAGCACTTTAAAAAGAACACTGCTTAAACTGAAATTTAACTCTTATCCAGAACATTCAGTGAAAAACAGTAAGGGAAAAAGTTACCTCTTCCCCCATTAAATATACAGATGCCTCCATCTCTTCCATCATGGATTTTATTTCTTCTTAGTGTAGGATTACTGTCTGTTTTAATCCATACACCAGCCATTGCATTATCAAAAATTTCATTGTCTTCTATAAATCCAAGCCCTAAAATTGAAGGAAAGGTGGAAAAAAATAAAATCAAAAAGTATAATAAATGGGAAGATAATATAACACCACAGGACATAAACAATTCTGGATAAACATGAAAAACAAACCTACCAGAATTATAGACAAGAATACCACCATTCTGACCACCCCAGATTTTGTTGCGTCTAATTTTGGGGTTGCTTCCAGTTCTAGAGTGAAATGTAAGCAAAGAAGTCAATTAGAAGTCATTAAAAACAAGTCATTTATAGTCACTTACCATATCTCAAGGCCAAACATCTCAAACACTTCTAAAGAAGTGCCCCATGGATCTCACTGCTTAAAAATCTTAGTAAAATATAGCTCTTTCCAAACTTGAAAACATTATTTAGCTTTATAGACTTCAAGAGCCACATATTCCAGTCAATACCCAGGCTGTATTTTTGTTAACTTTCTTGTAGGTTACAGCAGAGGGTATTCAGACATACTGGATTTCAAAAAAAGTTATTTTTATAAACAAAATGACAAGAACAGCTAAAAAGACACAATAGAGCACATAACAAGCTACGTCTGTTTTGGCAGAAAATCAGAATAAATGTTACCTTATCTGAACCCCTGAGTACATGTGATTATAGATGTCATTGTCTTCTAACACGCCATGTCCATTGTCATAAAAATAAACTCCAACCTAACACATCAAGAATTATATTATTAGTTCCAAAGTAATGAAGCATAAAACCACAGGACTTTCTTTTCTGTGGCCCCCTTGTAACCACAGAGCAAAACTCACTTGTTTCCCACTGTGTATTCTGTTTCTCCTCAAGACTGGAGTGCTCCCTGTTGTCACCCAGACTCCAGCCAATGTATTGCTGTAAACTTCGTTTTCCTCAATCACACCTTGTCCTTTTTCGTGCTAAATACAAGATGGTTTAAGAATTAAGAAAACCTGCTAAACACCAATACTATTTTTCCTGCTGTACCCATCCCTCCCACCACTGGCTTCTTTACTGTAGCAAAGTAATTCCTTTCCATTTGAGTAAGCTTTTTCACTTTTTTTTCCTTTAAATAACAGCATATCATGATTTTGAATATTTGCCATGAAACAAAGAACACCCTGCATGTAAATCATTCTGTTTCAAGGCTCTGCAGTGGTATTTGTAAATGTCTGCTGGCTGTTGGTAGGAGAGGTGCCTCCCCAGTGCTATGCACTCACATGAGAGTCCTGGCTCATGGTTCTTAAACCTACACCCAGCTCTGCCCCCGAGATGGACAAAAAGCTGGCATGACTCTGAAGGTCACCACATGTCTGGGCTCAGAGGCCAAACAACAGTTTTCTCAGTCAGGGGAAGAAGCTGTTCTGGTTAAATTTACTCAATGAGGAGATGAAGCTGCACACTTGCAGCACTAGCTGGACCTCAGGTAACCTCTGGCAAAAAGACAGACACATATTTCTGAAAATCTGGTAGTGCTTAAGGGAACCTGACAGCTCTTTCAGTTCAGTAAGCAAAGCCCTTGCACACGTTGGGAATTGTGCTTTATTTCCCACTTTTTTAATACAACGATTGCAATTTTATCATCCTGAAGGCAGTAAAAAAAAAAATCATCTCTGAGGTTGGCGGTAAACACATTCTACTCCAAAAGAGCTGAACAGACTTTTTTTTTTTTAAATGATGACATACTACTACGAAAACTAAGCCTTTTCAAAAAGCTTTCAACCAAACAACGATAAAATTCTGTAATCCATCCCATTTTAAATATTTTACTCTGTAATAAGAATAATTTAGTAGCATTTATAAAAACCTTCATCTTTTAAATAGCAGCACCAGCTTCACTTGCTTACCATGAACCTGGTTTATAACATAAGAAGCTCAAGCATTGTAAGCACAAGCATTTCACATAGGGTACTTTTCCCCTTTACATTTCTGAGACAGAACACAAGTCTGTGCCTGTCCTAGGCTGCACTTACTACATAAATTCCTCCATGTTGACCATCATGAATCTTGTTGTGTCGAACGATGGGACAGCTGTTTGTTCGAATCTGTATTCCTGCTAATGCATTACCTGTCAACAAAAGTGTTATTTAATACAACTTACACATTCATTTTTCTCAGAAATCAATATCCAGCAAGCAAATCAGCTTACCATAAATGTCATTTCCTTCAATAAGGCCTCTTCCATCACCAAAGATATAAACACCACCTTGATTCCCATTAAAAATTGCATTGCCCCTAAGAAAAAAAAATCAACATTATGAAGTTATTCTAATACACTGTACAATACTACATATGTACGCAGTGGTCAGGACTGTACCCCATTCAGATTTAAAATAAAGAACTTATGTTCTGTTGCTTTGAGAAAGATCTACCTTTAAGTGCACACATAAATTAAAAATGCAGTTCAACTGAACACAGACAGAAATTTCATTTCTACATATAGAGGAGTATTCACAGCTCCCTATAATTAAATTAAATCAAAGTGCACTTATCCCATCCCCATCAAATCTCTTCTTCTTCTACATAGTAAAATAATAATGAGGAAAACAATACCTTATTGTCGGGTCGCTGTTTGAGGTAATCCAAACACCTGCAAAATTGTTTGCATAGATTTTGTTCTCTATGAATTGTCCTCTTCCTTTTTCATGCACATAGATGCCTCCAGTCTGGCCGTGATGGATTTCACACCGCACCACTGTTGGGTTGGCATATGCTTTCACTTCAAAGCCTGCTATCCTGTTTCTATGGATGTTACAGCTTTCAAAATAACCCTAAAGACATAAAACATGCAGTTTCCTGTAAAAGTTCTTTTTTAAGTGAAGGTTATTCCCTCTCCTCTCTCCCCTTTAAATTCAATCCTCATTTAAAAGGAAACAGTACCAAAAGTGACATGTAAGTACGTATATAGCTAATTAAAACAACTACTGACACTATATAATTTCATTTTTCCAAAAATAAAATACTGTTTCAAAGACACTGCGTTTGCATTGCTATTTATGACTACTCATGGAATACCAAGAAAAAATGGCAACTCTAGATATAGCACATTGAATAGGACTCAGTATCAGGTTTCCTCAGCAGCTCCTAAGGATCAGACTCCTTTCAAAGGCCATAAAGCCCACAGGCCCAGCACAGAAAGGACAGTGCTATGGAGAAGACTACCTGTTTGTTTTCACACCAGGAATTAGATACATTTGGCAAAAATATGATTTCTTTAGGAAGAAATGTGCTAAATTTCTTTGAAACAACTGATCAAAATAAATAATACGAATGTGGGAATTCAGTAATTTTTCCAGGGTTGGATTGGCCGAGTGTTACAATATTTTCTTTTTTCCCCTTTTTTAAAATGGTGTATGCTGAGACACTGCAACAGTAGCAGCAGACCTACAGCACAACTGTATTTAAACAAGAGCATTACAAACAGTATTGCTGTGGGCAGGGGAAAAAAGGCCACTGCACAAAGCCATCCCAGTCATGCTCCTTCCACGCCAACCATGGAGCAGCACCATGAACTGGCCCACCTGAAAACTCATCTGGCAAAATAATTGTTTCCTGCCTGGTGAATTCCCCGATTCTAATTCCAGGGCCTTGCTAAAGTAACTGTGTCAGCTCTTCCACAGCATTTTCCTCGACATGGCCCTAGAACATTTCAATATTCAAATTCAAACCTATTCTTAAGGTGAACTTCAATGTATTTCATGCCCATTTTGCTCAACCAGAAGAACAGAAACTAAACTGAAAGACAGGAAGCATCTCTTATTGGAGATGGTAGACAAGCACCAAGTGATGTGCTGTAATTTGTGGATGGCTTAGATGCAAGCTCCTGAAAGCTCTAACCCAAGACTTTTCAGCCACCCAGAGCCACACCCCTTCAAAAGGCATTACTGTGCCTTTGAACCATGGCCTCCCAAAGAGGTCTGGTGATGAACTTGTGGATCCCAAAAAAATCACATAAGGCTTCAGGCAACATTTTTTCTTTGGAAGGTTTTTTAAACCAGAAACTGTGTTTCCAAGGATGGAGTTCCATGACCTGTTATCCACAGGGTCCACCAGCACTGCTAACACAAAGCTCACTGCCAGCTCCAGCAAGTTACCACCACCAGACACAGCTGCTCCTCTCAGCTGCCCAGCTGTTGGGCAGCTCAAGCCCAGATCCTTTAGGGAGACTCTGTCAGGCAGCTATTGAGGTCAGGAAGTCTGCACAGAGGGACTGCAAGCCTTATATTGCCTCCACCTCCTTCTAAGTATGGTTTTCAAGTGTGCTGGGTGCTTGACTTGGGCTTTGTGGAGGTTACTGGTTGTAATTCAACAGCTAGCACAAGAAGAACCTGGAGGGGACAGCACCAGACAGTGCCAGGATTGCTAAGGAAAAACAAGCCCCTGTGATTATTAAGAAGGAATAAAAGATGCATGTGGAAAAAGTATTACAATCTTACACAAAACTACCACGTAGCTTTCTGCTTGAAAATCCTAAATATTAAAAAGCAGCTGTGTACATCAGATTTATTTACAATCCCAGGCAGAGCATCAGCTGGGGACACAAAATGACAGCTACACTGACAGCATGTGTGGGCAAGAGCACTGCTGCAGCCTGGTAAGATCTGAGCAGGTAAAGGAATCAGGAACAAATACCACAGCAATGGCAATGCTGATATTCCCACCTGGCACACACTGTGCAGAAAAAGATGTGATCACAAAGATGGGACCCTGCACAGCTGGAAAATCTCAAAAGACTTTTTACATCAAGACTAACTCAGTAATTGAACTTACAGGCTTTTTTCTTTCTGCATGCTGTCTAGTCTAACAAACATGACTCTGAAATGCTTTAGAGTTAAAACTTTTAACTGGTGAGATTTTGTTGCTGCTTTTCTTCTCCGAGATTTCTCCCCCTTTTATTTCTAAAATTTTTTTCTTTCTCTGTCTTGAAGATTACAACATTACAGAAACACAGAGGCATTTAATATTACTGTTTGAACAACACATGTATTAAAAGAAAAAATAAATAACTGTGTAAGATTTAACATTTCCCAAATATTTACTGACTCTGGTATTCCCAACAGGGTAGGGAAAAAAAAAAGAAAAACTAAATTAAAAAAAAAAGACAACAGGAAACCAATATAGAAAAAGAGTAACTGCCTATGCTTTTAAAAATTTGCCTTCCAAACCGTGGAAGGGTCCTTATTTGAGAGTTAGTGCATTTTACGAAAATTCAAATGCAACATAAAGAAAATCACATCCAAGATGCAACAAACCCTTTATTTTTATGCACAGCAAAAGGTAATTGAATTTTTAATGTAGTCTGTATAGAATCTGGCATATGCTTAATTTTTTTTTTTTGGACTTTATATACACATTTCTTTAAAATGACCTAATTTGTAGTATTTAGAAGACAGAGAAGTAAACTAGGCATGATCACCCAACTTAGACACATGCTGCTACACTTTTATTTCATCAGAAGGAAACCCCCCAAGCTTCTCATTTGGGAGCAATGAAAATGAAAACTGTTTTGCCTAGAGCTCAGCTTTAAACTGTAAAATTAGGCTTATCCTTCCATTAAATTGGAACTTCTCTGTTGAATGCATACAACTACAAAATACATGTAATTTATGACAGGTGCCTGGTAACTCATCTCAGGCACCTGAGAGGTCAGGGTAAGGCACCCAGGGCTGTCAGTGCCACACTGCATTTTTAATGCCAGCTTGTTAAATATTTGTCACAGCACTAAGGCAAAAGTCAGCATATTGCCAGTTTAGAAATAAGAGGTTAAGTTTCTGCAAGTATCAAAACACAAAGAACAGTTTGAGAACGTGAAACTGAGAAACAAAGCACTCTTGAACCTTTTGGAGACAGCACTCCAGCAGAGAAACCCACGGGAAAAGAACGTGTAGGGTAGGAATTCAGCACTGGAACGCACTTATCCCACTTCACAGTCACAAGCAATATTAAAAAAAAATTACAGAAAGTAAAAGAAATGAGAGAAGCAAAAACAGAAAATCCATTAATTAGTTTAGGAATATAGGATTTATATCTGAAGGATACCATGTCACTTTGTCACTTAACTAGCACATAGACATTGCCAATGATGTCATTTCATTGACTCTATCACTAGACATGATGCAAAATCAGAAGATGCTCCCAAAGCAGACTTTGAGACATGAGGGAACTGACTCTTTCAAAGGAATTTATGACTATGAAATATTTCAATAATATTTGCAGCTGAGATAAATATTATTCACACATTCTCTTTAATGTGATACTGCTTCCCTTAAACAAAAGAGAAACATTTATTTCCATTCCATTTTGCTTGTGATACACTGATCACAGCTCTGAAACAGACATTTCATTGGTAAGAAAAAAGATCAAATACACTTTTATTTAAAATTAATCAAGTGAATTCAGCCTGGATTTTTAATTTTTTTAATATTTCAGTACTCATATATTTAATATTTATACTTCAGTACTTAAACAAGAAGCAGCTCCCACCCAGACTTTGCAATTAACCCTCAAGTCTACACACAGACACGTCCCCCTGCAGAAGTTGCTGAAGAACTTTCCTTCACCAGTTTTTTATAGCTGAAATCACTTAATTCCATGTTTCCAAGCCTGTTTAAGTCTTGAAGGGATGTATGTACCCACTGATGCGGATCAGAAGTGCTTGTACACAACACAGCTTAATGCAGTCCAAACAATGAGATAATATAAACCAATATCTGCCACCACTCTTTGCAAACCAGCCAAACAACATCATCTCTAGAAGAGAAAACGATGTAAAGCCATCCATCAGAAGAGGGCTGCCAGCAGGGCACTCTCAGCTGGTGCAACCTTGCCCACCACAGAACAAGTATGGTCCTAAGGATGTAACTATAAGAGTTGGAGAAGAGGCACCAGCAGCAGAATCCCACCATGTGGGGTGTTTCACCTCCACTGGCAAGATTTCTTGCTGGCAGCAAAAGCAGCAGCCCTGTGACCTGTTTGCCTCCTATTGAAATCAGAAAACCACAAATCCAACAGCTACAACCAGTACTGCCTCAAGCCTTTATCTCTGCATCTCCAGCAACCTGGGCAAAGAGGAGAAAGGCCTCACTAGATTCTATCCACAGTGGATTTCCTGTTAATGCTATTTACAGTCTGTCAACTCTCACCAAAAACCTGAGTAGGTCTGGATTAGAATTTGCTGAAAGTGCATGTGATCACACTGTCTGTATCACTGATGAATATACTGGTCCCAGTACAGACCACTAAGGGACAATGATTTAGCCACTGGTATCTACCCTCTGCGTGCAACTATCCAAACAGTTACTCATCCACTAAACAGTCTATCCATCAAATCCACACATTTACCATTTAGGGAGAAGGATCTTGCAGGGGAATGTATCAAGGCCTTACAGGAGTCCACATAAATGACATCCATTGCCCTTCCTTTCTCCACTCAGGCAGTCACTCCTGAATGTCACTGGGTTGATCAGGCAGGACTTGTCCTTGCTGAAGCCATGCTGGCTGTCCCCAGTCACCTCCCTGTCCTCTAAGAGCCTCAGCACACTTCCAGGAGGAGCTGGAAGTTCCATGATCTTCCCAGGCACAGAGGTGAGGCTGACAGGTCAGTGCCTGCCAGGTCCTCCTTTCTGCCCTTTATTAAAAATGGGTGCAATGTTTCCCTTTGCCCAGTCACCAGGGACTTCACCTGACTGCCGTGACTTTTCAAATGCCATGGAGAGTGTCTCAGACCCTACACAGCCAATTCTCTCAGGCCTCTGGGATGCATCTCACTGGGTTCCATAGACTTTTGTACATTCAGGCTCCTCAGGCAGTCACAAACGTGATCTTCTCTTACAGTGGGAGTGACTTTGCTCCCACTGTCCCTGCCTTGAGGTCCATCCAATAAAGAGGTATGGGAAGACAGACTGCCAGTAAAAACTGAGGCAAAATGTTGTTGAGTACCTCAGCCTTCTCCTCATCTCTTGTCACTGCTGTTGCTCATGGGGGTGATGGGGTGATGTGCTTTTTTCCTGCCATTCCTTTTCTGAAAGACATACCTGTAGAAGCCTTCCCTGTCATTCCTTGCATCCCTTGCCAGTTTCAGCTCCATCCACACCCTGGCCTTCCTGACCCTATCCCTACACAATTAATTGGACAGTGTCTCTGGACTCTTCCCAAGTCACCTGTCCCTGCTTCCACTGCCTGTGCATTTCCTTCTTGCCCTCTACTCTCAACCCAACAGGTCTCTTGCCTTCCTTTCCTGATTCCTTACACCTGGAGATCAAGAGCTTTTGCACCCTAAGGAAAGCATCCTTGGAGATCAGCCATTTTAAGAGTGACTAAAAGACAACTGCTTGTTTTGCCAGCTGGGCGTGGGGAATTGGGACTTTGTCATTCAAGCAGGAAAAACAATGATTTGGAAGACATGCAGACTCTTTGGAAGACATGTAGAATATATTCCTAAAACAAGTCAGAAAATCATCTTTTATTTCAGAGACAAAAATCTATTCTATTTCAAGGGCTATGACTGTAATTTCTTACTACTGTACATGTACTTAGAAGTGATGAACTTGGCCCCAGACAAATAAACATATTTATGAAAGAAGGCCTGAACTCTGATATGAAATTCTGTGTTAAAATTCCACAACAAATTCCCTGCTGCAAAAGTCCTCTTCCCAGAGAAGGTGTACATACTCTATTTCAGACTTTTAACATTAAAATAAGGCTAAGTGTCCACAAAGCATTTTTTTTTGCATTTCTAAATCATCTAGCACCTTTTTTTGTTCCATTTCAAAGGAAAAACAATAAAGCATAAATGTAAGCCTACCGTTTACATCCTGTTTCAAGAGGTATTTTGGCACTGCAACATAATACAATGTAACAGGCTGCCAATCAATTGCAAAAGCTTGCTCAAACCTTTTAAACCTCTTTCAGCTAAAATTGTCTTTAAAGTGAAGTCTCCCACTTAAGGGCAAGAAAACAACAGCAGGCATATTTTAAAGTATCTGCTCATGACTAAATGCACTTTTTAAAAAAACATTTCTCCAATGACAGGCAAAATTTGAAGATTTCAGTTCTACAACATCTGTATTTCTTTCTTTACAAGAAAACATATAGGTTACCATTCCGTGGTCAAAAGTGAAAACGCCAACGTCACGTCCGTGGTGAATGTGATTCCGCCTGATAATGGGATTCCCGTGGTTTTTAACCCAAATCCCTGCTAATGCATTATTGGATATCTCATTGTCCTCGTATATTCCCTGGGAAATAAAAATGTAGATTAAGACAGGAATCAAGAGCAGTAAACAACTTGATCAAAGTAAGGAAATTAATATGGAAAATTACCTGTGCGTGGTCTGTAATATAAAGTCCAACATTTTCACAGTCGCTGATGTTACAGTGTTTAATAGTAGGACAAGCTCCCTGGCCACTAACACATACTGCAGAGCCAACTGGAAGAAAACAGTACAGTTACCATAGCTTCAAAGCATAGTGTATTTATAAATAGTCTGGCAGTGCTTTTGCAAGAAAAGTTAGTGTGAACTGATATTTAAAAAAGATTTGGTGTGCACAGAGCCAAAGCACTGCAAGCCACTGGCAGAAAAAACATTCATGCCATCATTTTGCAGACACAAAAACCATGGTAGGAGCCACTTTAAAAGCACCTTGCCAAGGTTAAACAGCTGTCAGGACAACGGTTTATATAATAATTCATGCTTATGAAAGTCGTCACTCATTTATTTCCCTGTGTTAAGCCCACTGTATATTGACTGTTCGTATCAGAGGACAACAAAAATCTAACAAAATTCTCTGCTAATTACTGCCTTGTTTTACTTCCCTTTAAATTTTCACAATTCAGTACTTCAAAGAGGCCAAACAATAATTTTGTAGCATACAAAGACACACTGTCTACCCAATATTGAGCAGGACAGATGCACAATCCTGAGTACAGAATAATTGGAAACCAACAGGTCTCTCCTCAGATGAATTACAAAACTCCTTGAATGATTTCAGCCACCATACCATAACCCAGAAAGTAAGTATTTTCCAGGAAACTATGACTTAAACTGTTCAGGACTTCAGCATATCAGCTCAATTCCCTGAACTCCATGAAGTGTGACAACTTGAAATTCCACAGCTACTACAATCAATAGTGACTTCTGAAAGGTAAGAGTTCATCTCAGGGAACCTGGCCTACATAACACACGTTCCCCACAATTAAACACCACTAAATAAGCAAGCCAGTACCTGCTCTGTTAGTCAGTTTTCATATATCCTTCTAGTAAAGCACCACAAAGACTACGCTTAAATAATCACAGACTCATTTACAGAGAGCTTATTTTTTTTAATTCATAAAGAAATTATTTTGATTGTCTAGTCTGACCTCATGAATAATACAGGCTATACTAATTCCCTCAATTAAGTCCTGCTTCAATTCTAGTAGCAGGAACTTCAGCACATATCTCGTAGAACATATTTAAATTTTGATAACTTTATGATTTCCAGCAACTGAGAAACCAGCACAAAGCTTGCTAGCTGGCTAGAGGGCTGCTGTCCTTTTAATTTACACTTTAATTGCTCATCTGGATTCCTCCAGCTTTGGCACCCAGTTCTCTTTAGATCAGTGTATGCCATACCCAGGGCACGCACATGTTCACTGCAAGCAATTTGCTCCTTCAGCTTTCTCCCTGATAAAGTAACAAATTGCAGTCACTGTGTTTTTCACTACAATCAAAGTTTTCTACTTTACCTTACATGACTTTTCATTGAACAGTTTCTAAATTTTCCAACATGTTGCTATGGACACCAGAAAAGAGCACTTTATTCTGAAGCAGGACTAAGCAGAAGCATTAACACAGTCTCTCTACCTCTACTTTTTATTCCCACAGGTGTAACTAAGGATCACATCAGCTCTTTTGGCCACTTGACTACATGAGGGCTCACATTTAGCAGTTTATCCACAGTGACTCTTTATGCTTTTCGCAGCTTTCAAGGAGAGGGGTTTAGCACTTGGAAACAGGAACAAAAGCAAGTTGTGTGTGTAACACTGCACTTCATCAGACTAATGTGAGTGGTGTTTGACAGTCCACCTACCAGGAAGGTCATAGCAATTCATCCTCCTGGTTATTTTTAAGACTATAGCTATATTGCAATCATATTGTAACTATAATACTCTGTAGTAAAGTCTACAGGTCTCATTAATATGGATCTTATTTCTTCTCTTCAAGTCACGAAGTCATCTTTGAAATAACCATTATAGTTACCCAGAAAGTTATTTTTCATCTATTTGGTGTAGGCTCTGGGTATTCTGTAGAACTCTAATATTTTAAGGCACTACATGTTGATGTCAAACATTTTTCAAGGATCTGTGTAATTATACTGGGACTGCTACCTTCTTTTGGTCAAAGAAAGTAATCAAAAATGCCAAAAGTGTAATGCAACCATTATAACTTTCTGTAAATACACACTAATTTGATTCATCACAAATTTTAAATTCTTGATTGATGAAACCCCTGCATGTATGCCTCATCATTTTACCCAGGATCAACAGGCAATACTCCTGCCATACTCGATCCTGCGCAGTCTCTCCCCTGCCACCTCCCCCAGGGACAAAGACCATCTCATTGAGGTCTCAAGTTACCATTGATACACAATAGGAAGCCAGAGATTTTCTTGGCCAATAAACTCCTGCATGATTTTAAAATGTCTATTTTTACAGATGTTTAACCTCATCCACAGTTACTGCCAAGAGTGGAACGTGTTTCATTATCCCTCTAGGGGATGAGGGCATTTATCATTCCTGCCTATTCTCATTAAATATGGAACAAAAATTACACAACAATTTGCCATTCAATTTTTTCCATTCTATGATGGATCAGCATCACTGCTAAAACTCCCTTTGTTCCCCAAATTAAGATACAAAAACTGTCTCTTCTAGACAGATGCTGCATCTTGTCTTGTTTATCAAGTTCTTTGTGGCAGTAAAGTGGTGTGTTTTTATTTTGGAGGGAGGTCCCCACAGTTGCCTTCAATTCCTAATTTCCTATTTGTATTAACTGTTAATAACATCTTTCTTGTATTTCATAACTGCTTTCACTCCCCTTACTCTATATCCCTTCTTCTGAGACTGAGGAGCTATGGATTTTTGGAACCCAATGATCTAAAAGCATACCTCTATCACATTTTGCTTATTTAAATGAAAACAATCTTTATTCTGACTCACTTCACTGTACTTGAGTATTGATTGTGTGAAATTGGTCCTTTTGGAGTACAAAGCACATGTAGTACTTGTTTAAGCTTTATTTTGTTTACTCAGACCATAATGAATGCACACACTGTAGCAATATTAAAATTTTTTTAAAAAGGAACATTGCTATCCACCACTACTTTTATCCATCACGGTGAGGACTAACGCAGATTTCTTCCACAATGGATGCAACAGAACCTCTAGACTCAGAATCTTGCCATTTAAACTTTATTTGAAAATATTTCACAAGACGCTTTGAACTGGCAGCAAGAACCTCCAGCTTAATTCACTTGCACTTACATAGCTCCCATTTTTACATATGACATACATTAAAAACTTTACATATGACATAATGTAGAAATATGCTTTAATGCAACTTGGAGATCTACAGAAAGGATATCAGGCATGTGCTAGGAAAGAGGTTTTGAATGGCTATGGATCAATACTTCAGAGATGTCAATTACCTGGTAACAGTAAATGCCTTTTCTGGCACACTGCCATTCTTCCTCTCTTTTTACACAAGCTCAGAACTTCCTGAGTAGCTAATAGCAAGGTTTGGTAGGATTAAAAAGCCAGTAGAACTTGATAATTGATAAGTGATGATAGTATAGCCTACACATAGACTCCAAAATTAAAATTTCTGGTCAATTTTGGAGAAGACAATCAACAATTCAATACAGTAAACATTCAGAAATCAGAGTTTTGGAGGGAGCAAAACTTCAAAATTCTCAGAAATGGGAAGTGGTCATGAAAAAATTACCAAAACTTAATTTTCATAAACAACTTTCACAAAAATATCAGGATCTAGTAGCTTATCTATAAGCATGTTTCAATATGAAATCATGCAGCTCTCTGAACTACTTTAATATTCAAGCTGAATGTGGTCTTATCCAATTCCTCTCACTGGTTGTCAGGGTCACCAATATTGATATATGCTAAGTACCTTTTCTTCGTATATTTCAATTTCCCAGTATTAGCATTAACACTAGGCTAACTGGGATACTGGGAGCAGCTCGCTGTCCTTTGCACCTCTTTTGTCATTTTTAACACTCCAGGTATTCGCTGATGTGTCTCCAATAAAAGAGATGGTGTTGCAAAGTACAGAGCTGCAAAGCATAGAACTACCTTGACCAAGTGCAGTGGTTTATAGCCCAAAACCTTCAAGAAAGCACATCTTCCTCTGGAAGGCACACACCCGGAATCCTTCCACCATTCTCATCATGGATCCCTGCAGTATTCTTCACAGGCAGTACTAGAAAAATGTAGTTTTTATATCTAGTTGGAAGAACTCTTTTCTTTTTCCTCGCTTTTATGCTGAGCTGAGCAACCTCCATGAACAGATCCATTCCCTCTCCCTAGCTGACCTTGGGGAAGTTCACATGGCCATCTCCACACAAAGACTCACTGTCTTAATTCTCCTGAACCTCTTTCTTTCTGACACTCCACTTCATCTGGCTGTGTTCAAAGATGTTCAAGTTGCCGTGTCTTGTGTCCAGTGATTACAAACTGCCATGTCTTCCTGTCGGTGACTAAACTGCCATCCAGCTCCTCACTTCCAGACACTGATCCCTTCTTTCCTCAACCTAGGCTACTGATTTTTCCCAAATCAGGATCAATTCCTCTTGTCTCTCATGGTGAAATGAGTCTTTCAACACTTTTGCCTGTAGAGCTACTACTCATCCTCTGAATATGTCAAACCATTCCACTCAGAAGCGAGCTGAGCTTAGCAGTTACATCTCGGGATGGTTTAATGCCATCGATCCCAACAGTGAGTATCACAATGAACCCAGTGAACAAGTCCCATGTGTAACCCTTTCAAATGCCCCATCCTGCCAGCTACAAGTAAACACCAAACCCAGGTACGTTTATTTAACTGTCACTTCCCAATTTCAAACCAACTGCCCAAAGAGTTCGAACAGATTCAAACAGAAAACCAAGTACACATTATCACAGAGGTTTTGGACACAAAGAAGTCACTCTAATAGTGATGCTCCAAGGCAATTAAGGCTTGCAGACCTGTATTGAATACCTGCATCAAAAAATAAAAACATGCCAATAGTAATCATACTCCATTTGTTGTGCTTCTTCAAACAATAAAAAGCCCACTAACCTGTACAAGTACTTCGGATAATACAGTGATCTATAATTGGACTGCAGTTCACGGTAATCTCTAAGCAGTGGTGTGCATTGTGGTGCTGAGCAGATTTGTCATCAGGGTTGAACTGAAAAGGGAGAAAACAGAAATGTTGCGTTTAACTGCTCAGGCATTAAAATACATTTTTTAAAGGATCTGCTTATGGGTGAGATTCTTACCCTGATTGTCATATATCCAACATAGGCATCTTCAGAACCCTCCATAAAAACGAAGGTGGAATCTCTAGTGTTTTCTATTATAACTTTATCTGCTACTTTTCCAGGTGCTGCAAAGAAAACAATTAAAAAGTCTTAGTTTATGTTGCTGAAAAAAATCTTCAAAATACTTACAGAATTCTGTTTGAAGCAACAAAGGAAAATTAACACTACTGTTGGCACATAGTCTTCCTGTCAAAAGGATCTTAAAAAATTGAAGTTTCAAAGGCAATGAAGAAACTGGTGTTTAACTAAGACAATCTGGCACCAATTTAGTAGTATCTAGTACTGTGAGAAAAACCTCCCCTTTTACAGAGCTAGTTTTTGACTACTACTTAAAATGAACTGAATGAACAGCTTAAACATGGGTACCAGGCTACAGGCAGTTTAACTCTGTTCCACATACAATTTCTTTTAGTATTCCAAACCCTTTTATTAATGCTAAAAACATACATCCCATCACTGACATGAACCACTATTTACTAATCTAATCTACTCACGACCTACAAGTGACCTCTCCACAGCCCTCAAATGTAGGATTCAGAGTTTTGAATTGATATCCTCATTATTCTGTATTTTAAAAAAAGCCAACTTATTGAATTAGATTGAGCTACACTAATGGCAGTATGTACAAAAGGTTATGAAGTGGTTCACTTGCAAAATGCCATGTGTCATCTGATTTCCTGTGTTACCAGCAAGGCTCTGCTCGATTCTTTACCCTTAATCCTAAAGCAGGTGATGTTTACGTTGGGATGGCACGAGCCAGCAGAGGGAGCACCAGTTAACCTCAGTCACTCACTGGAATAACTTCAATGACGCTCATTCACAAGCAAGATCGTTTGTCTGATTCAAACCTGCACATTAAACATGCATGCCAGGAGCAGCCTTCCCTCAAGACACCAAATATAAAGGTGTAAGTTATCTGCTATATTACGTGAAACTGATCTGACAGCATTTTAAACCATGCCCAACTCAACACAAACATGAGCAGGTATTTGTCTCAAATTCTGTATTTTATTGAAAAGCCTACACACAGGATTCCTCATGAGCAGATCCTTTTCTGTTGTCTGTTGACATTAGTACAGACAAGTGGTATGTCCTGTTCTTTATCACTCTGTCAGAAATATGTCAGTCAGAATGAAGCAACATTTACATTATTATCCAGCTAGTTCTCACTATCTAAAAGCCCAATCTCTGCTTTTATTATTGCAGAGCTGCAAATATTTTAAGGTAGTCTGGCTCTCCTCTACACCACTATTCACTTAGTACTAGATAACAAGTAAAAGAGGCTTTGATGAGGAGTTGTGTCATCACACAAAACATATTTCTGCAGTTTGGTAACATTTCTATACATTCACCACGGTGCAAATGCAGTGGCATAAACAGATCTGTGTGTTTCAGCACATGAAAAGGAACAGCACCACAGTACTGCAGGTAAATCAAACCCAGGAAATAAACAGAGCCCCTAGGAGGGTATGAGAACAATAAATCAGTATCAGAACTTTCAGGGTGGCACAGAAAAACTGCACTTCACATTGGATGCTCTGAAACACTATTAAACAGATTTACAGAATTGCTTGCGAAGTACTTGGATCACGTTCTCTACGGACACCTCGCCCTCATCACGCAAGTTCCTACACAAGTTGTAACTCCCAAGTTGGGAAGGTCCCAGAATGCCCATCACAGACCACACCAGTTAGTAAGATCACTGCACTCAGGTCTCCCTAGGAAAATAGTGAAGACTTCCTTAAGCATTAGTTTAATTCCAAATGCACCAATGAAATTCTCTGCAACATTGTACTTAATCTTTGCAAAATCATCATTCAGAGAAGTACCTCTATTTCAGCTTTTGGCTTAGACCACTTTAGAATAAAGAAACCAGTATTAGAATTGGAAACGGAAGAAAAGGGCCATTAATTTTGTAATCAAGCAAAACACAGCTCCCGAGAATTCAGTTTGCTGGAACCTAAGGGAGTCATGTTCTCCAGGATCAGAATGCAGGCTCAGCTTAAGGACCATGGGTAGACCATTTAGAAATAATGGAACGGAAAGCCTACAGTAAGGGACTTTCTAAAGAAACATAAATTATCTGGATATTGCCTCAGAATTATTTAATTCCTCATAAGGAATGAAACAATTTCACTTTTCTCTGCATTAGAAGAAAAAAAAATCACTACCTTCTGCAGGAACTAACTGCGAGCCTGTCCAACTGTACCAAGCAAAAACCAGATACTCTTTTAGATCTTACAGTCTGCAAGATGTAAACCACAAAGGTTTAAACCAGTCCAAAATAAAGCTTTCAATTCAAAGATGCAGAATGGATATTTGAAAAACTCAGGCATGTGAAAGTACTCTTGCACTCTAAAGTAAAAAAATATCCAATTATAATAGTTTTCTTACAATTTTAGATTTTTCCACCCTTAAAATGACAATAACCATTATTATTGGTTTTACTGATTTTTTTCTTGACTGAAGGATCTTTTGATAATCCATTTTCACTTACTTGCACATTATCTAAGTCAAATGGAAAATAAAGGGAAAAAATGAAAGCTGTAGCTCTGAAAACACACATTAAGTGAAGATTCTCAGATCAGGACATGTCTGTACAACTGCTGAAACTCAGCAACTGAGAGATTTTGTGTCTTGAGTGAGATGAGCACTCCATGGAAGGTTCCTAGTCCTGCAGCAAACACACCCCTCCCCTCTCCAACCTTGGAAAATAGAATTATTTTTAAAAATTCAAAGGTGCTTCTGTCTGCTGAATCAGATGCAACAATTTCCTTACAGAACCTTTCCTCTTGCTTCATTCTTGGCAATTAATATATGCCAGAGTACTAGTAATACTCCCAAAGCCCTCCTTTTGAACCAACTCCTTCCCTCAGATTTAGAGGAATAACCCCAAAATTAAACAGAACAAAAAACTCAGAAAACCAGGCATTATTCTGTAAGCACATTTTGCTTATGTGACCAAGCAGAAACTTCTTCCAAGCTCAAGGTATGTTAAGCTGCCTTTCTAATAATGTTGTACTTCTTCTGAAGCCAGAAGAATAAACTATTAAAGAAATTTGAGAAGAAATGCAGAGAGATTTGGTGCTGCCTTAATCCCACCATTCTGAAAAGCATGCCAGACTGAACAGAGAAGAGGTAGTTCTCCAAGGCTTAGCGGTTCACTTTAATTTGTTTTCTTTTCCAGTCAAACGAAAATTTACTCTCTCTACAATGTCATTCACCATTCAGTAGAGAATGTCTGAGGAAGTGAAGTCAGCACTGCCAAAAACTGAAATATAAATACATCTAGCATTGCTGGATTCCTCTTGGAGGTTTTGTTCCCCAAGACAGCTATTCTATTACAAAAATACACAATGAAGATCCCTGGCCTTTAAAGGACTGTACTTAAGATAACTGTTTTTCTGAATAACTTAGGTTAATTCCAGAGAAAGGGAAAGCAGATGGCTTTTCAAAACTTAAAAGGAGACAGAGAACATGCAAAAGTTTACCCAGATACCCAAGACATCACTTCAAGTGTCATGAAGCGACTGAGAAATTTCATATCTTAGGACAGTGCTGATCCAGTTTCTCTGGATTTTAAACACTTCATGAATATGACCTGCCCTATTTTTACTGTAATCCTCTCTTCTGTGAAACAGAAGCCAGGGGTTATTTGTCTGTGGCCACATCTCCATTAGCAATCACTGCAGGCTAACACAGGAGTGGTACCACAGAGGGAACCAGTGCTGACAGCAGCCACCCCCAGCAGACACTGTAGGACAGGGAGGGGAGAAGAGACTGACACTGCACTCATCCTCACCAGGTCCCTCTGACTGAACACACACTGGCTACTGAAGGGCATTAACAGTATTCCAGGAACATGTCTCTTAAATTAGCCTCATCCAAAAAGAATCCACTTTGTGCTCCAAAAGCTCTCCACAACACAGACCAAAGCACTGTAAGTGGGCATGTTCAGAATGTTAGCTCCAGAAACGTAGTCACAAACTGACAAACACACATACTAACACAGCCACATCTTGCAGATCTGTGGGGACAATTTTTCAGAATAACACTGGAACAATCTGACTGCATTGCTCAAAACCATTCTCCCTGCCAAGGCTGCAAAACCCAGGCAAGAAGTGCCAGAACAGTCTCACTCAAGAACAAAACAGTTGGTATGGAGAACAGATAAATATCTGAAAAGAGAGACTTTGCAAGAGGGGCTCTGCAAAACAAAGAATACATCCATAAGAAATGCACCCACCAAAACAAACAAAAACCCCCACTCTTACAAACAACAAAAAAAACCCAAATCCTCCCAGCCTCAATAAAACCCACAACCCAGTAAACCCAACCAACCCAGAGAGATAGCTTCTCAGAAAATAAACAGCAGGTAATTCACTTCTGGATCACCACAGGAGCAAGAAGTCTGAGATCCTTAACCAAATTCTCTACCAGACAGTAATACAGACTGAATTCCTACCAGTTATCATACTACTGGGAATTAGCATGCTCCTAGCAGTGACAGGAAAAGCAAGCAGCTCCACAAGTATCACAGTTTGCAGCCTGGTATATTACAAAACTTCCTAAAATCTTCCTATTCTCCAAGTCTTATTTCCTTCTCCACAAAGGTTCCTGTTCAGAGGAACAGTTGGCAGAGAACAGAGGAGGAACCTCCAGTCTCAGAATCTGCTGGATGCTCTCATTTCCTCCCTCAAGATGGAATTATGATACTGAAGAAAATGGGACAGATACTAATTTGGGCTCGCTCCCACTGCTGATTTCTACTCTGGAGATGGGTTTTATACATATATATATATATATATATATCTAAATCTAAAAAACCTGCGTGTGTGTATGAACGTAGAAGTTTCAACTGCAGTCCTATAACTGAATAAGCTTTCTGACAAATTCCATTTGTTTTCTCGTAATGAAATAAAAAGATAAGTTATTCTGAGAACTAGCAAGCAGACAACAGCACTTCAGTCTGAAGCATCAGCTACTTTTGAGTTAGTGACACTTGTACAAAAAACACTTATTTGCTAGGCAGATGAAGAAAGATGGGCATTTATATTGGATATTTAATACACCTGAGTATCATGGTAATTAACACAAGTTCAAGACAGTGATGCTCCCAGTTTACATACCTGCACCAATCATGGTGATTGGAGATTCTATATATATCCATTCATCAGTATATATACCAGAGTGAACAAAGATAAGTCCATCAAAATGAGCTTCTTGAACTCCACCAAGAGCATCCTCAATAGTATCATAATACTAGAAGAAAAGGAACAAATTTAGAGTAATGGCCATTTTTATTTCTACAGATATATAAATATTTTTTAAGAACTGCTTTATAAACATACCAGCATATTTTCTCTTCCTTTGTATCTTGCAGGATTACTGTAGAAGTGTTCAGCAAACCCTGGCTTTACATGTGCTCCTTTGTACTGAAACAAGGAAGAGAATTTGTGATAAGCTTGCAGACAGGTGGGCCTGAATCCACTCACAGGAGAGCCAGTAACTCCCTAATTAACAAGCCATTTACTGATATCAGTTTGTCCCAGGAAGTAAGGATCATATACTGACCTCCCACTCTTGGCAAAATTTGAAATGGCAACACCAAAAAGTGTCTGAGCCTAAGGGAATGATCAACTAAGCCAAGAGTCCAACTACTCACACAGCCATAAGCCTCAAAACTGACTGGAAAGCTTCATACACATGAAACATTCCACAAGAGCTGTCCTTACTTCCATCTCCTGATTCACTAGCAGCTTGCCACAAAAAACTGCATTTATATGGTGAGGAAAAGAGAATCCCTTACCTTCACTAGTGATTGAATACTAAACAAAGAAGCCAAGTCAAGCATTTGTCCTCAATGCACTTCAGAAATTCATTAACCAACAACACACGGCATTGTGTGATACACTCACATTGATGTTTACTTCCCTTACTTACGTTTTCCTAGTATCATGCCCAGCCATTCCTTCAATACCTTTGAAATTCTGGATTACAGGTGCAATCCCATTCCTTACAGAATATTTGTTTACCTCCAGTCAGGCCAGCTGTAAATCACTATTTAGCCCAAGTGATATTATCAGTATATAAGGAAGATGCACACACTGTTTAGTAAGATATGACAACAGCATCTTTAACATTGTGACTCTCAGACCCTGACAATCTCATACACAAAATTTCAGTGAGGAAAACCCAACACAGCAGAGCTGGATACTCAAGGACTGTACTTTACCATGTGGTGTCTCCCTAAAGTGCACCTCAAAACAGGAAATAACTTCTGAATTCCCCCTACTGCACAACATCACAAGGATCTTAAAGTCTAAACCCAAGATAATTACTGTTGTCAGCCACATTTCAGAAGTTAGTGTTTTTCTTTTATAAATACCCATAAATTTGAATATAAATGAATAAAACTGTTACCAGCTGCTGGAAGCTTTCTTTCCAGGGATTTGGATGTTCATATTCTTCTGGATTAATCTGATAAAATTTACCAGGTTCAGGATGCATCATTGGACGAGTGTACTCAAATACTTCCATATACAATCTTTTCCTGAGCAGAAGAGAAAATTAATGCATTTCTGATTACTCTTCCATTTTAACATAAAACCAAAGCCTAAAACCTGGGGGATTTTTTTAACAGAATTTGCCTGTGACAGTGAATATGACCAAGATCAGCACCGACCACTTAAAACCAATTTTTTTGTTGTACTGACTTTTGTGTTTTTCTGACAAAAATTTTTGTGTTTTATAATCCAAGAGAAAAAGTTCTCAACATGCAATTTTCATGAAGAAAGTTAAGCAGTTACATACACTATTTGTGAATCAAACTGTGCATTAACTACAGCATTAACACTTAAAAAAGCTAGTAGCACAAGTATAACAAAACTTAAGACCAAGCATGCCACCACCTCTTCCTCACCTTGCCAAAAAAAGACTGAAAAATGCATTCACTGAGAACAAGTGATGCACTGTATTCCAAAAAGAGTTCATCAGTGAACAAATCACAGTGGTTTAAGAAGAAAACAGCACACAGCAGTTGGATTCTTTTCATTAGTGCCAGAATGCAAATAATTGCAGTGTCTGAGCCTGCTGATATTAAGCCCAGACTTACAGGATGACACTGAATCACAGAAGTTGTAACTCATCTGACAAGGCATCCCCAAAGCTGTCTCCAGGACAGAAAAATTGGGTAGTTCTGTGATGTTATTTTACTATTTTTCTTTTAGATTAATCTTTATTTTTAAAACAAAGCAGCTTAAGAAATATGTTGGTTTTTTCCCTTATAAAAAATTACAAATTTAGTTCCCATTTATTAAAACTCTCAAAAACCCAGGGGTAGGGCAGACTCACATGGGGGAAAACAGCCCAAGCATCCAGCCATTAAAGAAAACAAACAAAACTCAAACCAAACAAAAACCCCATTTAAGAAACACTAGACAAAGCTTGCATCTAAGCTGAAGAAATGTTTTGTTTCTTCTGTGTGAAGTAACACAATCCCCATAGTAGCCTAAAAAATGTTAAAGAGGAAAGAAAGAATGGCAACTGAAGGAACTGCTTTTTTTAAAACAGGCATTGTTTAAGCAGTATCTACACTACTAGAAAATCCAGTTTTACTGTTTAATACATATAATCTGATATTCATAAGTAACAAAAATAATGCTCAACTAAGCCAGACATAATAAAATACAACTGGTTTTCCTTCAACTAGTTGTAACCAGCATTTCAATTTTTCTATTGTACTGGCATCTTGAGCAGCACATCTAGTATTTCTCAAGATAATGAGGAATAGCTTTTCACTTACCACAAAATTGGATCATTAGCCAGCTCACTGAAGCGTTTACACACACAAGCTGCTCTACAGAGATCCTGCTCCAGCAGGTAGGAGAAGATCTTTAGAACCACTTCATCTGGCAACTTCTCCTGAAGATACTGTTCTGCAGGTGCTGCTATTAAACAGTAATCAATACAAGGTTATTGACATATCTAGCAAGCTCAAACTCTCACTGCAAAAGATTACCAACTTGTCACTTGAAAGATTCCCATTTAAAATGTCAATCACCTCAAGGCAGCCTTTTTTTAAAGCTTGTTCCTTCTGAAACCAAAAGCAAAAAATCCAATAGACGTTACAGATTTCAAGTCCTCTTTCCAAATTTCTTATTTCACCTTTTCTATTGGAAGACTCATTCTGCAAACAAGTGCAGATGTTAAGCAAGCTATAGTGCATGTTCCAGAAATGCTGCCTTTTCACTGCTATTAGCTTCATCGTGGTTCAATTAACCCACATTATCTATACAATAATAATAATGCAGTCCCAAAGCCAAAATGTCTGCAAATGTTTTCAAACACAAAAGAATTTAATCAGGAATAGTTACTGTTGGAAAAACTACTAGGAAGACTTCCTTGTTCTCCCACAATGAACACATTAGGGAAAGAGGACATCTGGGATGTAGGAAATCAACAGCCATCAATAACTCCCAAGTCTTCTCCTTCCACTTACTCCGGTTTATGTTCTTCCTTTTAAAATGAAAAATCTAAACCAGAAGAAATATGTCTTGCCAGATGCATTTCTTCAGAGAGGCTGGAAAAAGTTGTATTTCCATGCCATTGTGTGGCGACAGGAGTGCACTTTGATAAACCCCTGCTCATGGGCACATGGACACCCCACATAAAACAGTTCCTTTGGGAAAGTCCTGCCTGCAGTTTGTGTTCTCACCAGACCCTCCTGGGGCAGGAATCCTCAAAGCAGGCAAGGTCACTTGTTTGGATAATGCCTTCAGGATCCTTTCTATGATCCTAAAGGCACAACGACACAGAGCAGCTCCCAAAGTTTAGAGGGTTTATATCCAAGGTGTTCAAAGTTCGTGCCTGCTAAATTCATACCACAATTACACCCATGTAATGCTCTTCACATGATATTTTCCTAGAACATCTGAGCCTAAGGAGCAACAGGATTGTCATTTTGGCTACTACAAGAAGCCTACTGAAGTGACCTTACGAAAGATGACCTACTAAATATGAAGGAACAGCATTCTGAAAAATAGTATCCATGTGAGATTTCACACATATAAAAAAACTGTCCCTGGGCAAGACAGCACAAAGAAATGTGTTATTTCCAGCTGTAAGATGGAGAAGACGGGAACTGCAGGCACCAAACTGTGGCTTTTTTACCCCACCTTAGACTGGGGTCTGCAGACCACATCACCAGGACCTGTGTACTGTGACAGAAGTGTTTTTTCCAGGCTGTCATGCTTACATCTGTGATCAGACTAGGTAGCAGAAATTCTGAAATATTTCAGGGATTACAGCACCTACCCTGAACGTATTCCTTACTGTGTTATCATATGAATGTCCCCTTAGCAATTCCAGAGTACCAATTTCATCCCAGATGCCTGAGGAGTATTTATGCAGTTGACAGCTGCTCACAGCAGTATCACAGTTTACAGGCATAAACTACAGGTATGTACTACTTCAACTCAACAAAAATCTATGCTGTGCCAAAGTGGCAAGTGCCATCATTCCAGATCGCCACAGCCATTTGCTCCCACAGTATCCTATCCTCCTCCAAATTCTTTTATGATCAGCTCCATGCTGTAGTCCACTGCAACCTACAGAACTGCTAGCATGCGACACAAGGAAAGAAACAGGAGTGAATGCCCAGAAGTTGGCCAAGACAGTTCTCTTCTACGACAGCATTATTAATGGCGGATTACAAAATTATTTTTATTGAAGAAAAAACAAAACAAAACAATGCCTTATGAGCCAGGCTGAAGCCAGGAAGTTGGTAAAATGTATGAAATGCAAGTAGTCTGCAAAGGCCTTCTGCTCAAGAGACACTTGGGGAACCTGAAGTCTGAAGAGTTTAACTGCAGCCTATAAGGGGAACATGGTTGAGCATCACCAAAAAATGTTACATGCACTATCAATGCTGGTTTTTAAAAAGGTTTTTTTCCACTGGAGATATAAAGGGTCCTCCTTGTGTCAGGCAGAAGCAGTTCATTCTAGAGTCCTAATTACTCTTGAAATGCATCACAGGATAATTGGACATTGCTTCTGAATTAATCTTTGTCTGGTAGCTTTCCAGTTAGATGTAGTCTTCTACTGTCTTACTGAAAGCTGAAATGTTATATTGCAGATGCAAAACAGTAAATCCTCCCAAGTTTTCCATGACCTGTCTTTTCCTTTTAACACATACATCCCTGAGGCACGCAATTTAAGCAGTTGCTTTCCTAAACAAATTGCAGATATTTTTCTTCTTTTATCTATGTTAGGAACTTGAATAATTTTTTATTGAATGGAGAAGCTCACTAATATAGTGCCTTCCCACTGCTCCAAAGTTCATACTCCTGTTTTCCTCCCTATGCTCAATTTCAAAATTAAAACTGAAATCCAGATGTGTTTCCTTACTGCAGGGGACAAGGACCAACTTTGAGAAAATGCCAAAACACCTGAAATAAAAATAATAATAATAAAAGTTTTAAAGCCTCAATTAACCTTCTTGCCCCTGCAATTTTTCGAGTTGCATTTACTTGGAAACTTAGGCACTGCTTTCAAAATGAAGATGATGATTTCACAGGTGTTTGCTATCCTCACTCAGCTTTATTTAAAATCCTGTAGAAGTGAGCAATTTAAATTGGCCTTCTGCTCAATTAAGCAGGGGCTGATTTAAGATTTCTCCACTCAAATCACTGATACAGTGATTACCAGGTGAAATTCTCCAGTATAATTTGAAAAAGCTAATTTGCTTCTTAATAAGAAGACTTCTCTGTATCCAAGAGAGACCTACATGTTTTTGTTCTATAAATCCACACTTCACATCTTGGATATCTTTTAGTAATGTGTCAAAGCAAGGATGTAATCAATGTGTTCTTCCTTTCTTTCTGTTTACAAAAATGAGCCAAAACAGCTTTAGAACACTTGTCTGGCCACCAAACCAGAAGCATTTATATGCTCCTACTCCTGACTGTTTCATGCCTATTGATGAAGTAATGTACAAGATGCACAGTCATATTAAAAGAAAACCAACTAGTTTTCCAAATAAGTGTCAAAACCAGACAAGAATAAAAATAAAACCGAAGTGCGAGAGGTCATTGCCAATCTTTATCTTTGCCCTAATGTAAGTTGATAGTTATAGCTTTTGCTCCATAGGGATGTATTTAGTAAAAATCTTTTCTTGTTAAGAAGCAGAAATATGTCAGAAACATAGCACATATTGTTCTTGGGAAAGTATCTTAGGAAATCAATAGGAAAAGAAAAAAATCCATTTCAAAAGTCAGTAAGTTCTGTAAACTTATGCATGTTCCCAGTGTACAGAACAATCAGTGAGTGAGCCAGTAACCTCAAGTCTCGGTATGTACTGCAAATCCATAGTTCAGTGAAAAGAGAAATTTTAAATAGCAACACTCTCGGCAGAACTAACTCGGAAATCTGTATTAAAATACACGTTTTTCAAACTCCTGGCTCCACTCCAGCTGGAAACTCTAGCTGACTGGCATTTCTCCTTTCAACTTCACTGAATTTTCCTCCATTCAGAGTCTGTACAACAAGGAATGGTTTTCCACCAAGAAACTTTCTTGTATTTCTAGTCCCATGCCATCATTTCATCTAGAGCCCTAAACTAAACACCTATACAGCTCAGATGACAATACACAGTTGCTACTCATGACAATCCAAGGAGTCCCACACCTTTAGCTCAGTTACAACACCCACCACTACCTATGCCAACAAAAAACATGCGGTGAAGGGGACTGTGTGTTAAAGTAAATCTCAGCAGAATCAATATTTGTACAAATTTAGAGGAATCTCTCAGAAACTCAACAGGTAGAATAAAAAATAACCATCACTCATATTGGGAAAGAGATTAATAGAAAATTGTTTGAGGAGGACACCCCTTTCTTACATTGCAACTGGTTTGAACACAATTTTAAAAATATAATTGTAAAATCACTGTTTACAGTGAACCCTCTGTTAATTCCATTTTGGAGAAGCCTCCACAATGCCCGTACTTTCCCCACATGAGCTCAAGAATCTAACAAATGGAATATGCAGTGAAAGTTGGAGAATTCATCTGGAAATCAGTGTCATTCATGTTGGAAAGTTACACACTTTCACTAAAGAAAAGAGGAGACTAAAAGCACAATGATGAACATAGCAAAGAAGTGAATGAAATGAAGAAAAACTAAGAATTGTCAGGAGAAACAGTCTGTGACAAGACAACTCTGCACAAGGCTCCAGAGGCCCAATGAGGAAATGAGACAATGCAAAATGACACAGGATTATGTCCAATTGGTTCTGACTGTTTCAAGAACATACATCTGAAGTTAAATGGTTCTTAAACAGCTGCTGAAATTAGAGAGTTGATCAAAGAGGGGGAGAATAAAGAGGGGAAAAGAGCTCAAAAGACAAAAAACCATGCTATGGAGAAAATGAAAAGCCAGAAAGAGCAGACCTCACCAGAAGACATGAAAACAGACCCAAAGCCTTGTGCCAGCTGCTCAGTTTTAATTCACAATATTAAGGGAGACGTGGACTAAAAAAAAAAAGAAGCAAGAAAAGCAGGAGAAACCACATCGATGGGAGTTGGCAAGCGTTGGTGTTGATTTTCCAGGCAAAAGTGACAGCAGATCTCCTGGAACTGAAGAGTGTGTTGGGAGACAAAAAAGAATAGAAGCAGAGGGATTGAAAAACTACACAGAAAACAGAACAAGGAGGTGTGTGCCTGTATATACCTACCAAGTGTGTGCACACAAATAAAATACACACACAATACAGTCACATACACATGTATTGGATGTGTATTTATTATGCAACGTGCATTTACTGCAGATGTGTGCAAAAATCTACGTACATTATGTATGCAGGTACAGCTGGTTTTTTATTTACAAACACACCAAGTCTCTCCCTCTCTTCACAATGAAGTGCTATGATGACATATACAAACTACCCCAAAAAATGCAATGGAACAATGCCATCAATATGAAAAATGGTAATTAACCATTGCAGTATTATTGCTCCTAACAGCAGCTGAGATACAACTACACAGCACTGTGAGAATAAAAAACAACCAAAACATGCCTGCAAGTGAAGCTGACAGAACAAAGGATCAGATTCTAAAAATTCGGATTAAAATCATGCTACCAAATTTGAAGATCAGAACAAGCTTGTAGTTTTGTTTTGGTGTTTTTTCCCCCACTACTGTTTCTTAGTTGGAGAATACACAGAAAAACAGTTTGGGGACAATCTGTGTGGGAGAATGTGTGATGTTAAAATGTCTCTCCTCCTTCTCCCTTGTCCCCCTTTTTTGTACAGAAGTTATTACCTGATAAATCCTGGGATTTCCCAGATACTCTAGCACGTTTTGCTCGGTGACCAAAGTTTTCAGTAGCTGAAGTAGACGCACCCTTTAATGAAATAAATAAGAATTAGTTCAGTCATTAGATAACTTAAGGAAAAAAACCTAACTAGTTTCATATTCTTGAAACAGTATTAAATTAAAACCAAAGTACTTACCTCCATACTGCTCTTTGTAGGACAAGCTGTTCTTTTAGGTAGAAGAGTTTTCCTGCGAAGTTGGTATGGGCTGTTTTGTGCACCAGGACCTGATTCTTCTGCAACCATATCTGCAGGTACATCATCATCTGCAAACAAAAAAAGAAATTTGATGATTGGAATTATAGTTTTCCTTTATACCAGGAAAATGCTACAGAAATTTTCAGGTAAATACATAGTCAGAAGGGTAGGGAGGAAGTGCTAGAGAGCAGAGTACTCCTAGTAATAAAAAACAAAAAAAACCAAAAAAAAACCCAGGTCAGAATATCACAGCATATAAGCCTAAGTTCCTTCATGTGTACTTTCTCCATACACACACAGCAGCTACACCAAAAGCAGCCTAAGAAAAAGCAAAAGCCTAGGCTTTTGGTTTCTCTGCAAGCATTTAATTCACTATGCTAATTCAATCACCTCATTACTTCAAATTTTTTACCTAACACTATCAGCAGAATGAGGAACACTAAAATGTCAATTATTAACTAAATGTTATCAAGAAATCCTTTAGTAAACATAGCACTTAGTACAAAACTCAAGACTGAGTTTTCCTCAAACATTTTGGGAATAGCTCAGGCCAGCACACAAAACCTTCTGTAAAATGGAGGTAGCTTTAAATATATACATTCTCTTCACCTAAATTACACTTGAAAAAGAGCGTATTTTCTCCCTGCCCTTTAAAAAAGAAATGCAGAAAGTGTCATGAGTATAATTCTAAAGCTTTTGATTCATTAGTTTCAATTTTCCCTGTTCACATATTTATGGAACATACTTGAAACAAGCAAGAAATAATTACTCATCGCTGCATACCCTATAACTAACATTACAACTAACATAAAGTTGCAAGAATTTTAAAAAGGCCAGAACAAAAAGCATCTAGAAAATAAATTAAAACCAACTCCACTTAAGAAAGACATATACTTTCTGCAGATTCTTAACTGTGAGAAAACAATTTTGGATATCCTTTTCATTTTAATTGCCCTTTTCTTCTTAAACAGGGCAAAATGTGATGTGAAAATAACAGCCATAAAAGCAATGCCA